>OX451215.1:44424756-44791680 GCA_949628195.1 Phasia obesa
TTTCAACCCTTCTTTTTCGTACTTGACACGTGCTGTCAGAAGTCTGATTTAAATCACAAGTGCTGGTGATCGGAAACTCCGAGCTTTAATTTTTATTCTAAATATGTCTATCCAACTCTTGACCTGCTGTTTTATTACAGACTTACCTGCTACGCGGGTCAATGTAGCCTCTCGAGGGTGGTTCCAGTGAAATGAACGTGGTGGCTATTCTTGGTAGAAGAGAATCGATAACATGTTCAGCGGCTACATCCCTGGCGAGTTTAACCCGGTTAAACCACGGAAGAGAAATCCATTTCATAGTGCTGAAAACCAAACAGACACTAAGTAAGGATATAACAGTAGCAATGACCTTGGATGAAAGGCCGGCAGTTTAGAGCTACTTGGTGAGAGCAAACTTCAACTGTGCTCATAGAGATATTTGACACAGAAGCGAAAAGAGTACGTGAATAGAATTAAGGTACCCTGAGTTAACTACTGTGCAGACATGGTGTAGTAGTCAAATGTGAATGACATAGTAACTCTAAGCATGCATAAGTGTTAAAAAAGTAGACAATAGCAACGAGTACTGAACAAGCACGTTAAAGTTAGGTTTAACACATATCACAGAGTGCTGCATCGGCGGCCATGGTAGAATAACATATACCTTTCATAAAAAGTGTTAGAACTCGAACCGTTCCTTATCACTTAAGAACTAATCACGTGACAAGTAATGTTGTTAGTGCCCTTTCCCCTAGGGCCTAGCGACCTCTCGGCAGCCAAAAACACCAAAGCAGAATGCAAGCGTTATTTTATCACCCAGGAACGAAGCGCATGCAAAACGAACCCAAAATAGTAGTAGTCTGCTTTAGTAAACCCCTCATACCTCGCATGAACCCCACCCACACGTTTATTATTATTAACTAATGATAAAAATTTTAATAAATAAAACTATTTAATTAAATTATAATTTACCGATACCTAAAAAGTACTCAAAAGCTGACCCCTTAACAAAAAATGTCAGTGAATTTATTAGAATTTATCATCTTTTATAGCTTTTGTGCTACAGAGGTGGATCATCAGAACTACCCAACTTGATTGAAAGTGAAATTAAAAATCGCTGAAGTGAACAATTGCAGAAGTGAAAAGTGCCTGTCTATCATTTTAGTTTACTTTGCGACCCATACAAAAAATCTGAGCTTAATGACAGTTTATAAAGCAGTTGAAATTTTTTTTAAAAACTTTTTTTCTGTTTTATTCTCTGCGAATTCTTTTTTGTAAAGTTTGTATTTAACAGTTATTTGCAGATGTCAGCAAAAAATTTAATTCAGTTTAAAAATAAAATGAAACAAATACAAAAATTGCAAAAACTACAATTCACAATTTGAAACTACATAGTTGTCAATAATAGTTTGGATAAAAAAAAATCACGTGACATAAAAAATTTAAAACCAAACAAAATATGCATTTGATAAAAAAACCTAATTTTTTATAAAATTTCATAAAAAAAAACACCTCATGAAAATATTATCCATCAAAATCAAGTCTTTGTATGTACACCTAATTCTGTTTTTACAGATTGGTGATTGGTTGCTTATCTCTAAAACCAATTAAAATTAGTGAGAATCAAAGATTTTTTAAGAACAAGAATTCATGTTTATTTTATTAAATCATATACATATACCGCAAAGAAAAAAAACATGGTTGAGGTAACAATAATCTAAGAGCAACATATTATGATTAAATTATATGGTTGTAGTCAAACCATATTAATGTTGAACATTATAATATTATGGTTAAATTAACGATTATAGTATGGTTAAAAAATATGAAATGTCATATAAAGTGGATATGCAAGTTTTTTACTGTTTAAAACACAAAATTATTTATTATTTTTTTTATTTATGTACATATGTTAAATACAGATCATTTTATTAATACATACATAAATAAATTTAATTAGCATTTTTCTTCTTTCAAACCGTGTTTCAAGAACATAACGGCGGGAGCACTTTGGCCATCAATTTCACGGTATTCACTTATGGCCCATAGCATTGCAGTTCATGGATTTACCAGTAAAGAACTGTAAATCCTTAAAACGTCTCAGGATTTCTTTCATTACTTTGTTCGAGTTGTTCTTAAGATATCAATTTGATCGGAGGATGTCTTTTCTAATTCAGCCAACACCTTTTCATGTAGTCTTTCAAGTACAAAGTGAAGTCTTTCTTGTTTCTGAAAACATCAACGCCGATCTCAACGGATGAGTCTGTACCCTCATCAACTTCTTCAGCTGAGGGATTGAAATCTGTAATTTCCTCGTAAATTACATCATCGACCAATTTCGTTTTGTAAGTACATATCTGCGAACATTTCATTATCAGTAAGGATCACCCTCGGGGGTTCCAATTATCACTGCAGTAATGGCAAATGCTTTGACGCGGTTCGCTCGGGGAAAATAGGGGCACCAGACGCTAGGGTTCCTAGAGCCTAAATCTGGAAGAAAAGGTCTGTTGTTTTAACACGGGTCCTCTTCGCGGCCCGACCAATGCCCAAAGGACTGGTACCACGGAAATCGGTGGCCCCACAGAGAGCCTATCCTCTCTGTGACCGGTTATTGGTGAGGTCCCCTTCGGGGGTACACGTGGTGGTTGTGGTTTAAGATCGATTATTGCAGATGTGGTGCAAGGTCGATCAAGTGTGCTGTTGCACTCTCAACAGACGGAGTTTGGATAGTCTCCAAACCCCTAAGCAAGAGGTTATAATATGGATCTATGCTTTCCTTGGAAAAGCTTGCCATATTGTATAAATTGCTACTCATTGTGACTGTATGCACACAAATTGCGATTGTTGGCAATCGTAAAGTGTTGTTATACTACACAATGGGGTCGCTAGTCTACGTCTTTATTTCACTCGGTGTTAAGAGCACCGTGGGATAAAGCCACCGTGGCAGGAGCCCACGTTAATCTTGAACACATCAGTAAGGATATCCCTGTTGATTTTCATGATATCAAAATTTTATTAATTTTTGTAGTATAAAAATTAAAAAAAAATTTCAGTCTCACATCGAGAGGACACGAATTGCAGGAATCCAATTCTTGAAACCGTTTTTTATATATTTTTTATTATTTTTTTTTTTTCAAGTACAAACCAATAAACTCCGATGACATAAACCAACAAATAATATTTATTTTTAAACGTTTTTTTGTTACCTATGAAAAAACTTTGGTTGTTGAGTAAAAATTAAATATTTAAAACCAACCATGTTGATTTTTTGTACATAGTAACCATTTAATGATAAAATTTTAAGCAACACTTTTTTATCGGGACCAAAGTAATGTTACAAACAACTAAAATTTGTTCATCGCAACCATATGATGTTGCCGAGAACATAATGTGGTTCCTGTAAACATACCATATAATCATGTTTTTTTTGCGTGTGGGATTTATGTATACTACTAAGGAAGTCTTACAGTTCACCAATAACACGATAATAACTTTTTTCTTTCCATGGGAGTTAGCATACTATTAATCCCATCAATCATTTCTACCGCTATCCATTTACATTAATATTAGGGTTACCTGTGAATAATTTTAATACTTGGTATTATAGTTCTCTAGGTAAATGATAACACAATGATATTTATTTACGTTATTTGTACTTGGAAAATTAAAAAATAGCCTATTTAACCTTTCGCATATCTGGTAATAAACTGTGAAAATTCCAGGAAGATTGATTTACTGGTGCAGGCAGCTTAGCTTTCCGACAAACATACATTCAAATAAACCTTTTTGCTTTTTTTACACAACTTTCGGAATATCTCTGAGGCTTTTGATTATATAGAAAAATAAACAGACATTGATCCGATAATTAAAGCCAGTTAATTTAATCCATAAAGCCACACCACAGAAAAATATTTTTTTGTCGCCCTGTGTTGTTATTAACAACAAAAATATAAAGCGGACAAATAGACACTTTATTTACATAAAAAAATTTTGAAAGTCCGTATTTTATTTGCAGTATTTTCCAATCACCTTCCCATTTTTTCTCTCACATTATTTAAAAAAGAATTGTCACAGTCTAGCAACATGTTTATTTATACTTATATGAGTGTATGCAATTGTATGCACAAATTCACTCCCATCTAGACATATTGATAACTGTCTGACTGCAAAAATTTACATTTTTGACACAGCTTTACTTACATGTCATATGTACATACATATATACGGCCCTTTCCATTTAATTTATAAACTCAACTACATTGTTTCATCATCTTGCTTTAAAAAAGGAGCAAGTGAAAAAATTTTTGAATAAAATTATGGATTCAAATGAAGAGGAATGAATTAAAGCAAAATCAACAAAGTTGCCTGAATGTGACACATCAGAAAATAAAAAAAAAGAGCATAAATTTTTCAAAGAAAATGTTATAGATGCAAATTGTTTTTATGTTTGCCTTTTATATTTTATGCATATGTTTTTTAACTTAAATTTTATATTTTTACGTAAATGGTTACCTAACACGAACGGGTAGAAATTAGTAATTTATTTTGCATCACAATTTGAAGTCAATAATAGGCTGTCTTGCTATTCACAATATGGAATTGTCTTGCTTGAAGTTTCCTCCTCTATTAGATAGCGGCTTAGTTTTCTACAGACCTTGTGTTGCACCTGTGGTCATTGGCCACTTCTTCAGATCGTTTAAAAGTATTAATTCGTATTATTTAATTACACCAAAGTCATGTATAATAATTTTCTATAATTCTATTCATTAAGATTATACAAACAAATCTTCACCATAGGAAAAAAATATACAAATACATACATACACATATGTATATAAATGAGTACTATTTGATATTACTTCAGTATTTATCTTTGACCTGAAAAAGTATAATTATTCTAAATCTTTACACATGGTCACAGTAACCACATTATGTTCTTTGTAACAATATATGATTGCGATGAACAAATTTTAGTTGTTTATAACATTACTTTGGTCCCGATAAAAAAGTTTTGCTTAAAATTATATCATTAAATTGGTACTATGTACGAAAAATTCAACATGGTTGGTTTTAACTATTTAATTTTTACTCCACAACCAAAGTTTTTTCGTAGGTAACAAAAAAATTTTTAAAAATAAATATTATTTGTTTGTTTGTTTGTTTGTCATCGGAGTTTATTGGTTTATGCTTAAAAAATATAATAAAAAAAATGTATCTATAAACAATTGTTTCGGGAATTTATAAACATGTTTAATTATTTATTTTTCGCTATTGATTTGAGCGCATGGCAACCATCTTCTCTGAATTCCAGCAGGATTCGTGTCGTCTCGGTGTGAGGGTGAAATTTATTTTTAATTTTTATACCACAAAAATTAATATCATGAAAATCAACTGATTATGAAATGATCGCAGATACTTACAAAACTGAATTGTTCGATGATGTAATTTATGAGGTAACATTAAAATGAAGAATATCAATTTGTTCTCAATCATCTTTTACAAGAATGCTTTACTTTCGGAAACAAGAAAAACTTCACTTTGTACTTGAAAGACTACATGAAAAAGGTGTTAGCTGAATTGGAAAAGAAATCCCCGATCAAATTGATATCTTCAAGAAAAACTTGAACAAAGTAATGAAAGAAATCTTGAGACTTTTTCAGGATTTACAATTCTTTACTGGTAAATCCATGAATTGCGATAGTATGGACCATTTGCCCATACCATCCAAGGTTTGGAAAAAAAATGCTAATTAAATTTATTTTTTTTATTTTTCTTATTATTTAATCAAAATAAAGTAAATTCATGCTTAGTATTTAAACTCCGCGAAGCCTTGTGGCTTGTCTGTATGTATTAATAAAATCATTTGTATTTTATATAAAATCATTAATAAAAAAATAAAAAATAATTTTGTATTATTGAATGTAAAAAAAAAACTGTCATATCCATTTCATATGACATTTCTTATTTTTTAACCATACTATAACCGTTAATTTAACCATTATATTATAATGTTCAACAATAATATGGTTTGATATAATTTAACCATGTTTTTTCTTAGTGTGTCTAACAGTGATTTTGAAATAAATTTTACAAGAACCCAATTGTGAAAAAAGAATTATATGATGGACTCATCTGTCATATATTAAATATAGCTGTAAAATCATACTCGAGGCTGTTTGAATTTATAATACTAACAAACAACTTCACCATGTTAGAGTTTCCATAAATTTTTGTACTATTCTTTTACGGTATATCGTCGCGTTTCTTCTTAAACCTCGTAAGCGCCATTTTTTCGAAATTGACTTTTTTGGTTTTTATGGTAGAAAATTACAGTTGCCACCAGACTACATTATCATCTTAATAAGTTTGTATGAAAAATAAAAAAAGCCTTGTAAGCGCCATACAAATGACATTTGCATGCAAAATATAATGGTTTTTGTATTTCAAGTTGAAAATGTTAAAGTCCCTACCACAAATTTTCTGTATTTGAAATTAAAAAAATCCGAAAAGTTTCACGCCAATTAGAGCATTTTTTGGTAAAGTTAAAAGTTTTTTTTTTGATAAATATAAAAACAGATGTTAATTTACATACAGAACAACATACAGAAGCAACATATTTGGCTACAGTTATTTGTAGGTAACAAATTTTTATAAACAAAAGTTTATATACCCTTCAGAGACTTGCACAGCCATGTTTTGAAACCCATATTAAAGAAGTTATTAAGTTTTTTTTCGTTTTCTGAGAAACGATTTCTTTACGTTTACGTGGTTTAAGAATAAACCCGACGATATGTAAGTGTCTGTAAAATTTTTATGTTGAACACCGGAAACGCTACCATTCTAAATAAAGTTCATCCGTATTTTATGAGAACAAATCTTTATAAACAGATTTAAGGCTTTAACAATTCAACACAATAAATTCCATTTCCAATGAAAATTTTTCATTACTATTTTATTCATACTTAGTTCATACTTCATAATCAAAAATAGTAATTTAAATTATTTATTTATACAAAATATTTATTAATATTAAATTAAACAATAAGAAAATTTGTATAAGCTTTAATAAAATAAAGTTTTCACATTCAATATTTTGAAACTATTTAAATATTTTTAACATAAATCACAAGTTGAATTGTTGAATTTTTATGATATATTTGTTGTTTGAATTTTATACCATTAAATAACATGAATAAAAAGCAAAAAACAAAATCAAAAATGGAAAATGGAAAAAGTTACAACACGAAATCACATACATGTTTATTTAAATAATAAAAAAAGAATAATATTTTTACATACATACTATACATTATTTAAGACAACAATTGTGCCACTAAATAAAACAGCAATGAGTTGAATATTTACTACCAGTTATAAAAACAACATATTTAACAAGTTTTATTATAAGTTTTTATTTATTTATTTTTATTTATAAGCTTTTATTTATGAAAATCCTTTATAGATAAAATTTATTAATCAACATCAGAGGTGTCTGAACAAATACTATTTCTTTTGTTAGAATCAGCACAAACACCTCACTTAAATTTCGTTATTAAAATCTAAACAAAGTTACAACATATAAGCTGGTCTAGGAGTATATGAATATATGTATGTGGGATCAGGTACAATAGGACGCACTACAAGAAGTGGCAACACTTATTAAAATACAACTCTGTTTCATACTGACTATAGACAACGTGTGACGAGTGACGAGACATAAACGGACGATTTAAATATAAAACTAAAAGACGCAACAGAACTAGACACAGTTTATTGGAGACCACAAATCAGACCAGATGAGACACGAAAATTGGAGTGTTGCCAGATCACAGCTTTCGTTGGATAGCAAGAGTTAATGCTTTTCTTATATTACTATCTCTTTCTGGTTATAGCTGAAATTTGACATTTTATTGTTTACAAAATAATTCGTGAAATTGTTGGAAAATTTTAATTTCTGTGAAAAATTAATTGTTATAAATGGTTTTATGTTTTAAAATAATTTGGGCCTAAAATAATTAAAAAAAAAACCATCCGCAGGCGGCCAAATAAAAATATATAAAAGGAAGCAATCAAAAGGAAATAAAACAACAGGAAAAAATGTAAGTATAACAAAGGTTTTCTATTGAAATAAATTTGTTTATAATTAAATTATTTTGCTATTTCAGGAGTCGCCGATGCATAATGGGCTGCCCAAAAGGGGAAAAACTTCATCAGTTTCCGAAAAATCCGACCAAGTAAGTATTTACATGGTTAAATTTTATATGCAAATTATGCCTCTGAACATTTCATATGAAATTGTGATTGTGTACTACATTTTTGAACAAATTATGTGAATATGGGTATCAATATAAATCTTTTGGAAATATCTATCAGGTGGTACTAAAATTAAAAAAAAATTTAACCCATTAAGAATCGGTGACATTTTTTGATGCAATTTTATGCATAGAACGTAGAAAAAATTGGTCATACCACAGAGGAGAAGATCCTTGTGTCCGGCCGAAGGCCGGCTATGCAGGAAATCTTTAGTAAGCGAAGCCGGTGATGGTCATACCATAGAGGGGAAAATCCTTACGCCCGGCCAAAGGCCGGCTATGCAGGAAATCTTTAGTAAGAGAAGCCGGTGTTTGTCATACCATAGAGGGAAAAATCCTTACGCCCAGCCGAAGGCCTGCTATGCAGGAAACCTTTAGTAAGCGAAGCCGGTGTTGGTCATACCATAGAGGAGAAAATCCTTGTGCCCGGCCGAAGTCTGGCTATGCAGAAAAACTTTAGTAAGCGAAGCCGGTGTAGGTGTTCGATTTGAGGGTTTTATTTGTTGTTATATTTAACCGACTTCAAAAAAGAAGGAGGTTATCTATTCGTCTGAATGTTGCTTTTTTTATGTATGTAACCACAGAACTCAGCCATTTCTAAACCGATTTTCTTTGTTTGAAAGGTTATGCTTTAAATTAAAGGGTGCTCCAATAGTTCATTTAATTTGATGTATATGGCCATACTTTTGAACAGTTGTACACAGACCGCTGAAATTTACAAAGAACCTGTATTGCTAAGTCCGCTATAACAAAAAGTATAAAATTTTTATTTGGAAATAAAAATGTGTCCCAATAGTTAATGTAATTCTATGTATGTGGCCAAACTTTTGAACTGTTATAGACAGACAGCTGAAATTTACAAGGAGCCTGTATTGCAAAGTCCACTATAGCAAATATACAATTTGAATTTGGAAATTAAAGGGTGTCCCCATAAATTATGTAATTTGATCTATATGGCCCTATCTTTTGAACCGTTAAACACAAATACTTGGATTTGTTATTATTAACTGAAAACTGGTAGAAAATATTCTTGTATTTGATTATAATATATATTATTTAATATTCAAACAGGTTTTTACCATACGAAGAATAATTGCCCTGAGTTGGCAGGTCTTTTTTACTAATCCTGACTACAAGCTCAAGGTAAAAAAATATATTACAAGTTTAATTTAAAATTTTTTAATATTTATATGTAACTTTTATTTTTCTAATTGCAGTTTTCTAATAGCGTAGACAGACGACAGAGTTAATGTGCATTATCAGTCTTAATTCAAATTAACTTGTGTGTTAACATGACATGATGTGTTTTCCTGAATACTATCATATCTGAACAAACAAGTAAATCGGCAGCAGCAGGTATCCATATCAACCACAAACTCTTATATATTACATTTAAAATTTGTTAAAAATTCTTTAAACTTTTTATTCTGTTAGACAATTAAAATACAATTGTTTGTTTGTTTTTATACTTAAAACCTTTATTTCTTACACAGTTTCGAAATACTTGTTAAACAACAAATAATTACAAATAGTAAAACTAAATACAAAAAATATATATTTGTTTTTAATCATCTTTAACACATTGTAAAATTTTACAAATTATACATATACGAGTATATACTCTCATTGATATTGTTTTATTCAAATGAAAATATTATGTAATCAATTGTTAGTTTTGTTTTTAAATTTTGTATAATAATTGAGCATTTAAGAGTTAAATCTAAATAATGAAAACATTAAATATATTATATTTAGTTTGTATGCTTTAACGATACTTGAAATTAAATTAATTAAAATAATTATTTAAATAAGAACAAAAAATTTATTTATTTATTTATTACCGAACTACCTTACAATTAAAATTATAAGATAATATAAAAAAAGAGCTTTAGCAACATCGGCCGTTAGCTCTGCATTTTATAAATACAAACAAAAACAATAAAAAAACTTAAATTAAAAAATTTAACAAATCAATTAAAAAATAGTACAAGAAAAATATTAAAACAAAGATTTCAATTTAATACTATACTTTGTGGGTACATGTGTATAAAGAACTTATAAATATTTTGAGTCAGGCAAAAATATACATATAAATTTATGTATCTATAAGAAGGACTTTATATAAACGTAAAATAAAAACTTTAACAAATAAAAATTCAAACCGAAATTAAATTCTTTTATTTAAATTCAAATAAAGTAAAAATGTTTTTTTTTTTACTTGAAGATATTTGATAATTATGATTAAGATTTTAACTTGGACTTCATAGGCGTAGTATTTTCAAGTGGTGCAACATGACAACCCATTGGAGCGATTGAAACGTCAACCGATCCATTTGCCATTTATTGCTTGCAATTCGTTTTCGTTTCTGGCTTTTTCACAAAACAACGTATCGTTTTCATTTCATAGCTTGTTTGTGCCCAATTTACCTTCAATGAAAATGCAATTTATTAGAAGTTGTATTTATATCACAGGGTATTGAAATTGTTTTGCTTACCTTAATTTTTATCGACAAATACGCATTTATATCATAAGGCAATCGCGGCTGATTAATAAGAGCAATGAATGATAAAAGCATGTGGATCATTGCTTGGCTCACGTATATATTAAAACTTTCCACCGAATCCATTAACTGAAACGAGCAATTGTTAAATCGATACGAATGCATCCAAATTCACTAGATAAATATATTTATTTATATATTTGTAAAATATATACATGTATATATTATCTATTAAGTTTCCACCATAATATTCAAAAACATTTCTCTGCAACTTTGTACATGAAGCTAACGTGCACTTCGCCGGACAACCATTCATGTAATGCATATAAGCATCTACATACATATATTGCACAATTCTTACGAAGTCCCATACATATTTAAAGTTGTTTATCATAAAACCTCTAATAATTTAGCCAGGACTTCTTCATTTCCAACAGCATTTGTGTTCAATTTGTTCTTGAATTCTGTTGAATTGAGACTTCTTGAACAAATACCACTAGCAAAATTTTGATTGGCAATTTTTGTAACAACCTTATGCACATGTTGTATTTTTTTAGCTTTTAATAGCACTTTGGAATCACCGCAATATATTTTTATAAATTTTAAGTTCTTTACTTCACGGAAATTTATATACTTTTAACTTTTTTTACAAAAATACAATTTTTGCTACAGTTCAATTTAAATTTTTTTTGTTTACTTCATCGATAACATATGTTTGAAATGGCCATGTATAGCTGTTCCTGTTAACTCATTGCAATGAATATTATTGGTTATTTTTTTATTCACTCTATCGAAAGCTTTTAGTACGTATGATAATGTACTTTTTTAGACGTCACAAGTGGGTAATCTGGTTAGTAATCTGTGATTGGAGACCGCCGACAAAGTAATATAGTTATCTTATGTTAATTTTAATGTAAATAAATATTAATTAATTCATCAAAATTAAAAAATGGTTTCATTAAAAACCTACATGTATATAAAATCCATAAGAGAAATGTCGAAAAAGGCAATGAAATAATGAAAATTTTTCGCCATATGATATTTTATAGTTTTAAGCACACTTTAATTGTTTAATTCAACCATAATATTATAATGTTTAATAATATGGTTTGACTATAATCATTTAATTTAACCATAATATGTTGTTTTCTTTTTCTTTGAGTAAAAAATGTGTATCAATGCACGCAAAGAAATAACATGGTTGAGGTAATCTAAGAACAACAACATATTATGGTTGAATTATATGGTTATACTCAAACCATATTATTTTAAACCACAATAATAATATTGTTGTCATTGGAACATATTATTGTCTTACATAAAATTAACATTGTAAAATACAACCATAATTATGTTTATAATATAAACATACTATAATATAATGTGAAACATGTATATAGTTTTATGTGACAACGTATGAATATATTTATAAAAGACAAAAAACAAATACATTATAAAATTAACAATATGAAAGATGAGATAAATAAAGGCCGTATTTTGCATGCACATATTTTAGCCAGTTTTTACCGATTTACTATATTAAATTTCTTAGAATTGTCCCCTAGGTCCGTTAAAAAAACAACAAGAAAAATAAGAAACTTAATGATAAGACAGTCTAAAGCTTAAAAAATATTTTGGAAAAGAACTTTTTAAACACTGTTAGACAAGTGCACTAATTACATGGATACTGTGCATCACATTTTAAAGTTTAATTTAATGGCAAATCTTTAAAAGTAATAAAGTTTAGAGAAAATTAAAATCTAAAAAATTTAATTTTACGCTCATTTAGTTTTACTTGTGTTTTGGTTTAATTTTTTATAAAATTATTTTATTTGTTAATAAAACTAAAATTTTATCTTAAGACTAATATGCTAATCTAAAATCAAGGAAAAAAGGAAAAAAACTTAACAAAATTCAACCTTCAAAGCTTTTAATTTGAAATGATATAAATTTGAAATTTAATTTTTCACTCAACTTAACCTTTAGCCAGCCGTTACAAGGCAATGAATGCATTTTCTTATTGTCATTACATTTTCTTTAATCTTATTTTCGTTTTTTTTTTTTTTGCTTTTGTTCTTAAGAATAATACAAGACAATGTATAGTATAATTTGTTTTGCATATTTTGTTTAAACTCTGTATAAAACTTTAAAGGAGAAAGAACTTAAGAAATTGTTTGGTGGAGGAGCCCAAAAGAGAGCCAAGACACCGCAATTCAAAGATAAATGTATAAAAGTTGTAAAAGTCCATCTTCTAAATGTGGTAGTTATCCATTATTTTTGTGGATCATTAAACGAAATGTTGGGCTAAATAATATCTTTTCAGGTTTATTCTTTTATGTAATGATTTTCTTTTTATATTTTATATTATGGTTGATTATGGTTTTGCATCCACCACTCATCATTTAAAATAAAACTGTTGATACTTATAACGTGAGCAGGTTTAGTAGATTGAGTTTTTTTTTTATTCTTTTATGCCAAGTTAAACATAAAGATAGAAATTAAACTATCAAAAAAATTGTTTGGTATTTTTATAATTTTTTAAAATATGATTTTGTTTTGCTTATAAAATAATTTATGTTTAATTGCAAAAAGTTCCAAACTATTGAAAATAAATGTAAACTAAGAACTGCAAATAATTACAAAATCTTTAACACGTCTGTGTATAAATCAGAGAAACTTATAAGGTGTTAATTGCTACACTGAACCAAATTTCGTAGGTAATATTAACGGAAAAAAATTAGTTGAACGTTGAAGACAAAAATAGTTAAATCAACTTAATTTTTATTCAAATCTATATACCATTTATTCATATTAACTAATTTTATTTATTATAATAAACAGAATTTCTTTTATCAAAAACATGTTTCAAAAAAACTTGAAGGGAAACTTTAGGTAGTGGTAGACTTCGTTATCACCAACGGACGATTGATGATTGAATACAGTTTTCTCGTATTCCTTTATCTGAGTTTGGTTGGTTAAATAGATGATGCTTACAACTAAACACTGCCCAAAGTAGATGGATGCGACGAGTGCTGATGACGTACGTCTGGAAAATGTGCATTCCGCTCTGCTGGTGTCTATAAATTGAGTTTTCCCAATTTTCCTTTAATTTTATCACCTAATTTATAATTTGATTTATTCTTTCTTGGAGAGAGTAAAACGAACTTAAGCTTGACTTCAAATTTCATCTGAGTATATGTATATCCATATTTTTCAAATTATTCAAATGCAAAACCTTAAATATCTCCATATTAAATAAAGTACATTTACACCACTTTCAAAGAAAACGTCTCATACATATATAAATGAAAAAAGAGATGTAAAATAGAAGAAATTTCGTTAAATTTTCACGATACTTCACGAAAATTATTTGAGTTGACATACATATATGTAAATAGAAAGTTTTCTCAATTTATATTTTTTATTTTAAACATTTCATATCAAATTCGCAACAGAAAATAAAAGCTTTATTCGTTTATTCTTCTTAAAAGGCGAAAAGAGCTAAAAAGACATTAATGATATGTAATTTTGTTTTTAGATTATCTTGCATATTTTTATCTAATGATGAAAGATACATATAAAGAATAAAATTTGGTAAAAAAAATGAAATAAAAATTTTAGTTAATTTAATTTATTTTTTATCATATTTACACCCTATTTTAATATAGTTTATTTGACCTTTTTAATAATTTGTATTTAATTATTTTTATTTTCAAGTTTTAGGTCGTTAATTATTTCTATTTTTATTCTCGATATTTCGCTACTCCTTTGTGTAGCATCATCAGAAAAATGAAATTTATAATCAAGCTTAAGTTCGTTTTTATTCTCTCTAAGAAAGAATTAATTAAATTACAAATTAGGTGATAATATTAAAGAAAAATTGGGAAAATTTAATTTTTAGACACCAGCACGAGTGGAATGCACATTTTCTAGACAGCCACGTCCGTCATCAGCACTATTTGTATCTAATCTACTTAGGGTAGTGTTTAGTTGTAAGCATCATCTATTTAACCAACCAAACCCAGATAAAGGAATACGAGAAAACTTGTATTCAATTATTAATTGAAAAACAGAAAAATTTAAAAAATTAACGTTATGAAAATTACAAATTAAAAAAGTATTGAACAAATTTTCTTCAAAGTAACATATTACTCATAAACTTATTAATTAATAGATTGGTATCAAAAACCAACGTCTTCTGGAAGAATAATTAATTATTACTCAAAACATAGTAAACATATCATAGTTAATGCAGCTAAAAATTTGATAGCTAGAGTTCTAACGATAAGCAATAAAGAATTCCACAAAAATAATATGAATAAAATTAGAAATATATTGAATGATAATAATTTTCCTATAAAGCTAACAAATAGATTAATAAGTCAATATAGAAGAAGAATTAATCAAAATACAAGAGATATTATAGAACCAAAAGAGATATTATGACAAAAAAAAATTTTTTTTTGAAATATGTTTGTACAATTCTGAGGGGTTTCAGAAGTATAAATACCCCTATTTAAAAGGTTATGTACTTTATAGGTAAATAACCACCGTTATGAGATTATAACTTTATTATGAGTATGGAAATAGAAATATGTTTTGTACAAGCCTCGGACCAATACAAGTTGGAAAGGGAAAATTTATTGGTTTATTAAATTCTTGAATAAAAGGCCCTTGGGTTTTAAGTAACAACTTACATGAGTCTTTATTAATAATAAATGTGCAGTACTTATGTATACTTTATGAAGATGAGTTGCTTATTTATGTATGTTTTTTATAAAAAAAACGTTGCAGCACTTAAAAACTGGAACTGAGTTGTTTCTTTGTTGAGAGGCAAAAGGCAAGTGAAGTTATAATAATTTCATACTTTTCTATTAAGTTGATCGGACATCAAATTCGGAATTAATTCACAATAACCGCGCTTTGAGATGAGAATAATTACTTTTAGATATGTATATCAATTAATAATTATAAAGATAAATTCAATTCAAAATAACAGATAAAATATTAAACAATTCATTTACATTTTTTTAAGAAAGAATTCAAGAAAAATAAAAGAGTTAAATAGTATTATACATTTCAAAATTAAGTATTTAAAATGGAAATTTGTTTAACTCGTTTAAACAATGTTACTTTGAAGAAAATTTTTTCAATACTTTTTTAATTTGTAATTTTCATAACGTTAATTTTTAAAATTTTTCCTGATGATGCTACACAGAGGAGTAGCGAAATATCGAGAATAAAAATAAAAATAATTAACCACCTAAAGCTTGAAAATAAAAATAATTAAATATTTAGACCCTCTTAAAATACAAAAATAAATATTCATATGAAAAAAAAAATTCTTCAATATAATTAATTTAAAAAAATCGTATGTAGATTTGACTTAAAAGTTTGTATAATAATCTACTTTTCTTCAATTCTACTCCCATTTTAAATTTTTGGTTGAGTGTATTATAGTCTTATAAGAAAAAGTCTTCTGATTTGTTACAGTCCTCTTTACTTAAACTCGTTATTTTTATAATGATTCGAGTCAAATCAGAGAATAGCAACGGATGCAAAAGCTTTATTATGTAATCAACATCCTTCAAAACATGTCCTTGGGTATAAACGATCAAATACAAATTCGCAGTTAATTTGATGTAAAGCTATCAGTTCTATGGATCCCTCGATTAAGTTGTACATGAGTGCAGTTAATAAGGCGAAAATGCATTAGTTGTGCTAAATACTGCTACCGTATCCAGCATACTTTCCAAATTTAACCTTTCTCGACAATTTCCTGTTTCCTAATTTGAAGTAATAATCATTATTTTGGTTAAACAGAGAACTCATTATTTTGAAGGACTTGAGAAATCTTATTAGTTACATATTTATTTTTTTTATTATTTGTATTTATTAACAAATGACAACAAGCCTTCAAGTCCAAAATTGTCATACATATACATTTGGAAATATAAACACAAATTTAACTATATTTTACTTATGCCGATTTTTTTTTTTTTTGAATTTTGTTGATCACCCTTTATAAGGTGCGATTATAAAGGGTGTTTAAATTTTAAGGGCCGATGGTGATTTTGAATAAAACATATTATTTAGAAAATGTTTGTCATTTCTTTTTATTTTGATAATATTGGTATGGTTCAATTATGTATGGAACAAAATATCGTCCAAATACCTCCATCCGATGCTCCAAATTTACGATAACGCTGAGGCATAATTGAGGTTCTATGCCGTTAATGGCCGAATTACATCACCCTTTAGCTCTTGAATTGTTGCTGACTTATCGACGTAGACCTTTTCTTTCAAATAACCCCAAAGAAAGAAGTCCAACGGCATCAAATCACATGATCTTGGCGGCCAATTGACATCGCCACCACGTGAGATAACATGGCCATTGAATTTGTCGCGCAAAAAAGCCATTGTTTCATTAGCTGTGTGGCAACTGACACCGTATTGTTGAAACCACATATCGTCCATATCCATATCTTCCAATTCGGGCCATAAAAAGTTCGTTATCATCTCACGATAGCTAACACCATTCACAGTAACTGCCTGACCGACCTCATTTTGGAAAAAATACGGCCCGATAATGCCGCCAGCCCATAAACCGCACCAAATAGTCATACTTTGTGGTTGCATTGATTTTTCGACAATCACTCTTGGATTATCATTCGCAAAACGCGGCAATTCTGCTTATTGACGAATCCTCTAAGGTGAAAATGGACCTCATCACTAAATATGATTTTCTTCGAAAATTGATCAACCAATTCATAATAAGCCTGAATAGCTTTAACGCGTTGCTCGATTGTGTATCTTTCCATGGTTGAGTTAGTCTGAAATTGAGAAATGTCAAATTAAATGTAGAAAAAAACTTGACGTTTAGGTGTGGTTCACATTCAACATCGGCTCTTAAAATTTATCGTCCGCCCAGCTGATTTAGTAGTTTGACATGTCAAAAATTGTATGTGTTTAGAAATATTATAGTGCAGAAGTGAGAAAGCAATAAAACATATACACGCCTTCTCAATTTTCGTCTATGTTGTTCTTGTATTGTTGTATTTGTTTATATGTATAGAGATGCCACTACCTAGTAAGATAAATCTATTATAATTATAATAGTTAATAATATTTTGTTTTTTGTTTGTTTTATAAATGTTCTATGTTGTAAATTAATGAAATTTAGTTGTAAATAAAAATGTGCCCACACACGTTGTATGTGTCCTGACAAAATTTTGTGCGATTTTGCTTTGAAAGTAATCCACACCAAATTTTAAGACTCTTGCGTATTAACTTTATATAAAGGTACCCATCCCTGCATAAAACTCTAAAATATATTCAAACTAGCTGTGGCCGCCACCTCGTGGGCATTCTGATAATATTTTGCACGATTTTGCTTTGAAAGTATTCCACACTAATTGTAAAACTTTTACTTTTATAGTGCTTCAGTTATGGTTTATGTATTAACTTTATATAAAGGTACCCATCCCTGCATAAAATTATAAAATTTATTGTAAAGCTCTTTAAAAGGTGTTTAAAATATTTTAATAAAAAATTTTAAAATATCGCAGTTTTGAACCGAAAATTTCAGTACCTCTTAAACGGAAATTGCGTTTTTTACTGCTTTTTCTCCACTTTCTCTTGGAAATGAGATATTTTTGCGGAAAAAATTATCCTATATTGGAATCAGGATGCCAAGGTATCTCCTCAACAAAAATTTTTTTAAAATCCATCGAGTAGTTTTTACGTGATGCGAACACAAATGAAAAGCAGACAGACAGATAGTCAGACGGAAATGAGTTACTGTTTTATTATATGTATAGATTTTAAAATTCTAAATATTATTGTAAAGCTCTATAAAAGACAGACAGGAAAGGAGTTACTCATTATTTTAAAACAGCGCCATCTATTGCGCAACATTGCTTAAAATATACTGCTTTCAAAAATAAAAGATGCCTTAAAGTATGCAGTACCATTAAATCGGTAAAAATATATCGGCGTACTTTCACTGCTTTCTCTCCACTTTCTCTTGGAAATAAGATATTTTTGCGGAAATAAAGTGTCCTATATTGGAATCAGAATACTAAGGTACCACTTCTCAAAACTTTGTTAAAATCCATCCAAAAAACAAAAAAAGAAAGACAGATAGGAAATGAGTTACTATTTTATTGCATGTATAAATTATCATATGAATAACATTAAATCAGGTTTTGTTTCAAACGATGTTTCTGAACATATGAAACTTACAAACAAGAAACAAAAAAACCGCCAGCTTTAAAATTAGCTTTAAATTATCTTTATTTTCTTTATACTTGCAGGGAGTTATCTCCACTTATGTACTTAATTTTATTTTTGTTTTTTTTTTCAATATTCTTAAAATTGTAACACTCGTAATTACGGTTAACCATATGATCTGCCATATCCTCCATAATTGGGACTATAGTAGCTGCTATAACTACCATGGTTTGGTTTACCATAACCATAACTGCCATAAGAAGAACGTCCATAACTACCATCATAACCACCATAAACAGAACGACGGAACACTTGGTGAGCTTTACGCTTATCTTCATTTGTACGTTCAATACCAGAAAGTGCATCCAATAAGATTTCAGGCTCCACATTGTTTTCTTCCGCCTGTTCTATAGCAGCAGACCAAACCAAGGCCAAAAGATAGCCAAAAATTATAAATAACTTTATAAAGGAACTCATTTTTAAGGAAATTAAGAAAATATTTTTAATTAAAACGTTTGTAAAAAGTGTGCTTATTTTTATACAACTGCAGATTATTTTTTTAAGTTGTTCTGAACTCGCAACATTTACTTAAACGTATGAGAGTCGAGTAGATAAAAACTTGTTTTATAGGTCTGCAGTTAAACAAAGTAAGTCTTGAGTTTTTCGTAGTTGTTTATTTCTGACGTTTTTGATGACGTTTGTATTTTTCAAAATATCAAAAACAGTAACACGCACATACCATCTCAGATAAACAAATTTTTTTATACAGCAGTAATATAACACACAGACAGAACATATAATAATTATATCATGATGCTGTTAGTAAGTATCCAATCGTAAATATGTTTCTAATTGTTGACTAAAACACCACAATAACAATATGAAAAATAAAATAATATTTATTCGAAATATGAATTAAAAGAACAAATACCTAGAAATCGAGTTTACGTATTCTTTTATTTGTTTATATTTTTTGGACGTCAATTATTTAAATACAATTAAGTGGAATTCGGAGACACAATATATGAGAATACGACAGTTTTACTATTTCATTACAAATAATTAAACAATTAAACAAATTGTGAAATAATTAAATAAATGAATTTGTTTTTAATGTACGAATTGTTTATTAGACTAAAGCTGTAGCAATCGTAAGAGTCATGCATCTAACACAATTAGCCAACTTGATCATTGAACCAAAAAGTTTCGAGAATATAAAACCAAACGTAAAGAAAAAACATGGTTGAGGAAAAACATGGTTGATTTAACCATAATCTAAGAGCAACAGCATTTAATTATGAAGATATATGATTGTAGTTATACCATATTATGAGACCATATATGAAAAACAATTCACTTAGTAAATTATTATTTTTTTAAAGAAACCCGTAAAATGATATTCTAATAATTCAAAAAAGAAACACAAAACTTCAAAACTTTTATTATAAAGTGCGTTTATTCTATCTTCTAAAATTCTAAAAATTATTGTAAAGCTCTTTAAAAGGTGTTTGAAATATTTAAATGACAATGTAATTCCACAAAGTAAAAATAAAATTAAAATTTTATTCAATTGGCTGTAATTCATATTTGGTCATTATTTTAAAACAGCGCCATCTGTTGTGCAACCGTGTTTAAAATATCCCGCTTTCAATTCATATTTTGTCATTATTTTAAAACAATTTTGCTTTCATATCGGCATACTTTAACTGCGCAAAAAAAATATCCTATATGGGAATCAGGATACTAAGGTACCTTCTCACATAATATTGTTAAAATCCATCGAGTAGTTTTTACGTGATGTGAATACTAAAAGAAAGACAGACAGGAAATGAGCTACGGTTTTATTATGTCTATAGATATACAATATCTAAAAAACTCACCCGGTTGAGTTTCGGGTCAATACGTACATAAAGAGCCTTGGTAGTTCCAAAAGTTATTTAAAAAAATTATAAAGCTAGAGAAAATATATCGGACTTTAGAAGAAACTTTAGAGAGGCTTTGGGGACAAAATAAGAATACGATTGTTTTGTCATACTGTGGGATTTTTATAAACTCAATATTATTATAATGACAAGAACCTCAAAATACTCAACACGATATTTTTTCAGTTCGTTTCAAAACACATGAAAATAAAAACATGGTTATTGTATGGTCACGGCAACTACACTATTCTCTGCAACAATACATGTTTGCTGTGAACAAATTATAGTTAATTTAAACAATACTTTGGTCACGATGAACAAGTTTTTGTAAACAGTTAATCATTCAATGGTAATATTAATTAATTATTAAAATTCAAACCACAACCAAATTTGTTTATAATATTTAAAAATAAAATTATATTTATGACCATAATATATTATTATTGTTAAACATAATATGTTTAGTATGACTAAAAATAAACAAATAATGTTTGGTTTTAAAAATACATATTTCAATTCAGAAATACGCGTGTAAGCTATCGGTTCATCTAAAACCGTACAAACCTCAAATACACATTTGTTGTCAACAAATAAATTTGTTTTTTATTATAATTGATAGTTTTAAATGAAAAATATCAAACATATAAAAAGGTAAGCAGAAAATATCAAAATATACATATGTAAGTCTAAATGGAAATATTCGTGTATTTGGTTTTTGTTATTTATAAATATAATAGCTATCCCCGGTGCGCTTCGCTACACCCATCCACAAAAAATACAAGAAACATTTGGAAGAAAAGTATGACCAACCTTTAACGCGAAAACGCACGCTATTCTCAAGTCAAAAATGCTCTCATCCAACTTGTTTTTGCTAGACTATACGTATTAACACGATAACAATTTTTTACTTTTAATGGAATGTGCCACTCCCAGTATTCTTATCCAGTCTGTCTTTTGCTAGAGCGTTACTTGTGCAAAGTTGCAAGACTATACCTTATGTAGTTCTCTAGGTAATAATAATTTTTCACTTTGTATAGGAGGTACCACGCTCTTCATTCAAATTCAGTCTGGGTTTCTCTACACAATGTATATTAATATAGCAGTTACTGATGCAAAATTCCAAGGCGTTACCTATTGAGGTTTTCTAGATACAGGATAATTTTTTACTTTGTATGCTCACTTTCCTAATTCAGCCCATGTTTTTCTAGAGTATACGCATGGGTGTGGGGATTACTTGTACCCACTTTGAAGACCATACCTATTATAGTTCTCTATATACACAATAATAATTTTTCACTTTGTGTGGGAGGTATCACGCGCACTGTCCTAATTCATTCTGTATTTTGACAGACTTTGCGCCTTAGCACAAATTGTACTCTTGCAAAATTTCAATGCGCTATCTATTGCAGGAACACGATAATAATTTTTCACATTATATGGGCGGTAAAACGCCAACTATTCCGACTATAACTCATGAACCATACACATACAGAGACCGTTTGTACATAAAAACCTTGGTATTGACATCACCTTTCATATAAACTTTGCAGAAACAAAATCGGTTCACGCATTCCAGAGAACATCAAGTACTAACACAATGCTACTTTTTTTTATAAATATAGATTCATACGTTGTCACATATATTGATTTACATGTTTCACATTATATTATAGTATGTTTATTTTATAAACATATTTATTGTTGTATTTTACAATGTTATTTTTATGTAAGACAATAATATGTTCCAATGACAACAATATTATTATTATGGTTTAAAATAATATGGTCTTAATATAACCATATAATTCAACCATAACATGTTGCTCTTAGATTAAGGTTACCTCAACCATGTTGTTTTTGTGTTCTTTAAACAAAATGACCCCATTGTGAAATCTTTAAGAGTTTTGATCGAGCAATATGAAAATCAAGATCAATCCAAAAGACCACAATAAAATGTCAGATAATTTCAAAGAGATGACAGCATATTGGCTTTTCTTAACTACTTCCATTTCTTTTCACATTTACTTCTCAGATAACTCGCGCATTAGTTACAATTAATAAATACCTTTTGTTTTATTTGCAAATCTAATCATTTTAAAATATTTCTCTATTTTAATTAAAAACTCCTTGCTTTGAATTAGGACATTCGTAACAAAGCACACAATTGCTTTTATTTAAATAAAAGATGAAGCAAAACACCAACGGTCAGGTTAGTGGGTCATGATGCTGATGGGAATGTTTCCAAGCAACGTTTTTAATTTCTTTAATAGCTTCAAGTAGTTGTCTTTTTTTCATTTATAAACTTCCACCTAAAAGATATTTGCGTCAACTAATGGAGATAGAAAATAAAGACCAAAAAAAACAATAGCTATACAACGCATTTGTTAAGAATTTTTTCTCATTTGGTAAAAAGGTGAACTGCTGTTTTCTTCGCAGTTGTTAAGTTGAATTGGCTGGCTGAATGGTTGAATGTCGTTCGCGTGCGAGTAAGTGAAAAAATAAATGAAAAGAAAATTGACACTACGCTTATTGTCCGGAACAGTAGTAGAGTTTTTATGCGTTTTTATTTATTTTTTTTTTTTTCTTGTTTGCTCTTTTCTTAGCCATTTGGTAAATGTTCTTCGTGTTGAGATGTTGCTACTGTCTTAACTTGAAGCAAAACCCCACCAATTTCATTTAGATTTTTTTTTTCATTTTCATTTTGTTTTGAGGCACTAAGTATTGTTTCATTTATTCAGTAGGATCCAAAGGAAAAAAACTGAAATATTCATGATTAAGATTATCTGCTTTTCGGATATTCTCCTGTATTTCACAGAACACACAGTGGAAATTCTTACAGCAAAACATTATTATTTTTCAACAAAATTTTTTAAAACCTCTCAATTGTTGACCTGAAAAGTGCAAACATACAAACATACGTATCTGCAGGAATTTACGGAGATGTACACGCATATTATGGTTAAATTATATGGTTGCAGTGAAACCATATTATTGTTGAACATCATAATATTATGGTTAAATTTACAATTATAGTATGGTTAAAAATATGAAATGTCATATAAAATGGATATGCCAGTTTTTTGACATTCAATAATACAAAATTATTTATTATTTTTTATTAATGATTTTATATAAAATACGGATGATTTTATTAATACCAAACCTTGTTTCAAGACCATAAAGGCGGGAACACTTTGGCCATCGATTTCACGGCATTTCCTCATGGCCCATAGCATCGCAGTTCATGGATTTAACAGTAAAGAATTGTAAATCCTGAAAACGTTGCAAGATTTCTTGCATTACTTTGTTGATGTTGTTCTTGAAGACATTAATTTTATCGGGGGATCTCTTTTCCAATTCAGCCATCACCTTTTTCATGTAGTCTTTCAAATACAAAGTGAAGTCTTTCTTGTCTCCTGAAGAAAAGCATTCTTGTAAAAGGTAATTGAGAACAACATCAATGTCGGTGTCAAAGGTTGAGTCTATACCCTTGTCAGCTTCTTCAGCTTAGGGATTGATATTCTCAATTTTAATGGTACCTCATAAATTACATCATCGACCAATTTCGTTTTGTAAGTATCTGCGACAATTTCATTATCAGTAATGATATCGTATCCCTGTTGATTTTCATAATATCGACGTTTATGACTTTTTGTGGTAAAAAACCGAGCGGTCTCACACCGAGAGGACACGAATCCTCCGGGAATCCAGAGAAAATAGTTACCACGCGCTCAATTCAATAGCGAAAAAGATATAATTAAAGATGTATGTATATAAATTCCCGAAACATTTGTTTATACATTTTTTATTACTTTTTTTTTTAAGCACAAACCAATAAAGTCCGATGACATAAACAAACAAATAATATTTATTTTTAAACATTTTTTTGTTACCTACGAAAAAACTTTGGTTGTGAAGTGAAAATGAAATAGTTAAAACCAACCATGTTGAATTTTTTGTACGTGGTAACTATTTAATGATAAAATTTTAACCAAACTTTTTTATCGGGAGCAAAGTAATGTTACAAACAACTAAAATTTGTTCATCGCAACCATATATTGTTACAGAGAACATAATGTGGTTCCTGTGACATACCATAACCACGGCTTTTCTTTGCGTGTATGCTATATTAGCCATATTGACTTCTTGCAAAAAATATATTTTTAGTCAAAAGCTTGATACGTTTTGTCTAGTTTTTTTTTCTAAATAAAGTTCCTTAAGAAAGGTTTTTGGTTATACTGCAAACATTTTTTAATTTTCAGTAAAATTCAGAAGGATGTTTGCTTTCAATGGCTGTTAAACACAAAATAAAGCAGCCGACTTAAAATTTTAAACTGGTATACAATTAGGATGAAGTGTTGGTTTTTAATTGACTACGACAGAATTTCAAAAAGTCACATTCACATTCTTCTTTTACCATCGTAACGTATGACAATAACAGCTCAGGGTAGCATCGTCAAATATCAGCGCCAGAATGAAAGTCGTTTATAAAACCGATAATGGCAATGACAGACAATTTGAATGGATCCTTTGTAGAGAAAAGAACAAAGACCCTTAGATTCAACCGGAACTTGAAAATGAAGTTCGTAGATTTTCGTAAGAAGTCAAAAAATTTTAATCGACCGTCGGAAATAACTAAAGCCGAAAGTAAGAGTTTAATGGTTGTATGGCACACAGTTATGAGTAAAAGTGTCAACAACTACCAGTCGACAACTGGAAACTCAAAAAAAAGTAAGAGATTTAAAAAAAGACACCAAATAGTATAAATCTGTCTCATTATTTGGCACACCCACGTATCCACCCAAATGTTTAAGAACTTTAGATTAGATGGGTGTAAATTAAGTTAGGAAAAGTTGACACTCAAAAATACATTGACACCTATTAAACCATTGTGATGTGATAAATCTATTTTTAAGCAGAATTAGAATCTTCGTCAACCTGGACATTTTATTCTGCACATATGCGCTAGAAATTATCTTATACAACTTCCAGCTACCACAGGTAACTAAAGTGGCATTGTTCCATTAAAACTGACAGATTATTGAGAATCTTCTATTATAACAAACAGTCATTTAGAGTTATTTTTATAACAGGAATAAGGGGTTAAAGTGTGCGCAAAAATGTTAAGGTCATGGGTATATCATGTGGATCAACAAACAAAAATTTTAATTTTGTGCCAGTGTGTAGTTTACTACTACGTTATTTTCATTGAGTCTCATGCCGTAATTAGCCTCCTGTGATTTCAGACTGGTAACAGTCAACGGTCTTCCTCATTACAGAATCTGTCGTAATTGCTAACATTCGTCGAAGATAGTTTGAGTGTCCAATGTGAAGGTATCTGCAAGGTTTGAGTCGAATGTAAAGGTAATCTTTACATCAATAGCGAATTTTAAGGAACTTCCAATAATCACACTTATTCCAGTTGGCGACGGCAATATTAAACGACGTCGTTTTTTATAGTTTGTTGTAAATCGGTATTCCCGTTGGCAATATTGCCATTCATCGCTGACTGGCAACATGTGTTTGGTATTTTGTAAGAAAATGTGACGTTGATGTTGCCGTAAATTGGCTTTGATATTGTCGTCAGTGTTTTTGGTGTGCAGAACAAAATAATAACAGTAATTAAAGACATAATAAAGTTTAAATATGTAAATAGAATTTGTTGCTAGTTTTAATGAAAAAATGGAATTGTTTATTTTTGTTTTTTGTTTTTTATTTTTTTGTTTTATTTTAATTATTTGTTCAAATTGAAAAATATCCTTTATGGGTAAAATACAGATGTTGGTGTTTATTACTTTGGGAGTTCCGTGCATCAAAAGATGCAATTCGGCTTCCTTTTTGCGACATGTGTCATGACGATCTTCATCCATACTGGATTAGCTTTCATGGCATTCAGAGTTTTAGACAAAATTTTCGACATCATTGGCGACATTCAATTTAACACTAACTTTACATCAGGTAATTTAAAGATGTTTAATTTTACTTTGAGATGTCTTCTGATCATCGGAAATAGAAAATATTTTTATTTACATTAAAACACATTTACTTTAATTTTTACTCTTTGTTATGTTTTATACACTTTCATTTTTTCATAAACCTTTTTTTAACGAAAACATAAACCAAAATGTATTATTTGGTTCAAGGATTTTTGATATTTGTGGTGTATTTTATTAACATTATCGTTAAACTGGCAACGTTGTCATCACATTGTTAGAGAATACCAAATTAACATTGATGTTGTGTTAAAGTGATGTTGCCTCAAACTCGACGACGATGTTGCCGTCGCCAAACAGAATAAGGGTGAATATAATATATCAATAACAACAAATGTTTTAAGCATTTTTAAATTATTATGCCGTTTCCAATGCCCATTCTTGAAATTATGACCACTGTGCCTTAGTCTAGCTGATGTTGTTATTATACATTGTGAAAACAATGTAGAACAACATTGAGAAAAAGAAAATACAAGTTCAAACACGAAGTAGCTAAGGCAGTCGTATCAACGTGTTTAAGTCCTTATTGTCCTGGACTCTATATCCAACAGTCAGTCCTTTGTTTTTGTTTCTTGTTTTTTTTTTTTTGTTTTTTACTTGTTTTTATGAGATGTTGTTACTGCTGTTGTTCACGCGTTTGTAATTGCACTCAGAAGTACTTGTGTCTTGACACGACTTAAAAACGCTATAAGACAGCATTATCCTTTCTTATGTACATATATTTTGTATACATTCCTCTCCAATGTTTGAGCATTCTTTCGGTTTACGTTTTTTTTTATTTTTTTCTTTTTAATTCTTTATATATAAATATTTTTTGTTTACTACATACATCTTATTACTACGAATATGCATAACTGTGGAAACGTATGTGCACTTAAAAAAATAATTATTCCAAAAACCCTAAGGTTGTTTTTAATAAGTTCAAATGTGGGGTTGTGAAATTCACACATGCAAAAACAAGATAATTAACCAAAATCTAAAAACAGAAATTTTATTTCCAAAAAGAAATAAAGAACAAAATTTCATTTTTAGATAGCCTTGGAGATTTTTTTTAATACTTACCATATTTTACCACCAAGATTCTAGTCTTAAATAACACTAAGCAACAGAAATATACCAAATCGAATCAAAATACCTTATTATGTGTGATAGTCCTCTAACTATAAAAACAGTCGATTCTCTAAATTCGAACAATAGAACTATATTTTATCCAAGATATTTCTATAGCATGCTCAGTTATTTCGAATCTATTGAGACCCCCAAGTCTCTTATTACTTCCGCATATTTTATGGATTTGCTAAATTTTCTTGCATACAAAAAAAATTTTAAATAAATTTTTGGTATTCTGTTTTAACTTATCTCCTACATAAAGTAAAAAGTTTGTTTTTAGAGTTTATTGTTTAACTTAATGATCTTAAAAACTAATTTAATTTTGTTGAATTTAAAGTATAAAGGGTGTACCAATAGTTAATGTAAATTGATATATATGACCAAACTTTTGAACTGTTATAGATAGACAGTTGAAATTTACAAAGAACCTATAATCTTTGGTCCGCTAGAACAACAAGTATAAAATTTAAACCTGAAAATTAAAGGGTGTCCCCATTATTGATGTAATTTGACCATTATGTCCCCATCTTTGGAACCGTTATAGACAAACACTTGAAAAATATAAAGAATTTTAACTACTATGTCTGGTATAACATCAAGTTTAAATATTTAAAATTAGAAATTAAAGTTTATGTAATTTGATGTATATGGACACACAGTTAAAATTTAAAAAGAATCTGTCCTCTATAACAGGTATTTGAATTAAAATTTGAACTTAAAAGGTGTCCCAATAAGTGACGTCATTTGTTATATGTATATGACCCTATCTTTTGAATAGTTATTGACAAACCCTTAATGTCCATTACTATGTCTGTTATAATAAGTGTATATATTTAAAATTATAAATTAAAGGCTGCGGCAATAGTTTATGTAATTTGATGTATGTTTATGGCCAAACTTTTAAACCGTTACAGACAGACGGTTGAAATTTTCAAAGAACCTGTATTGCTACGACTGCTATAACAAGTATAAAATTTTAATTCGGAAATTACAGGGTGTCGCAATAGTTAGTGTAATTTTATGTATATAGACAAACTTTTGATCCGCTATATACAGATAGTCGTTTGGCATTGGTTTGACCTGAAAAAAACCAGAACCCCGCGGTCTTGTGCCCCTATATACTCAGGAAGCACTGCTTCCCCGGTAGAAAATCGAGGGATATTTGCTTTATATTATTGAATTCCAAAATTAGTTCTTTTTATCGGAACTGTGCTGTTATCTTATAGATTGTGATGGGTACTTAAAAAACTTGTGACCATCGTGGTCATTCAAATTTTATTGCTTTCCTTCAGTAAAACCCACAGCACGCCAATCATCGTTAACATAACCTCTCACTTGAATGTCCCAATTTATATGCTTTCTATCAAATTGTAAACAATTTCCGAAGCGTACATTATTCTACGGCCTTCAGAATATTTAATTTCTCCGTTGAGATACTTGCCTCTATATCAGCTAGAGAATTGATTTTTCGTGCTGAAAGACAGGAGCTGGTGCTATACTCAAGTTCTTTTTCTCTTTTCGGTTGAAAGTAAAGCGGTTGAAATACATTCTTAGTAATTCATTCCATAGTTTTCAATGTTTTTTGAATATGTGAGTACAGTTTTGTCTCTTCGCCGCATTTCCCCCTCAGTGGACCGATAGGAATACTCTTGCGGTCAATAAACATCGATTTTTGCCCTTTCCGTTTTATTAAAAATTCTTTTCTTCACCTTTTCAAATAATGATTATTATAAACTAATCTTTTTCCTCTGCTAATCTTCTATTTAAAAAAAATCAAATGTCGTTCGTTGGTATTCGCATCACTTAACAACAGCTGCACCGATTTAGGCAATTTTTTTTTTTTTATATCATAGTCATAATCCAACTTGGGTTTTTACGTAGAGAAAAATTAAAATTAGCAAAATAGAGACTGGATTAGGATAGTGGAAGTGGAAGTGGTACCTCCCATACAAGGTAAAAAATCATTATCGTTTTAATACGCATAGTGTAGCAAAAACAGATGAGAACAGTGGGCTTAGTACCTTGCATATAAATTGAAAGTGTCGTGAGAATAGCGTGTGTTCTCGACTTAAAGGCTGGCCATACTTTTCTTCCAAGTATTTTTTGTTATGCAAAAAATATAAAAATGCAACCAGGTATCAAAAGTTTATTTTCGCCTTTTTGTTGCACAGTGTAATTAAAATTCTGTGCCAATGTTTTTGTTATTATTTTGGTGAAGTTAAGTGAAAGTCAATATGTCCTCTTCACATTGATATGAAACACTTAAGTCAACTGTGAATCTATACAGGCATAAGTATGAAATACTTTCACACATACAAGCAAACGAATATAAAGAAAAGGGCATAACGGATACCCAGTAATAACAGCTTTATTGTGTTCGTCCATAAATGTTGGCAATATACCACTGAACATGTGCAGCATAAATGAAGAAATGGCGAAATGCATGAATGAAACGTTATTCGTAGTAATAAATATGTGACAGCATTCAAGAAATGATGCGATTACACGCAATTTTTTTTTTATTTTGTTTCACTGCTACCAGTACTACTATTTTGATTACATGCATCAGTATATTTCTGCATCACGTCTACAATAATGTGACAAAAGTTGTTTTCGTCGTAGAATTTCTTAAAATTCGCAATAAACACTGACAAAATCCACTTCAGTTTTGACCATTTTTAAGTCAATGGTCAAAACTGAAGTGGATTTTTTTGTTAATAAGACATTGCAATGCATAGTGTGACTAAATCACTGATCTAATCGCAGCAAAACATAACACGAGCTTAGTAGAGGGCCTTTTTGAAGTCAGGCATATTACAAACAAACAAAAAAACGATAAAATCATAACACTTCTTTAGGAATTTGTTATAGGCAATGAATTTATACTATTTTTCGGAAACCCAGTACATATTGGCAAAAGAAACACAGCGTCCAATATTAAAAACAAACAGAAAATTTAAATTCCACATGCTGCCACCTTTAAACTTGACTTCTTATTCTTGTACTTGCGGTCTAGACTTTTCTCCCTTAGCCTTTTTTCAAAGATGCTCCTATTCTTATATTTCGACTCATCCGAAAAGATGTTATGTACTCCATTTCTGTCTACAGTGCTACAGTGCCTTTTCCAATCGAAAATTTTATGAAAGCACTACGATTATATACCATATATAAACGCTTTTTTTGTTGGTCGATATCAACTAGAAGCAGCCTCAATTATCCAGCCGCAGGTCTCATACTAATTTCCAATCAATTGTTTTTGGCGATATCAGTTTAAAACTTCTTTTACTTATATTTGCTTTTTAATTGTGCTGCATCTTCTCATACATGTGTGAGAGACTACAAAATATTTTGTGTTTTTTTCATTTATGAATGCGATGATTTATTTTTTCTCTTTCTGTACATCAGTGAATAAATGAGAAAAGATTTTGTGGTTCATGCAAGTGTTCATATTTGAGTATTTACAATTTTGATAATTTTACATGAATGAAAAGATCGTAGAAAGATGTGCGCTAAGCATTCGCATTTATAAAAGTACGCACATACTTTGTAATGTGCATCTGCCGGCACATTACATTTCTAAATGAAAATAAATATAATATTGTAGATTTCTCAGTTATGACCAATATCATGAATGCTGATTTTCGAATGTTTATAAATTAAAAAATCTGAACCTTGCTATATGGATAAAATTCTAAAATTTATATAAAATTCTAAAAACTATTGTAAAGCTCGTCATCCTCACAAAATTTTGTTTAAATCCATCCAGTAGTTTTTACGTGATGCGAACACAGACAGACAGATAAACAGACAGACAGAAAATGATTCACTATTTTATTATATGTATAGATTAAAATACATGTTCCTCTATAGGCGCTATTAGCGCTATTTTGACGATATTAGCTTTGTGGGAAAGTTAAACACTATTTTGTACAATGTTATAATCAACACTTTTTTGTATGTAACTTTTTCTTCCAGATGTTAAACTGTTTACATTGAGCTTTATTTGAACTATCTATTAGGCTACTGAACATATCCCATTAATAATTGTGCATTAGTGGCTACTTACACAAGAGTTATAGTGTAATTCTGAATTAAGAAGTTAAAAAAGATTTATGAATTTTATGTTTTTATCTTGTTAATATTCTAGCCGGCCCGCCACTTTGTCAACGTCCTTATAATATTTTGTTCTGTTTTGCTTTCAAAGTAATCCACATCAAATTTTAAGACTCTTACATTTTTAGAGCTTTAGTTATGGTTTATGTATTTACTGTATGTAGTGGTACCTATCCCGGAAAAAAATCTAAAATTTATATAAAATTCTAAAACAATTGTAGAGATCTGTAAATAGTTTTTAAAATATCCCGCTTTCAAAACTAAAAATTGCTGCCAAGTTTGCAGTACCATTAAATCGGCAAAATTGTGTACTTTCACTGCTTTCTTGGAAATTAGGATTTTTTGAGAAAAAAAATATATCCCATAATTGAATCAAGATATTAATGTATCTTCTCACAAAATTGTATTAAAATCCATCTAGTAGTTTTTACGTGATGCGAACACAGACAGGCAGACTGGCTGTGAAAAGTTTCTGTTTTATTATATGTATGGATACAGATGCGAAACTTTGATCAGCTGTTATGTTATTGAGTTTATTTTTTAATTTTTTATAACACATAACAATATATTTAATATATTCTCCAAATCTTCAATAATAGAATGGTCGAATTTTTACCATTGGCAAAACACTAGCATTTTAAAAATGGGTGAGACAGAGATATAAGAATTGAAATAGACAAATGTACAGACATTGGCCTTCCTTTTAAGTTCAACATATCGACACTTTTTTAGGCAAGTGTGAGATATACTTCGAAAAATTAAATTCTGTACAACTAATCTGATTTCTCTGTGTAGGCCTGTAGCTCAAAAAAATATCTACCACTTTTTTCTATAACTTCAGTTTTATTACAGGCGCAGTCATTTACATACTTTTCCATTTAACTTTTTACTGACATTAAAGTTATTTCTATGTAAAATTAATTTTTTATTGAAAATTAAAAAAAATTTATAAAAAGATAATGCAGCAAGTCTAATGATGTCTTAAAGGAAAAGCAATTCAATTCCTCGAAAGTAATTAAAAAAATTTTTTTATTTATTTTTAATTCCAATTTGTATACGCATGTGGCATGTTCATAGGTGCCGCATATATACCTGTATGTATTTAATAACAATAAATAAGAACTATCAGCAGATCTGTAAATACAAAGAATCATCATTTTACGGATAAAATCCCCAGTAAACATTTTATAGTAATTTTAACAATTTTTTTTAAATAATCTTGTTGAGTGTTTGCTGCAAATAGTCTTGCAAATGCGTTGGACAATATTTTTTTTAATTTTCAACTAAAATAAGTATTTTTTGTTGGACTTCACAAAATAGATTTGAAGACCATATGCATCAAACCCTGAACGGGTTTGAAGTTTACTAGCAGAATAACATGACCAAATGAATTTTTAAAACAACAAAAATTTGTTAATAGCAACAATATATTGTTACAGAGAATATAACGTGGTTCTTGTAACCATACCACAACTATAGATTTTGTCTGCGTGTTCCGAGTAAAAACTGAATATTTTTGCAAAAACGAAATTACATATTTATAAATATTTTCATTTCCCATAAAGGTTTTATAAATTCCCCAAAATGGAATTATTAAATTTTGTTGCACACGAAAAGCTTCAATTGCATGTTAAAAATAACACAATAAAGCGTGAACAGATGATCGTTTTTAAAATAAATTAAAGAAGATATAATTTAAAATTAATAAATTTAAATATTATAGTTTTTTTTTTCAATATGAAAAAATATGTAAACATGTAAAAAATGCCAAACAAAAATTTCATTAATAAAATAAAAAACTTGTAAACTGTAAAAGATAAATCATCTGTGTATTAATTTTTTATAAAAGAACTAAGTCTAGAGAAATCGTCTTTAATAAATTTTCAAATAGGATCGGAAATAATGAAATCGTTTCAGTTGAACTGTTCCATATACCCGATATGCCCTTCTAAAATTTTCCTCTAATTGATTGTTTGTAGGGAAATGTTCTCTGTGTACTTTTTTAACAGACAGTCAATACATTTATTAACATGTATCGAAATACATGCAACTGTAAGGTGTTTGTTTAGTAATTTAACCAATATATTTAAATGTTAAAAGTCGACTATAAAGAATACACTATATATATTAATTTATCAAATTCCTTAATTTTACACGTTATTATATACTTGTGTTCAAATATTAAAATAATTAAAAATAATTATTGAAATATTTCTTTGAAGATTTATAATTATTAAGGATACGTGTTCTTGGCTAAACTTTAAGTTTTTATGCAAAGAACATTAGCTGTAACGTACTCGTATATCAATAACACTGGGACTTTATTGAAACATAATTACCACCACCAGTTCCAGAGCCCATATGCTGCAAAAAGCATAAAACAATAAACGAACAATATAGTGATTTTACATTTTTTTCACCAATATTTGCATTAATTATGAGGCTTTGTTGCCAATATTTTACAAATTTGTGTATTGTTGTACTTTATTGTAATCTTTTTTATATATTTTTTTTATTTATAATTGTTACTAAGGGCAAAGGCGAAAATAATATTTATTTTGCCGGGGGATTTCAATTAACAATGAGGTATGTTGGATAATATTGATTTATCCATGCACATACTTTATAATAACCTTAACTCAATATATATGTACATCCATACACACATTAATTGCTAGACTCACACATGACTGCATCCAAAAATTGTCTAGTGTTTTTTCGTGTGCACATCATTCAATTGTTAAAAAAAATGCTTAATGAGAACGACTAGTGAAACACTTTTTATTTTTTGCTACGATAAGTTAAGAGAAGCTTCGCACATCATGGGATTTTATGCACGCAAAGAAAAAACATGGTTAAGGTAACCATAATCTAATATTATGGTTAAGATATATGCTCGCAAAAAAAACATGGTTATTGTATGGTCACTGAAACCACACTATGTTCTCTGTAACAATACATGTTTGCTTTGAATAAATTATAGTTATTTTAAACAATACTTTGGTCAAGATAAACAAGTTTTTGTTAACAGTTAATCATTTAATGGTTATACGCACCAAAAAGCTACATAGTTGATTTGAACCATATTAAAATTCAAATCACAATCAAAGTTTTTTTTAACCGACTTCAAAAAAAGAAGGAGGTTATCTATTCGTCTGAATGTTGCTTTTTTATGTTTGTGCCCGCAGAACTCAGTCATTTTTGAACCGATTTTAAAAATTTTTCTTTATTAGAAAGGAAATGCTTAAAGATTGGTCCTATTTTAAAAGAAGTTCAGAATTTTGAAAATTAAAGGGTGTCCCCATACAACATACGTGTTTTTTACGTGTATTATGAACTGCATATCACTATAGTTTCCAATAGCAGAAATTAATAAAAAATAAACTTAAAAATTAAAGGGTGTCCCCATATGTGACGTAAATTTAAATATATGAACCATTTGAACCATTGTAGACAATCACTTGAAAATTGGACAAAATGTCGAATATTTATAATCAGAAATTAAATATTTATAATTAGAAGTTAAAGGGTGTCCCAATAGTTGATGTAATTTGATGTATATTGCAAATCTTTTGAACCGTAACAGAGAGATGGTTGAAATTTACAAAGAACCTGTATATCTAAGTCCTTTATAACATCAAGTATATAATTTAAATTTGGAAACTAAAGGGTGTCCCCATAATTTATAAAATTTTACCTATCTAGCCCTATCTTTTGAACCGTTATAGACAAACACTTGAAAATTAGACAGAATCTCCACTACTATGTCCGGCATAATAACATTTATAAATATTTAAAGTTATAAAGGGTGTCTCAATAGTTGATGTAAATTGATGCGTATGGCAAAACTTTTGAACCGTTTTAGACAGACATTTGAAATTTAGAAAGAATCTGTCCTTTAAAATAAATGTTTAATTTAAAATTTTACATTAAAGGGGATATTGTTTAACCTATATGGCCATATTTTTGGAACCGTTACTTTTTATTGCTGTGTGTAATAATAAGTGTAAAAAAATTAAGGGCGTCCTCATATCTGAGGTAATTTGTCGTATATGGCTTTATCTGTTGAACCGTTATGGATAGACATTTGAATGTACCTATGGGGATTATTTAATCCTTTAAATTATTTTGTATTTGAATTATATTTTAAATATGTTTATTCAGGTTTCAGAATTATTTTTATAATAATCAGAATTTACAATTTATGAAAAACAAATTTTTAATAATTGAAAACTTAAAAACTAGATTTAATAAAACTAAGTACATAAGTAGGGAAGTACCCTACATAACTCCCCCACCAGTATAAGGAAAATAAAAAAAATAAAAAAATCAAGTTAATTAATTTTAAAAGTAACAGTTTTTTTATGTTTCTTGTTTGTAAATACCATATCTTCAGAAACATCGTCTGAAACAAGAGCTGGTTTAACGTTATCAATATGATAATCTTTAATAATATTACCTTTATAAATTTTAAAAACTTTTTCATTTCTTTCAATTACACGAAAAGGTCCTTCATAAGGAGGATTTAAACCAGATTTATTATTTACTTTAACATATACAAATTCACACGTTGAAAGTTATTTTGGCACAAAATCTTTGTCTACATTATGATAAACAACTTTCGATCTAACTTCAGAAAAATGTTTTCTGAGCTTTTTCAAAGTTTCTTCAATTGGGCTTTCAATATTTTTTTCAATAATTAATTCACCTGGAATACGAAGAGTTTGACCGTAAACAAGTTCAGCTGGAGAACACTTTAGCTCCAATTTAATTGAAGTTCGCAAACCTAGTAAAACAAATGGTAACATTTCCGACCATTTAATTGAATTATGTGAAGAGATTAAAGAAGATTTAAGTTGCCTATGAAATCGTTCAACTAATCCGTTGCCTTGTGGATGATAAGGAGAAGTATGAATCTTATGAGATCCTAGGAGTGTAGTTAGTTCATTGAACAGCGATGAAGTAAACTGTGTACCTTGATCTGTAGTAATTTTAAGAGGAACTCCGAAACGTGGAATATAATTTTCAATGAAAGATTTGGCAACAGATCGAGTAGTTATATCTCGTAGGGGGTATGCTTCTGGCCAACGTGTATATCTATCTAGAATTGTTAAAATATATTTATAACCATTAGAAACAGGAAGAGGTCCAACTAAATCAATGTGAATATGTTCAAAACGACTCGTAGGAATTTCAATGGGTCTAATAGGCGATTTTGTATATCTGATAATTTTAGAACTTTGACAAGAGTGACATTTTGCAACCCAATCATTTATATCTTTTCGCATGTTTGGCCAAAAATATTTATTTTGAATTAAATTTCTAGTAGCTCGCGTACCTGGATGAGATAAGGAATGTATTTTGTCAAAAATAATTTTTCTTAATATTGGTGGAACATATGGCTTAGGAGTATTTTTAGATACATCACACCATATTTTCAAATCATTCGAAGATACATGTATTTCCTTCAAATTGAACTTAGAATTAGGTTTAGATACAATTAAGTTTAGAGTATCATCATTTTGTTGTTCGTTGTAAAGTGACTGGATATTAATATCACTTGTTGTTATCACATCAATTTTTTGAATGCGAGAAAGGGCATCTGCAACAATATTTTCTTTTCCAGAAATATATCGGATATCATTAGAAAATTGTGCGATAAAATCTAATTGTCTTGTTTGTCTCGGAGAACGTTCTATTTTTGAGTCTAGGACAAAAGTTAGTGGCTTATGATCGGTATATATAACAAAATACCTGCCCTCTAAAAAATGTCTAAAATGTTTGATACTCTTGTATATCGCCAAAAGTTCTCTATCAAAAGTTGAATATTTCTTTTCTGAAGAAGACAATTTTCTTGAGAAATAAGCGAGAGGTTCTTTATGACCACAAGAATTAATTTGTTGTAAAACAGCGCCTATCCCAAAGTTGGAAGCATCTACAGATAGAGAAAGTTGACTGTTGTCATCAAAATGTGCTAGTAGCGTGTTTCTAGAAAAGAGTTCTTTAACCTTTTCAAAAGATTTCTTTGCGTTATCACTCCAAATAATTTCTTTTTGCTTATATTTATTTGCTGAAGTAAGAATATCATATATTGGACTGAGTGTAGAAGCTAGCATTGGTACGTAACGATGATAATAGTTTATTATTCCTAAAAATTTTTGTAATTTCAACACAGACGTAGGAATTTCATAATCTAAAATAGCTTTAACTCGTTCTTTGGACGGTTGAATGCCATTTGATGAAATGTGGTAACTCAAAAAATCTATAGATGAAACACCAAAAATACATTTAGAAATCTTAATATTTAATGAATATTTTTCTAATTGTGTAAAAACTTGCTTAAGATGTTTTATATGTTCAGTTTCATTCTCACTAGCTATTAAGATGTCATCAATATATGTAAAAACAAAATCAAACCCAAAGAAAACTTCATTTATAAAACGTTGAAAAGTTTGTGCACTATTTCTAAGCCCAAAAGGCATTCTAAGAAACTCGTACATTGCGAATGGAGTAGTGATTGCAGTTTTAGGAATATCATCTACAGCTACAGGAATTTGGTGATATGCTCTCACTAAATCTATTTTTTTGTTTTTGAAATTAATACTGAGATCGTGTATGTGAGGTAATGGATATCGATCAGGTATCGTTATACAATTAAGCCTTCTATAATCTCCACAAGGTCTCCAGTCGTTGGATTCTTTCTTTGGAACAAGGTGCAAAGGAGAAGCATATGGAGAAGAAGATGGTCTGCAAACTCCAATTTTCACTAAATATTCAAATTCTGTTTTTGCAATTTTATATTTGATCGGATCTAGTCGACGTGGTCTACAGAATGGGATACAACCTTTTGTTTCTATATAATGAACAGTTTTGTGTTCGCTTAATCTTGTGTAATCAGGTTCAGCAGTAAGTGATGGAAAACTCTTAAGTAATTCCGCGTATCTATTATGAATATTAATATTAACATGTGGTTTCAATGAATAAATAGAACAAAGTCCCAAAGAGCCTTTCGATTGTAGTGAAGTTTTTGAGTCTATTAATAATCTATTTTTAGCATCAACAATCAAACCAAACTGTTCTAAGAAATTGAATCCTATGATAGGTGTGTCAATATCTGCTATTAAGAAGGGAAATTCAAAATCTCTTCGAAGACCTAAATTGAGCTTAAAAAGTTTTGTTCCATATGTAGGAATAATTGATCCATTTGCTGCAGATAATTCTAAATTTGAATTTCTAGCTAGTGATTTAAACTTAGAGAAAGGAACAACTGAAACAACGGCGCCCGTATCAATTAAAAATTTTAAGTTATTTATAGTATCTAAAATAAATAGGCGGCTTTTTGGTTTAATAGATAAACCATCATTTGCCACCGACATGATGGTTTTCTTTAGTTTAAAGTACTATCTGAAAAATTATTTGTAAAACTAGAAAAGCTACAAGGTTTAAGACATTTTTAAGCGTTATTTCCGAATCTCAAATGATACCAACATAATTTTTTTGTATTATCACGAGATCTTGAACGTTGTTGAGACCTGTTTCGGTTTTGATAATTTTCTCTAATAGGTAAACGTCCTCTATATTTTAATTCTCCAACTTCTAGTAATACTTCATTTAGATTTCTACAAAGACTAGCAGTTAATTCTGTTAATTGTTGTATAGATGTTTGAAGATAGTTTATAGAATTATTGTCAACGCTAGATATTTGTGGTTTTGAGTGTACTTCATGTATCTTATCTGCAAGGGAAACTTTGTCATCAATATTTTGAAGATTACAAGAAGCTAAATGTATTTGAATTGTTTGTGGCAATTTTCGAAGCCACAATTTATATAAAAATTCGCTATTTATTGCAGTATCGTTGTTTACTAACGTTTTCATAGCACAAAATAATTCCGAAGGTTTGCGATCTCCCAGCTTAGAACTAGAAAATAATTGTTCTAGTCGTGACTCTTCGCTTAGGGTAAATCTGTTGCACAAAGCCTTTTTTACATTTTCATACTTATTACAGCTCGGAGGAATTTGTATTATATCTAAAATTTTATTAATTATTTCTTGTGGTAAAGATATGATAATATGATGATATTTTGTTGAGTCATCGATGATATTGTTTAAAGAAAACTGAATTTCGGCATGAATAAACCATGCTTCAGGTGATTCAGGCCAGAAATATGGGAGTTTTAAACCACGATTCTGAAGCAATGTAGGAATTTGGTTAAGGTTATTTGTGTTAGAATTGTCTGTAGGTTGTGGCATGGGTTCTGTATTATTAGCTTGATTATTACTGCTATCTATTGCCAATGGACAAGTTTCAACAAAAGAACGTGTTAAAACCATTATTTTATCCTGGAAACTGGTGTGGGATTACAAAAATATTTGTAAACTTGAAGATAAATCTTCTTAAATTTGTGAAAAAAAAAAAAAAATATGAAGTCTTAAATAAACAAAATTAAAAAACTTATCTTAACTTATCTCCTTCGTATCTGTATTTGCTTCTTGTAAAATAAACTGTTGAACAAAAAACGCCAATTGATATGTTTCAGTTTTAATCTCAAACCCTTCCAATTGCAGGATGTAGATTCTTTGAATAGAGTTCAGTAGAGTCTTGGTTCTTGAAATATAAATTCTTGATAGATATTTGCAGGACAATGAATTTCAAAATTTCAAGAAAATTTGATTTCTTATCTTCTCGTTCATTAAAATATCTTGTGAAATCCTGATAATTGTTTAATTATTTGTGTTGAAAGAATACTGCTTGATACAAATTTAAATGTTCGATGCAGGATCGCCAATTATGGGGATTATTTAATCCTTTAAATTATTTTGTATTTGAATTATATTTTAAATATGTTTATTCAGGTTTCAGAATTATTTTTATAATAATCAGAATTTACAATTTATGAAAAACAAATTTTTAATAATTGAAAACTTAAAAACTAGATTTAATAAAACTAAGTACATAAGTAGGGAAGTACCCTACAGTACCGAACGTACATTACTATATCCGTTAGAGCAACAAGTATAAAAGAATTTGATTTGACTACTATTTCTTACAGATTACTTCCTTTTAAATTTTTAGTTAAGAATTGATGCACATATATTTGTTTTATAGTCGGTTTTTTTTTTTTGCAAGAATTATTTAATATTTAAAAATAAAATTATATTTTTAACCATAATATATTATTATTAAACATAGTATGTTAAGTATGACTAGCAATAAACAAATAATGTTTCGTTTTAAAAATATATATTTTGTTTTTGGCCATTTTTTCGGTTCATCTAAAATCCAAAAAAAAAACATTAAATACACATTTGTTGTCAACATATGAATTTATTTTTTATTATAAATGATAGTTTTAAATTAAAAATATCAAACAAAAATATCAATATGTATGTAAGTCTAATCATTTACACGTTTCATATTATATTATAGTATTTTTATATTATAAACATAATTACGTTTGTATTTTACACTGTTATTTTTATGTAAGACAATAATATGTTCCAATGGTAACAATATTATTATTGTGCTTTAAAATAATACAATTTAAATATAACCATACAATTCAACCATAACATGTTGCTCTTAGATTATGGTTCCCTCAACCATGTCTTTTTTGCGTGTGGTTTTAGTTAAATTAAACGGTTAAAGAATGGTTTAAAACTATGAAATGTTCCCATTTTTATAATATTTAGTAAAAATTGTTTACAAAGTTTTTTAATTTTTTTTATTACTATTGTATTTGGTTACATATGAATAAACATATTTATGGTTAAAAATATTGTATTATTTTGAAATATTTATAAAACTTTGCTTATGGTTTGAAGTTTAGCAAAAATTTTATAATAAAACAAAAGTTGTTTATCGTAACCCATGTAATATTACAAACAACTAACATTTGTACATATTAATAAATTAATTATTTAGGCTTAAGTTCTTAATTATAAAGAGATAAAGAAAAATTAGATACCAGCAAAGCAGAATGCATTTCCTAGACAGCTACGTCCGTCATCAGTACTCTTCGTACTGATTTTGATTGCTGTGTAGTATTTTGAGAAGTCGATTTTGCATATGTTGAAGGATTTTACAATGAGAGGAGGTTCCCCAAGCAGTTATGCCGTGGCGTATATAAGATTCTGCCAGCGAGAAATATGTCTGACGAAGTACTGTTGTTGTTGCATCATAGCTGAGATGGTACAGTGAATAAGTGACTTTGCGTAGTTTGTTTTGCAGCCCCTTAACCCGAAATAACCCACGGTTACCATGCGGTAATGTAAAATATGCCGTTACATTTACACCAATTACTTCGAAACGACAAAACAAAACTTCAAGAGAATAAAGCTATTTAATGCAAAATAATTGAAGCTTCAAAAGAGAAAATAAAATTTCTGACATTCTGAGTTAAATTAACGAAGCTTTGGCGTTTCAAATTAAGTTAAAAACAAGTGAAAGTGCTATATTCGGCCGTACCGAATCTTCTATACCCTTCACCACGGTGATTTTATTTATACAGACATGTACAGCATTATCCTTATTGTCGACTCTTTACTTAAATAAAGTCGTATGAGAAAAAATCATTATTCATGAGTTAAAGAAATAGAAGACAAATGAAAACAAATTCCGTTTGCTACAATTGTCGCCGTGTTGTCAGCTACTTAATGATATTGTAGCCGACAGCTACATCGTAAACTCTGACATTGTTGTAGAAATACCTGTTTTGCTTTTATAAAATTAAATAACTTTTTCAAAAACTTATAAATATTTCCTCCAAAACTTTTTGTTTGTATATGAATATGAAATATACAATTTTGTACCATTTTCTTTTGTTGAATAAAATAGAAATTAGCCTAAGTTGACGACAGCCATAACGGTGGACGTGTAGCCATGTAGCTTTGCTGGCTTCAAAATAATCGTTTACCTATAAACGTGTGTATTTTATTTTTGACAGTTTGTAGTCGGTATCCTGATGATGTCTATGTGTTTAATGCACCTAGGTTTTAAAACAGAGATATCATCTATTTAAAAATCAATCTCATTTAAAAAAATAGTCACTCTATATACATACATACACATGTATATTCTTAATATTAAATATATGTTATATTGCAGTCATGATTTTCATTTTCAAAGAAATATTGAAATTTTTGTTTTAATTTTTCGAAAATTGTGTGTAAAAATCTTTTTTTAATTTTATTGAAATTTTCTGTTAAATTTAGGACCTTTCTGCAATCTATATTGAGTTAGAATGGTCCGACTAAAGCAAGAAGAAATCCTTACAAAAAAAAAAAATTCCTAATATTGACACATTGGGGGTCCTTTTAACTGCTCCTATTTATCAGTGGGTACCCTGTGGGTCCATTGGCTACCTCTATGTGTATTCTATCTATTAAGGTCTCTAATACAAATCAAAGCAGAAAAACCCTACCAATCTAAAAACAAACAAAAATCGCCCCTCACAAGGGGTTATTGATTCCCCGAGCTCTGTACGCACTCCTTGCGATCTACCTGTCGCAGTCTAATATTTATTTGACAAAAAAGGCAAAACAGAATCATTAAAGCCGAAAAAAATTAAAAAAAAACGTGAAAAAATAGAGGTGGGCGTGGTTTTTGGCCCGCAGCCTCCAAAGGAATGATCCGATGTTGCTGAATTGCAATACCAAAATTTTCAAAACTATGCCTTTCAGATTGGTGTGCTTAAATTTTTTGTATCTCTTCTGGTGCCTTGGCAAATGACATTACAACACTAACACGGACAGACGGACAGACGGATAGACGGACAGACGGACATCGCTTAATCAACTTCTCTATGTATAAGGATCCAGAATATATATACTTTATGGGGTCGGAAATGAATATTGTAGAAATTACACACGGAATACAAACTTATATATACCCTTTCCACCTGTGGTGAAGGGTATAAAAAAATGTTCGTAAGTCCCATTTTTAGATATGGCAATTCAGTAAACACATGTGTTTATTAACACCTATTCAACCCATTTAATAATAATTACCTCAATTGATAGCTAATGAATGAAATTATAAAATGCGAAATCGTTTTTGTAGAAAAAACGTTTTTTTGTTTTAATTTTTCATAATTTACTTATGGCGTAACCATATGGTAATCGTGGGTCGCCTATGGTACAGTTTTTTTGTTTGCATTTTATGTGTTTTTCACTGGCATTTTGGAAATTTTTCTACTATATTCATTTATATTTTATTGGTAATTGTAAAAGTAACCACCTTTAGAGGCTTATCCTTGCAAAAAATGTGGAAATCGCGTCCACAAAAATGACTGAACATTTTCATTCCGTACAAAATCTTTCTTTCGATGAAAGCATTATATCTTACTCTGATATACCTTGATGTAAGCATTTCATAAAAGGCAAACCATTACGATTTGGCTGTTTGGTTCCTTTGTACTCCTTACTTGGTTACTTAGTGAACTTTGAAATTTACCAGGGAAAGAATCCGTATTCGAATATTGATTATGAAGCCAAGTTTGGAAAATGCGCAGCTCCTCAGTATGATCGACGATTTTTTAGATATATTGAAATCATTCCCATTTTCGTTTTATTTTGATAACCTGTTTACCAGTTATGCTTTGTTGGCTTATCTCAAATCATGCGGATATAACGCTAAGGGTACTATCCGCGAAAATCGTATTCCAGCAAGGTGTCCGCTGGTACATAAAAAAAAACTTAAAATCAATGGAGAGAGGTTACTCGGAATCAATTGCGATGAAAAGGACTGGTATTCGTATGGTGAAGTGGAAAGACAATAATGTTGTCTGTATATTATCTACTAGCTTTGGTGAAAACCTAAAATCAATGGCACAACGTTATTCGAAGACAAGTGGAGCCAAAATAAATGTACCGCGTCCTTGTGCTATTACGGAGTATAACAAATATATGTGCGGAGTAGACCGATTCGACCAAATGTGGCTCAATATCGCATTGCATATAGAGAAATAAATTGGTGGTCTAGCATTTTTACCTGGCTGATAGAAGCTTGGTGTTCAAAACGCTTGGCAGCTTCATCGAAAAGTGCAACCGACAATGAATCAATTAGAATTTCGACGCCAAATAGCAGTATACTACTGTAAACATTACAGTACAAAAGCCAAGTCGTCTGGTCCGATGCCCTCTCGCAGACACACACAACAACCCGGTCGAGTTGACCACACTCCCCGATATGATCAGATATGGCATTTTGTAGTACTACCTAATCGCAGGCATTGTTCTGTTAACAACGCAAAGTCAACGGACGAACAGCATGTATAAAATGCAATGCAGGACTTTCGGTGGAATGTTTTGCCAGTTTCCATACCAAACCATAATTTATTTTAGTTTAACGAATATTTTTACTTCTTATTTTTGAATTATTTACAATAAAAATGCTTTAAACGGTTATTTTTATGAAATTTGTTTTAAAAAACATATTTAAAAATTACTCTTTTTCTCATAAAAAACCTGTACCCCGCGCAACCCAGGATTACCATATGGTAACGCTCGATTTTCACGTTTTTCGGGAAAGCGTAACAATATTTTTAAAAATGGACTTCATTTTCGTGCTCAGGACTACGAAATTTATATGTACACATCTTTTCACCAAAATAATAAAAATAAAAAAAGTTGTGGGAAATACCGGGTTAATGTGCATCTTCCATTTAAATGTGCTATCTACATGAATTCCGAGATATTTGTATCTTTTAACTAATTCAATAGTGCTATTACATTGATCGTTTATATGGTTTGTCCTGCTGTGTATGCACTTTATATCGTGATGTGCATTAGCTTTGTTTTAGATGCATTTATTATAAGACCGTTATCATGTCACCATTTAGATGCATTATCGAGTTGGCTTTGCATAATTTCCATTGCTGTTTCAATGTTTTGTGTATCACTACTATTGCTGTTTCATCAGCGTATTGCTATTACCCAGCAAATAATACTGTCAGAAGAATGTTATGGCTTACAAACTTGTTTACGTGATATTTTTCGCTATGTCCCACTTAGTGGCACTTTCTTTTAAGCGATTATTTTAGCGCAATCATTGTGTTTTGGGGTTTAAGAAATCATTGCTCCCGCAAAGCGAAAAAGGAATGCATGTATAGATTTAATGCATGAAAGAAGGTAGACGGAAGCTATTTGAGGTATTTTTACTAAAATTAAAAACAAAAGATATTTTTTCTCAATTTATTATTTTGTGTTTGATAAAAAGTAAATAATATAAAAATTTTATTGGAAATATGTCAAATACATTTAGTGATTCGTTGAGATCTCAATTTAAGAGTTTTTTTTTTTTGTTGCGCAACAGGGTTGTTTTGATTGCCTGTCTGTCTTTTACAAAGTTTTGCAATAATTTTTAGGATTTGATATAAATTTTAGAATTTTATCCATCTTAAAATTTGGTGAGGATTACTTTCAAAGCAAAATCGAATAAAATATTGTCAGGACGCACACAACATGTGAAAGTGCAGCTGATTAAATATTTCTTATACTTATATTTTACCATGAAAAAAATATTTTTTTAGGCACTAACAATAACATTTAACATTTTATTTATTAAAAAGGTTTAGTTTTTTCGTTTAAATATATTTTTTATAACGCTACTGCGAAGTGTAGAGCGGGAATGCAGCTCAGTTAAGGCTCCTGTATTTAGATAATGGGTAAATACAAACATATGAGTAGCTGAGATGCAAAACTCTGTCAAAACAAAATCTGACAAAATCTAATTTAGAGCGTAGTTTAAATAAACTAAAGTGGCCTACACTCAACTTTACCATACCAAATGGAAACAGATATTTTTATGGATATATTACATAAAGAATAAAAGTTCAAAGTATATTCGAATGGAAAAATTAATTAAATAATTAATTTGGGGTGTTAGATAATCTACCCCTTGCCCGTTCCCGATTATGACCAAAATTTAAACAGCTCTCCATCTCCATAAACCAAAGGTACGTACTAAATTTCGTTTTAATGTGTCATACGGTATGACCTGTAAAGCATTCACAAAATTTGGGGGTAAGGAAACAACCCCTAGACCCCTCCCAATTATGCCCGAAAACTAAGGCACATACTAAATTTGATTTTGATATGTCAAACGGTATGACCTGCACAAACTACACAAAAATAGTAGCATATACACCAGTGAATGACAAAAGTATAATTTTTAGTACTTATTAAGTATTTGAGGCGAAACATTTATAAATGTGTATAGCTACAACTCAAACAACATATCATACACACATACTCATACCAATTTCTACTTAAAAAACTACAAGTATAGGCAGAGAATAAGTTTTCGCATACTTGTTCATTATATACTTGCAAATACAGAGTAGGAATAAGTACAAGTATGTAAATACTCTAAGTATACTTAGAGTATAAGTATACTATATATATAAATATATGTAACTATATGTATTAATTATTTTACAATTTAAAAATACGTTCATTCATTCCTTCATCCTAATATAAAAATTATTTGGTTCTCCATACTTAACCAGTGTTCGGTTATAAACAAAATATTGCCAAACATCATCCACCTTTTTATATACACAATTCATAAAAGTAGTTGTTTTACTTATAAGTATACTTATAGTATTATAAGTACTTTTACATACTTGTAAGTATGACATACATGCATTACTTATACATTTTTAACTTCGTTCTGTATAAATAATGTTTGTTATAAGTATTGAGTACACCCATACTTATTTCACTGCAAATATGTGTATGTAGGTATTTTCTGTGTTGTAAATATAGGTATAACTAATACCCAAAAATATGTGTAAATACCTGACTACATTTATTTTATAAGTACTTTTTGTCAGTCTCTGATACACACCAGACATCTTCGCGAAAATATCCAAAATGGATTCAGGAGACCTGTAAACCTATAAATCTGTTGAAATCCCGACCTCGATTTTTTCATGATTACTATACTTTATCTTATACTACGTATTGTAAAGTAAAAAAAAAACAAAACTTTAAGACAAAAATACATAATAATACACATTGTAAATAAGAATTAAATATGTACACCATGTTACGAAAGTCTAAATACGATAGCAATTACAAAATTACACAATTACAAAAACTTTTACGAAAAAATCCCGAAAGTGATAAAATTCTTTTACTTTAGTATTATTTAAATGCAATTTTATAAGTCTTCATAAAAAGAAAAATTTTTAATTTTTAATTCGTTAAAAGGCTGAGCCAAAAACTACATTTAAGCCTACTGGAAATGCAACGAAAGCCTATATACGAATAATTTTGAGTGTAAAAGTCTCGTTCCAAAATCTGTTTTGAAATGTTTGCTTGTTCTTTCAATATTTAGTTGCATTAAGACAGCGAAGAAAAAAGAAGAAATTTCTAGTTTAATTAAATTAAAAAAAAAATGTCAAACATAAGAAAAACTGATCGCTTTTTAGGCGAAGCCATCGTTAAGCTAAAAAATGTAGGAAATTCGTTTTGGAAAGTGGCTCGGTTACTAGATCTGTGTAAATCTACGGTTCAAACAATAATAAAAAATTACAAGAGCACCAGTTCTTACGAAAGCAAAGAAAGCCAAGAAGTGGTCGGCCAAGGAATAAATTTAAAAAAGGCTGGTTTAGCATCGAGAACCGCGCGCAAGAAACCACTAATAAGTGAAGTTAAGAGAAAGAAACGGCTATACTATGCTAAATAGTATGAAAAAAATATTAAATTGAAGACCCAACCTTTTTTTTGATTTAGATCTATTTTATCATTAATAAAAATTACATTGAACAAAAATTTATTTTTATCTTATTTAATACTTACAATTCGAGAATTTTAAATCGTATGTAGACTTTCGTAACATGGCGTATCTACATATATATATAAAGCACAAAATGTGTTTGTTTGTATGTTTGTTTGTTTGATTGTTTGTTTGTTTGTTTGTTTGTTTGTTTGTTTGTTTGTCGGAAAGCTATAGCTACCTATACCAGCGAACCGTTCGATCTGAAATTTTCACAGTTTCTTACTAGATATACGGTTGGTAAAATAGGGTACTTATTTTATTGATATTCGACGTGGGTGTGACACCTCCGATAAAAAGTAAATATTTATCATAGTTTAGCTTGGTAACTGTAATAGGTAGCTCCTTGAAAACCTCTATATTAACATACATATTTTAGAAAGGTATATACTGTATTGGAATAGCGGGCGTAGTACCACCCATACAAAGTGAAAAAATATTATCCTGCATCTAGAGATCTGAATTAGGTAGAACCTAGGAATTTCGTATCAGTAACCCCCATATTAACGTACATAGTCAAGCTAAACACAGGCTGAATTGGAATAGTGGGCATAGTACCTCCCATACAAAGTGAAAAATTATTATCGTGTTCCTGGCAAACTACAAGAGGCAGAGTCTTCAAGCTTTGCACGAGTAACTCCTATGCTAATGCGCACAGTATACCAAACTACAGAATTAATAGGGATAGTGGGCGTGGTACCCCCATATAAAGTGAAAAATTATTATTCTGTATCTAGGGAACTGCAATATATAGCGCACCAGTAACTAGCATACTAACGTACCTCGTTTAGCTAAACACAGACTTAATTGGAATAGTCGGCGTGGTGCCTCCCATACAAAGTGAAAAATTATTATCGTGTTCCTGGCGAACTGTAATAGATAACGCCTATTTTTATAAAGCTTTGTACAAGTAACGCCTATGCTAATTCGGATAGTCTACCAAAATACAAACTGGATTGGAGTAGTGGGCGTGGTACCTGGAGAGCTACAATAGGTAGAGTCTTGAAACTTGGCATAATTATCCCGCAGATTAATGTACATAGTCTAGCAAAATACAGACTGGATTGGTACAGTGGACGTAGTACCTCCCATATTAAGTGAAAAATTATTATCGTATAACAGGCGAACAAGACTTAATTGGAATAGTCGGCGTGGTGCCTCCCATACAAAGTGAAAAATTATTATCGTGTTCCTGGCGAACTGTAATAGATAACGCCTATTTTTATAAAGCTTTGTACAAGTAACGCCTATGCTAATTCGGATAGTCTACCAAAATACAAACTGGATTGGAGTAGTGGGCGTGGTACCTGGAGAGCTACAATAGGTAGAGTCTTGAAACTTGGCATAATTATCCCGCAGATTAATGTACATAGTCTAGCAAAATACAGACTGGATTGGTACAGTGGACGTAGTACCTCCCATATTAAGTGAAAAATTATTATCGTATAACAGGCGAACAAGATAAAAACAGTAGGCGTCGTACCTTGCATGTAAAGTAAAATATTTTCGATGTGAGAATAGCGTGCGTTTTTATGTTAAGGGTTGGCCATACTTTTCTTGCAACTGTTTATTGTAATTTTTGTGGATGGGTGTAGCGAAGCGCACTGGGGATAGCTAATATAATTATAAAAAAATTGTTTACTAATTTTTTATTATTTTTCTAATTATTTTTTTAAAAAACAAAACTTATGCAAAGCAGATGAAAAAACCAAAATTATATGGTTACATATGAATAAAATTGTTTGTTTATTATTAATATATTGGTTTACTAATCGTTAAAAATAATATATTATCTTAGTACATCTATAAATCTTTGGTTGTGGCTTGAAGTTTAGCAAAAATTGTGTAATTAAAACCAACAATGTTAAACTTTTTAGCTGTAGTAACCATTTATTGATTAAAATATAACCATAGTTTGTTTATGGTGACAAAAGTATTGTTAAAAACAACTAAAATTTGTTTATCGCAACTATATATTGTTACAAAGAACATAATGTGATTCTTGTGATCATGCCACAACCATGGTTTTTCTTTACATGCAGGTTATTATTTTCATTGCCATTTCCATTATGGTTAAAAATTATTACAAAGGTGTGTTGTCACCTAAAAATTCATCCATATTCTTTTTACATTTCCTGAGATTGATAATTAACTGTATTGCAAGCACTTGTAGTTCATGATTGGTAAACAATTCAGCAGAGTTTTTTACGGAGTTTGTAAAATTAAAGTTATGGTTCGTAATGGGAAATTGTTTTTATTTACAAAGTATCCTTAGTTGAATTGTTTCTTTGCTTTACCTTAAAGTAATTCATATTTATTTTGCTAGGGCATTTATTATTCGCTGATTTAAAACATTTTCGTTGCATTTATGGCAAAAAGTTGGCACCATTGCATGGCCATACATTTGGCTGATGTACCACTGTTTGACGAGAGGCCTATTTAACTCTAAGAAGTACCATTTAAATTTGGCGTTATCTATTATAGAAAGGTTTTGTCTTCCATTTCTATCTTTTTATTGACAATGTTTACATCGAGGCACTGCAGTCCTTCAGCAATTTATTATTTTTTAATAATGGTTGGGTCTTGAGTTTCCAAACCAAATAAAAATGCTTTCGTCCTTAGCATAAGTGAAGAATTCATATTTTTGATTAATTGTGTTGCATATTAAATTGCTGAAATATGTGTTTATGTGTATAATCTTCAATGTCATCACCATCAATGCTTTACAATGGCTAGAAAACAGTAAATTTTTTCTAGATTGGATGTAGTATTATTTTGTTTTTGGGGTTTTCTCTTCATTGTCACAAGAGGTGCATGCGCATCACTTACGTACGTAATTTTTTTCTATACACAATTTTTACGTATTCTTAAATACAATAAATATTATGACATTAAATATTTGAGATAAAATTAAAATAATTCAAGAAAGTTGTTAAACTTTAGGTAAGAACTTTCCTAATTAACAAAAATTTGCCTTAAATACAAGAGGGTTTTTACATACTCCCTGTATGACCATAATTTTAAATTCATAAAACAGTCAACCCTTTTTTGTATTGTCATCAACAATAGACGGCACGTAGATAACCATTATATGGATCATAAACATTAAAAAAAATATAGAATGTGAAAGAATAAGCAATCATACGGGTATGGGAAATATGGATTATAATAAGCACCACCACCACCGAAACCTGCGTACAAATTGTCGTAATTGTATGAATCAAATAAAGAACGTGTCTGCCGGCGTGTTGCCAACTTTTCTGCTGTTCTATGGATTGGAATGATGATAATGACGATGATGATGACGCTACTAATGCTTGTTGTGCATAAAATACTGTAGACCCTGATGACAATGATGATACTGCAATCGATATCTCTTTGGCAATAACGTCACTTTCAATGGCAAATAAATCCGTTGTTTTTGTTTAAGCACCACTAGTCCTTGCGGTTGCAATGTCAGCCACTGTTTCTACAGCACTTGATGATGTCGCAGATGATGACGGCAACGACGGGAACGTGAATAGCGATGATGACGATAAATCACTGGCACTTGCAGAGATTGCTGGCAAATGATGTGTTAAAGCGAAAATACACATGAAGACAATAAGACTACAAATTATTTTTAACATTTATTTTATTTTTGACTCTTGTTGAATTTTTCACACATATTGAAATTAAAAAATTAAAATTAAAATAAAACCTCTACAAGTTTTTATAGTAGAGATAAAAAAAATGTTTTTTGGTTAATATTTCGTAATAAAACTGTTATCATTAACGGTTGACATTTGCTTATTTATACTTACGGCTGTCTCATTCATATGACCAAAAAATTAAAACTCAATTAAAGTATTTGAAGCGTTTTTTTTTTTACTTTGATAATGTGTTGAAGTACTTAAATAATTTTCATGTTTAGAGTTATTAGCATTGCAATAATATCTAATAAAATGAAATTAAATAAAATAAAATAATATAAAATTAAATTAAATTAAATAAGATTAAAATAAAAAAATAAAAATAAAAAATGTAATTGTAAGTACATACATATGTTCATATGTATATGGTATACTGCAAAATGTGGCAATGTAAATATCTATATTATCTCATATACATATGTATATTATTTATTTATATTAAGGTTGTAGCTATTCCCGGTGCGCTTCGCTATACCCATCCACATAAATACTATAAACACTTGGAAGAAAACCATGGCCAACTTTCAACTCGAAAACGCACGCTACACAGGGGGATTTTTTGTGCAATAAGTAATTTTTTCGACACATAAAATTTAAAAATGTAATGATGCAGTTTTGTACAAAATTGATACAGTATAAAGAATCCATAAATTGTATGCCAAAAAACGTTCATTTGTCTTTGAAATAACGAAGTAAAGTCACATGTATATTTTGGTCCAAAATATTGAAAAATGTATACGCACTTCTACAGTGTTTGTACGTAAGATAATTTTATTGCTCTGATTCAAATAGTGATTTTTTCAAATAATTATATGCTTATCTGCGTATTTAAAAAAAATTATAAAGTTCGCGCATATGGTTTAAAAGATATGATAGAATAAAATTTTTTCTATAACGTGCCGTGATTACAAACTTTCTTGGAAGAAAAAAAAAGGTTGCTCGGTGCTCCCGCTATAATAAAATGAAAGGTAAGACTCCATACTATCAATTAAAAAAAAAGTTTAAATAATTAATAATCTTTTATAATATCATAAAATTTGTCTCCAAATACATGCAATTTTTAATTTTAAAAAATTACAAAATTAAATTACAATTTGAAAATAGCAAATAGAGAAGTGAAAATGATATTATTAAAATGAGTTTTTTTCTGTTTTATATAGTGAACTGAGTTACGAACTCACTAATTGCAATGAATAATCTTATATTAGTTTCAAGCAAAGCTATTGATGGTGAAGCAACAAAATGGGCGTTTCCTCCTTACATGCTCGCATAAAATTTATGGAGGGCATACTTCATATTGCCTACAACAAACCATTTGAAAGATGGCCAGCGCTCAAGGACGAACACAAAAGTCTAAAACTGGAAAATTAACTTCGAATTCAGAAGGCCTTAAAGGAAGAGATGTGTATACGAGTGAATGCAGTGCAACAACGAACTGGATCTACTAACGATGGAAATACGTCCAGGCGTTTCTTTTCTAACCCCGCACTTGTTGGCGATGTGACTGGTGTAGTGGAGCAACTAATTAATTGATTTCGCATTAAAAGTTAATTCCTTGAAATTCAAGAATTTTGCTCAAGATACAGCAAAACTTTTTGTTGAAAAATATAGTTGGTATTATATCCCAGTAACAGTACACAAAATACTGATACACGGATGCGGCAATATTTCCTATTGGAATGCTTTCTGAAAAAGCCAGAAATAAAGATTATTATAGATTAAGGTTCTCCAGAAAGTGTGATAGAGTTGCAACAAATACAGATTTTTTTCATCGACTTCCTCATATCCTTTTATAAGTAGCATTAGATGTCAACCCCGTTAACAGGTTCTGGAACTTGATGAAATGATAGATGATGAATAAAAGTCTATATTTAAATGCATGTATTGAAATTTATTTATAAAATAATTAGTTTTGGTAAAGAAACAAAAAGTTGTGGGAAAAATTATAATTATATTAGTGGATGTAGCCAATTTTGATGAAACTTTAGTTTATTCTTAATTGAGGTTATAAAAGGCTCCATGCCAAATTTTAAAAACTTTGGACCAAAAATAAATTTTGGGATCTACGGGCGGTGGGTAGTGGGCGTGGCCAATTTTGATGAAACTTTATATTTTTCAAACATTGTATGAACAAATCCCACTGTGCGCTATTCTCATGTCAAAAATGTTTTATTGTGTATGCAAGGTATGAAGCCCACTGTTCCCATCCAATCTTTTTTATTATAATATTTTTTTACTCTGTATGAGATGTACCACTCCCACTATACTAATGCTAGATTATGCACTTTAGTATCAGAGTTACTTGTGCAAATTTTCAAGACTCTACATATTGTAGTTTCCTTGGTACACAATAATAATTTTTCACTTTGTATGGGAGATACCACGCCCACTGTCCCAATCTAGTCTGTATTTTGCTAGACTATGCACATTACTATGATGGTTACGTGTGCAAAGTTTCAAGGCTCCATCGATTGTAGTTCTCCAGGTATACGATAATAATTTTTAACTTTGTATGGGAGGTAACATGCCAACCTTTACAATCCAGTCTATGTTCCGTAAGACTATGCACTTTTGTATAAGGGTTACTTATGCAAAGTTTCAAGACTCTACCGATGGTAGTTCTTCAGGAACACGATAATAAGTGTTCACTTTGTATAGGAGTTACCACGGAGCTACTTCCCTAGCTACTTACAAAGTGGGCGTTAATGTGGGCGTGTTCAATTTTCTTTCCATAAAAACCTAAGTTGGGTTACGTTGAAGATTTAACAAAAAAAATTGCGAAATCGGTCAAGCCGTTCTCAAGTTATGCGCTTAGCAACGAACAGCATTTCATTTTTATTTATGTACTAGCTGTGCCCGCCACTTCGTCAGCGTCCTTCTATATTTTGTTCGATTTTGCTTTGAAAGCAATCCTCACCAAAGACCCTTACGTTTTTAGTTTTTTTTTTAAGAGAAGTAAGTAATTAAAGCCTATATTAACTGTTAGTTCCTTTAGAAAGGGATAGTAGTAGATAAGACAGATGGATAGTGCGATAGTAAAGAATTAGTTTGAAGCTAGCATAGCCAATCTATAATTATTTTACTTCGCCGGCGATTTACTGCTATCTGGTAATACCGGCATTTTTAGTTCCGCCTTAAGATATGCTACGTATCAGTTTACCTATTTTTTTACTTTGTAAAAAGTAAAGTATTTAGATCCGGTTAGTTTCACTGCGTATTTTCACAGTTTTTTCTCCACTTTCTCTTGGAAATAAGATATTTTTGTGGAAAAAACAGTGTACTATATTGAGACCAGGATACTTAGGTATCTCCTCGCAAAATTTTGTTAAAATCCATCCAGTAGTTTTTAGTTGATGCGAACGTAAAGAAAAGCAAACATACAGACAGACAGACGGAAATGCGTTACAACTTTATTATATGTATAGCTATAGATATACAGATTAGGTATATACAAATTTAGGAGAAGAGTGGATAATCGGCTTAGATAAAGCAAGACAAGGTCAAATTGCTGTTAAGTTTTTTAACAGCATTCAATATGGTTTTTGAATGCTGGACATCTCTTTTCAAATAAAAAGGTTCTTTTGACAATCTGATGAATTTTAAGAAAAAAAATTTCTTTGGGCTTTTGAACTAAAGTGAGCCTCGATTTGTATGAATTCCCAGGATGACTGTGCACAATAAGTGAGCTAGTCAATAACATATAGAAATCGGGGTTTTGAAGGTTACATTACCTTAATCGCTATATTTAAAAAATCCAAATTAAAGTCAGACTATAATTATTACAATTTTGAAAACATTTAAGATTAGACACCCATCAAAAAAGTTTCTCTAAAAGCTAATTCATCAATTCATTATTAATTGAGGAAATGCGGCATCGACATCGTTTGACGCCATCGACAATGTGTAAGTCAAGCCAACAATTAAAAAAGCAATAGACTGGATACAGGAATATATTTTCAGGGTGCATATAATATATTCTTAACAATTTTGCTCACAAGCGTTAACTGCGAATGTTGTTTTTCATCTGATGATGATGATGATGATGATGATCATGAGCAACAGAATCAGATTCAGGCTATATATTATATTATATTATTATTACAAACATAAATCAAAATTAAAACTGTCCTTAAAAAATGTAAATTTTTCGTATATTGTTTTATAATTATAATAATGGCAAATTAATCGTTTTTTTATTTATGAGAAATATTTATCTAATTATTGTAGCGTTTTTGTCATAATTTTTATAAAATGTTTGAACATACTATAATGTGGTTTTTAAGTTTTTATTTGAATAATTTGTTTTAAATTATTGTAGATTTCACACAACATTAGTTTTGTTTATAATACTTCAGCAAGTATTTAATAATAGACGTGAACTAAACAAATTTTTTACATGATTTACATTTTATAATAATATAAAATGTGATACATATGTATTCAGTTTTAATATTTTCTTTTTTTTTTGTATTTTGACATTTATTTATGTCAGCTATTAATTTATTTTAATAATATTAATTCATGGAACTAGCTTGTGTTTATTAACTTTTAAGTATTTTTGTTTTAAATATACAAAGTGAATAAATTTCTAATTTATAAATTTTAGTTTTACTTCTTCAATTCGACACTCGAATTGAATTGACATTCTTAAATTCCGGGATTTAAAAATACCGTCCCGTTTGGTAACCGGTAAAAGAACCTGAAGATAAAAGGTCTGTTTAGTATCTTGTCTAGCCGAATAATAGCAACGAGAGAGCAAAGTAGATATTGAAACATTACTCTCCCTAATATGAAAAAGTAAACGAACGCAAAAATTAGAAAGTATATTGAGGTGTCGTCATGAATGACTTAATAAATCTATCAAGTGCGAGTAAGACTCACACACGTGTTTTTGTAAGCTAGAGAGCGTGTAAATTGCTATGATTACAAATTACTTACATTCGCAACATCTAGAGAACATCCTTTTATTTTTAATAAATTTATTTTTGTTACTTGTTAATACAGTAGATATTGTAAAATATAATCTGTGTAAATTTTAAGTGTCAGCCTATCACTGTTCAAACATAAGGTTATATATGCAAAATCGTGTCATTACCGAAACACCCTTTATTTTTATTATCTGTTCTTATTATAGGGAACAAATTTATTTCGGTTCAAAATCCAGGCTACATACATACGGAAATATTTGACATTTTCGCAAAACATTTTTAATTTGTAAAATCAAAGTCATACCCTTTAAATTTTAGTAATTGTAATTATAGCGGCCATGGTAATACACTTTCTAAGAAAATATCAGGAGCCTACCTATTGCGGTTTAAATAATAAGGCAATATACGTAAAAAACATGAAACTGTCGTAACACCCTTTAATTTATAGTAATAATTATAGCGGCAGTGGCAAATTACAAGAGTCTACCTATTACGGTTCAAAAAATATGGCCTATTTATGTGCAAAGTACAACACTTTAATAATATACCCTTTAATTTTTACATTTATTATGAATGTCATATTAAAACATCTTCTGTGAAAATTACAAAAGTCTAATTATTGTAGTTCAATAATCAGGCTGTAAACAAGCCAAACACGTCACTCTCGGAAAACCTTTTAATTTTTACTATTTGTTATAGAGGCCATACACCATATGTGAAAATTTTAAGAGTCTATCTATGATTCAAAAACTAGGCAATAGTAATGCAAATCACGTCGCTGTAGGAACACCCTTTAATTTTTAGATTTAATTTTTTATACTTGCTAATACAGCGAATATAGTTTAATAGACATTGCAACGAAAAAAAAATAGGGTTACGTTTTTACCCTTTGGGTACGCAACCCTAATATTTATACTAATTTGACCACGAAAGAGTGCCTTTGTAAATATAATTGTACTAAAATGGAAAAAATTAAACAATATACAGTTTTTAGACCGTAAACTTACCATTGAAGAAGTCAAATTGATGATAATCACAAGGAAACCACATTAATAGTCACAAAGAAATCACAAACATAAATAAACAATTGAATAAATAAAATAAATAAAAATTAAAAAACAATAATTTTCAAATATTAGGAAATTTACAAAAAGGTTTATGATGCATTTAAATTTTAGATTTGAATATTTTTTACTAATAAATATTCTTAATTAAAATTAATTTCCATAAAATTTACTTTAAAAATATTTACTTTAAAAATAATCCAAAATACATATGTATGAGTATATACGTGTATTATATCGAAATATAATAAAACAAATTTCATAACTAATTACTTTAAAAAAATATCCCTTTATAAAACATTGTCTAAATATTATGTTACAAAAAAATCGAATAAAAAAACCTGACAATTAGAAAAAGATAAATAATATAAATATTTTTCGGAAGTGAACTATTTATTTTGCTAAATTATTATTATGGTAGGAAACAAGCAATTGTGATTTAAATAAATAAATTTTATTTAATTTATTGTTGATTTTAAAATTGACAATATCATTAACATTACAAATAAATTACAAACAGTTTTTGTTTTTGTTAGAAGCGTAAACAATAATAACACTATGCAACAAAAGAAAAATTTCCGATAACCATTGTAAATTTTTTGACATGTTACCCTTTTACCCTGTTCAGACATGTTTTCTTAATTAAGACAATTTAATATTAATTGAACAATTTAATTATGTGTTCATACATGCTCAATTATGCTTACTCAATTAGTTTTGACAGCTGATAAAACATTGTTTTTATTATAATCGTATAAACGTTTTCATTTTGTATTTGTTTTAAACAAATTGATAAAAATTGCGCTTTAAAAAAATCTTGCGATTTCATTTCATACATTTAAAATAATTAAAAACTAAAAACCCACAATTTGCTTTGTAAGTTTTCTATTTCTGTCAGCACTTTTTGACATATGAAAACTGAGTTTCAACTAAGGCGAATTCGCCTTGGTTTGAACCCAAAAAATACATGTTTTTTATGTTGTTGTATTAAAGCTACTACGTAATATTATTGTGACATTATTTTTCTCACTGAACATAATTCACAGTAGACATACAGCAGGGTTGCATTTCGTGTTTTATTCCATTAGTGACGCAATTATATATTAATTGCTCAATTTATTAATTAAGTTCTCTAAGTTCAATTAAGCCTTTAATTGCGTAAATTCTTCAATTGCGCAATTAAGGCTTATGTCTGAACTCTCCCTTAAAGTTCAGAGAAAATTTTACAGGTTTTATCAAAACTTCAAAATGACTTAAAAATTCCTTAACAGTTTATGACAAAAAAATCATGCAAAATTAAAAAAACCTAAAATATATCTGCGACAAAAGGCAATATTATCATGAATAACTCATTTATTTGAATGTCTTATATTTGAGAACGAAAGAAATAACCTTAACTGTAATAGAAATAAATTAAGAAGAACCAGCTACACTGAACCAAAAATTTAACTAAATATCTACTGTAAAATGGGGTGTAGAATTGAAGAAAAGTAGGTTATTATACAGCTAACAAACTTCTTAGTCAAATCTACATACGATTTTCGTAAAAAAATATTTTTTTAAATTCCTTATATTGAAGAAATTCCTGCAATTTGATTTGAAATGTTTAAAATAAAAAATATAAATTGAAAAAACTTTCTATTTATATGTATGTCAACTCAAATAATTATTCTGAAGTTAAATTTAACAATATTTCTTCTACTGTGCAGCTCTTTTTTTTTCATTTATATATCGAATCGGCTCGATTCCTTTGAAAGTGGTGTAAGTGTATTTTATTTAATATGAAGATATTTCAGGTTTCAGGCATTTAAATGATTTAACAAATATGGAAATATGTACGCTATTACACTAGTTTTGTATTTATTAAATATTAAATTGATTTAAATTTATAACGTAATCATATTGTAAGTGTGATTAACAAAAATTTATACTTTTAATGACTTCAAAAAGACTTACACCACTTTCAAAGTCAGCAAAAAGTAAACAACTTCAATTTACAAAATAATAACTACGGCATCTCAATTGAAACATACCGATTTCTTTTTATAAAGTTGTTATTAAATACTTCAACAATAAAAATAAATAAAAAAAATCAAAATAAAATGGCTTTATTTGCCATTCTACGAACATTATTTATACTCGTAATAATAGTATATTTTAACATTTTTCATTATGATCAAGTCATGAAAATATGCATGATGTGTTGGAGGGATATATCGTAATAAATCAATTATAACTATCAATTTTTCGAATGTGATGAGCCTGGAATGATAATACAAATGTGTTAGAACTATAATAACCGTAAGGGCTATAAATTTAGTGATTTAAAATCCTCATTCTCACTAAATGAAAATTTATAGAACCTTGTATACGGTTTGCTTTTCATAACACTTATCCAACATATCTTTAACCAATTTACTTCTTCACCTTTTGATTTTTTCCCTTCTTAGAATCGCATCTTCTAAGGGTTTTGTATTTATTATATTATACAATAAACGGGGAAAAGGCGAAATTCCGGGAAACTATAAAAATTTGTTATGTCATTTACAATGTTTCCACACATTTAAAAAAGTACTAAAGAAATTATGTAGTACAATTTTGAACTAAATAGTAGTGTGTCTTTGAGGATAGGGGACTTACACCATTTTCAAATTAATTAGATTTGTAGCTTCATTAACTACGCAAATTTATAATGATAAAAAACATGACAATTTTAACAGATTTTTTTGGAAAAAAATTATAAATAAAAATTTCATTGTAAATTGTATTCATTTTTATCATTAACTTATTTTAAATTAATCACATTAACTCCTTTTCGGGATGTAAATTTAACTAATTTTATGGGTGGTTTTTCTTCGAATGTTTTAGTACTGCTTTAACAAAATTTTTTTGTTAATTTAACAGAATTTTATTTGAATTTTCATAAGTTTTTTCAAGTTTTATTGAAATATTTATTATATTTAATTCTGTTTATTTGAATAAAAATTGTTTTTGTGAATAAATCGTATATAGAATTGAATAAAAACTAAGTTGATTTAACTATTTTTGTCTTCAAGGTTCAACTAATTTTTTTCGTTAATATTAGGCACGAAATTTGGTTCAGTGTAAAAAGTCTTAAAGTGGTCTACTTCAAAAATGCAGAACAAAACAATAAAACGAGCCATTGCTACAGGAGAGTCATCACTCTATATTTGAAATGTCTGAATTGATCATGCTATCATGATTAGAATAACTATAAAGTTATATTATGCAATATAACTTTTATTTAATTGCTCTTAAGTCGACTAGATTTCCTTAAAGCTATTATTGTCAAAGTTTCACTGAAAACTTTAAACGCATTTTTTTAGTTTAAGAATTAGGGAGACATACGTCATGAAAAATCGAAAGAAAATGTTGTTTTTATTTAGCTGGTCCATTTAAAGTCGGATAGAATCCGCCGGCGATTAATTTTTTAAAACAAACAAGAGGAAAGCTTTAGGTAGCTGAACACTTCATTCTAACCAACTGACGATGGACATAAAATTACTTGTATTTTTTATCTGAGATTGGTTGATAAAATAGATGATATTTACAACTAAACACTAGCCAAGGTAAATAGATACAAGAAGGATGTAGCGATCCAAAAAATTCCTTACATTCTGCTGGTGTCTAAAATTAAATTTTAATTATTTTATTATTTCATTATTATTTTAATCACCTAATTTGAAAAAAAAAATGTCGTTAAATACTATTGAGTAGTTGGAGAGAATAAACTTTCAAGTTCGTTTATTCTCACTTAAAAATTCATTTTTACGTTAAGAAATACTTCGACTTATATTTTTGAAATAGTAAATATTGGTTCATTATAAATATGTATTGTAAATATTAGTTCAGGATTTGCTTTAGTCAATCTGGAAAAATGCGAAAATTTTCTTTCTTCAGTTTCAAAAGCAACGTACTCATAAAAATTGAGTAAATTCTAAATTTTCGATCATCACGTATTTCTGAATTACTGCAAAACTATTAAGTATATCGATCGATGGTTGATGATGATTCTCTATATCAGCCTTTTTAAAGTTCAAAAAACTTATCCATAGGGATATTTCTAATCCCAGATAAAGTTTTTGTTGTTGAATAGTGTCATTGTCGTTGTGATTCATAATTTAATATGTTTGAACAAGATAACGTGAAAAATATAAATAAATGAAAATTAGACATTGAATTCAACAATTATACACTTTTTGTGTCGTGAATGTTTCTAACACTGAACTTGAAAATTTTATTTAACAAAATTATTACAAGTCAATATAAATAAAAAATGTATTTTAAATTGTTAATTTTAAATTCTTAACTTTATTTAAAGTAGAGTTTTGGCCTTTTGCCGTAAATTATGGACAAAACTATACATTTAAGTAGGACCATAAATACTGAATTGTGCTGATTATAAAACTCCTTGCAATGTAAAGGGCTAGGCCGATGGATTCACATCAGCATATATCTATTGCTAACATCTACCCAGTACTGCTATATAAGATACCTATTTCTTGTGCTATATTTTGTTAAATAAAAATAAATAACAAGCTTTTAAATAATAACATTTTACATTTAATAGTTATAACGCACAAAATAATATACAATCTATTTGTACTTATATCTTATATATATATATATATATATATATATATATATATATATATATATATATATATATATATATGTTCTACAAACAAAAATTTTGGAAATCACTTGGTTTTAAATCGGTTAGGAAAGTGTCTGTGATTTCAAATCACTAGCTTATTTTTGCGAGTTCGTGGTTGTTATTTTATCATTTTTGTAGTAAATGATAAAATAAAATTACAAAATTTAAAAGACAAAAATGAGAAATTGCACTAATATTTTAAATCAAAAAAAAATTGTTTGGTGTTTTTCCTCTTCTTATTAACAGTCAGCAGATTAAGTGCTTAGAACGTACATCTACCCTTGCCAAATATAAAAATTGCAATGGCTCCATACATAACGCCTTTAAACGCGTTTTTTGTTCTATTATTGGTGTAATGGTTGTGTATAATGGAATCAAATCAATATTTTTGTATATTTTGGCCTTCCTCTTTTAGGTGAAAGGTCTAACACTAACTATGAATTCGGAATTGTCATGCAAAGAAGAGTAATAAAACATCTTGTATAGAGCATTTTTTTAGAAATCTAAGCCATTGTATTTTTAACCAAGACAAAGCTTCATATCCGAATCCATTTATACATTTTTTTTTTAGCAAAGACAATCTTTATTTACCACTCATATGCTTAGACTCATTTGTTTCATATTCTTCTCCACTATTTTTCTTAATTTTTCTTATATTTTGTGCATAATTATGTTGATTTCTTGTCCTCTTTCTTTATTTCGTGTTGCTTTTTTCCATTTGTAACGGTTCCGATTTCTCTTTTAATTTATGAACTGATTCATCGGAAGACGATATTAGTCTTATTGGTTTCCATTTGTTGGGAGCATAACCTATACTTCTTCTCCTTATAATGTCTACAATTAACTATTATATTATACTGCAAATTACTTCAGATGTTATTTTATTAGGATTTGATATCAAATAGCTAATAAATTAGCTTTTGAAATTTTTTGACTTATACCACTTTCAAAATCTAGGGCTCAAATAAAATTGTTAATAATTATGTATTATATTATAAATACGTTAGACATATGGAATATTTATGATACCATTATGAAATAATAAATAAAGTATACGTGGCGTATACTGCATGACATATTTTATTGTAAAGTATACTTCAAGTAATCTTTATATGTTTTTCATACTTAAGAAAAGAACATTAAATTGTTAATTTTTGTATGTCTTATGGGGCACCCTTTAATTTTAAAATTAAAGTCATAATCGCAAAAATTGCATGATTATTGGAACACCCTTTAAATCTTAGTACTTGTTATACCGGCCATGTAATACACTTTCTATAAAAATATCAGAAGCCTACCCATTGCGGTTCAAAAAACTGATAGACACCTTTAAATTTTTAGTAATTTTTATAGCATTTTAATGTTCTTTTTTTAAGAACATAGTTCGCTTTATACACAGGAGGAGTATTACTATGGTCACTATAACAAATAGTAAAAATTAAAGGGAGCTCCGACAGCCTTAACAGGTAGATTCGTGAAATTTTCACAGATGGGATATTACTATGACCCCTATAAAAAATTATATTTATAAAGCGAACTATGTTGGTTGTATAAAGAAAAAGACATAATCGTAATTAACACGTCACTTTGGGAACACCATATAAGTTTTAGTTTTGTTACTTTAGCAGCCATAGGTATATACACCTTCTCTGAAAATTTCAAGAGTCTATTTTTAAGGTTGATTTTTTATACTTGTTTATATAGCGAATTAAGTCTTAATTACTGTTTTTAAATTTTAAGTGTTCTACAGTTCAAGAAATAAACACATATTCGTGAATAACACCTCCTTATCGGAATACCCTGTAAGTTTTAGTATTTACTACTACAGCGGCCACAGTTATACACCTTCTGTGAAAATTTCAAGCGTCTACCTATTACTGTTCCAGAGATAAAAGGTGCTGACAGACGGATAGACATTGTAGCGAAAACAATAGGGTCACGTTTTTACCCTTTGGGTACGGAACCATGGATTTTTTAGCATATAAACGGATTTGTTAACTTTTCTTCTCTTTTTGCAACTCGATTAAAAACTAATTTTGTTCTTTTTCTGTACTCTCCAAGTACAGAATTAATTTCAATTTTAAAGTGGTGGTGGTTATGACGACGGATATGCGGTGCAGGGTACCCCTTACACAAAGTAAGTATCCTTTATCTAGAGATAAGTAATACTCTCTAAATTTGGCATAGGCTACTCTGAGAATAACGTGCGATTTTGAGTTAAAACTTGGCCAAGCACACCGGGCATCGCTTCTTAAGTCTTTAGTTTCAAGACTTAAGAAATTAATATTTATTGTTATATATACTGCATAAATAGTTAAAACAATAATATTGAAATGGCGTCATTATCCTTTCTAATACTTAATATTTGCTGACACTTAACAGTCAGCTGTCAAATTATTTTTTAGGATTGTGAATACTTTAGCGCATAAATGAATAGCTTACACAATTTCCTTCTTTGTCAATTTCCTTCCTTATTATAGTAGTTCTATCATATTTACAGGAAATCCTTACATATTTACGTTTTTAATGTACTTTTATTAACTGCTCTAGGAAGTCATTTTGATAAAAGCAACAACTCAGTTATATTCTCACATACATTTTGATTGAAAAATGATGTCAATTGCTTGCATTTATAATTATGAAAATTAAGTTTTTAGAATCTCATTTTGACTTAAGCAGAAGAATATAATCAAAACACTAGTAGAAGTAATAAAAGTACATGCAGCCAAGAAATAGTACTTAAAACTTGTAGAAATGTACATGTGTATGAGAGTAAACACTTTTAGATGTTAATTGAAAAACAGTAATATTCCAAAAGAAATATAACAAAATTGTTTGTCTTCAGAAGGCAAAATCTCAAAGATTCCCATAAAATAATAGGATAATGTATGTAAGTATATGTCTGTACATTTCCAGTTCCCAAATAATCAGACAAGGTGTGAACCATACAATTCTAGCAATTCTGATTTTATTTGAAAATATTTTGCATGAATTTTTGTCAGATATGTATGTCTGGAAAATTTTATCAGGTCATCAAGGATGTAATTTGTAAAAACAAGCTCATTGGGAACTCAACACCAAAATTTATGTATTTTGAGATATTTCAGACTCAACGGCGTGCTAAAGCCTAAGGTCACTCAATGCCATTATTGAAATTTAATTATATCATTATCATTTGTGAAGTCAAAGTTATCAGTGTGAAATATGGCAAACCTATTTAATACTATCTGCTGCGTACTTACAGTAAAACCAAATAAACTAAGTTCGCGTGAACTCTTATGGTGTAATTCCACATGATAACTAATACTTCATGCCAGTATGCAACCGATACATAGTAAAAAAATTGTTTTATAAAAAAAGTTAATATTTTTTATAAATTGATATAATTTAATTCTACGCCGAATATACTTCCTAACAAAAAATCTAAACGGTAAAATATTAAGTCATTGGCAAATAACAAGGCTCCAAAGTTGACAAATTTTATTTTTAATCACTAAATATTACTCCGATGGGTCGTGTCTTGTTTGATGCAATTTCAAGTAGGCAACCAACTTATTGGCCTACAGATCCACTGAAAATTTCTGATATTATTGATTTTGGCGTAGCAAAATTGAAGTTAAAGTTGAAGCATCACTTGAATTATCGTCAGATAATTCACCTACTATTGTTTCAATATGGAACCGCCAAGAAATAGTTTCACCGACTGAATTCCTAACGACGACAAGCAATCGCGTAAATTGGCATATATATAAAAAATATCTCAGTACTCATTGCTCTGAAAACATACCATTAAGAAAACCAAAAAAGGTAGATCTGAGTCTTACTGATATAAATCAAAACCTTAAATTAGCTGTTCAACATGCAATAATAACCCGGCAAGAAACAATATAAAATCGTATTTGTTCTGCAGAAGTTGAACTTCTCTTGACACAAAAAATAAGTATTCGAAGAGAGTGTAATTTCACACCGAGCTCCGCAACTCAAAAACAGATTAAGAGAAATCAGGAAACAGCTAAGAGATCTACTAGAATCCCGAAGAATTGCATCTCTACAAAAATACTTGGAAGGCCTTGACGCCAGCCAACAATCCGACTATATATTTTGGCGTGCAACAAGAAACCTTAAAAGACCTATCATACACAGGCCTCCCTTGCGTACTTCATGCGGAGGTTGGGCAAGGAGTGATGTCGAAAAGGGCAATTTAGTTGTTAATCATTTAAAAAACGTATTTATGCTGAATATATCTTCGAATTTAGCCGAGTTACCACCTGTAGATGTTGAAGCAGCAATCCCCCTTGGATTTTACTTACAAGATGTTGAAAATGCAATTGCTAGTTTAAACCACAAGAAGGCGTATGGTATATTAACATGTTATCATGTTAATATGTTAAAACTATTTTATGAAATATTAATCACTAAGCTGAACCCAAGTTTGACCGAAAAAAGATGATATCCGAACCACCAATTCGGTTTTAGAAGACAACACAGCATTATTGAACAAACTCACAGATTAGTAAATGTAGTAAAAAAAAGGGTTTCGAGGAAAGAAAATATTGTTCTGCGCTTTTTATAGACGTTTCTCAAGCATTCGATAAAGTATGGCATGAAGGCCTAGTTTACAAGTTAAAGCAAAACCTGCCCACTAATGTGTATAAGCTGTTAGAAAGTTACTTAACTGGTCGTAAGTTTATACTTAAACAAGGAGATTTTTTTAAATTCGCCTCGACCAATTAAAGCTGGAGTTCCCCAAGGTAGTATATTGCAACCCATTTTATATTTGCTGTATACAACCGATATGCCTACTAGCAATTCATTTGGAATTCATTTGGAATTGTGGTTAAAAAAATGGAGAATAAAAATCAAGGAACCAAACTGTAGTCACAAAGCTTCCCTCTGCGTAGAGACTCATGCCCTCCTATTCGAATAAATAACCAAACTATACCTCAACACTCAGAGGTCAAATACCTCGCCATACATCTCAATAGACGGTTAACCTAGAAAAGTCATATTGAAGCAAAACTAACCCAAATGAAGTTAAAAGCAGTGCAAATAAATTGGCTCATTGGTAGAAACTCAACCCTAAGCTTAGATTGCAAGCTTCTACTTTATAATTCGATTCTTCAACCAGTATGGTCTTATGGCTCTCAGTTATGGGGTACTGTCCCAGCTTCAAATTTATAAAAAATACAATGATCTAAACGTTTCACTAGTTAAGGCAGTAATAGCGAAAGTTACAACAACGTATGTATAGAAGCTTGAAACGCATCCAAATCCGCTGGCCCGCAACATCCTGAATGATCATGGTTACGTTCGACTAAGAAGGAGGAATATTGCTTCTCTTGGCCTAACATAAGAGAGGTGTCCAATAAATGATAACAACAACCGTGTCATCATACAATTTTTGTCTAGCACCTGGACTAAAGTATATATATTTTTAGTTTTATATTTAGTCCTGCGATTTGAGCACTTATTGTTAGTTCATATATTTTGAAGATCCAATAAATAATATGAAGAAAAAAAACGAAATATACTACATTTTAGATAATGTAGTATTAGGGTTTTACATTTTCCGGGAAACAGAAAAATTACTTCTTAAAGAATTTAATTTTATTTACTAAAATAATATGTAAATATTGATAGTCTTACTAAAATAAACATGCAAAAAAGGCTTAAAGGCCGCTATAGCAACAAATACTAAAACTTATAGGGTGTTCCGCAACTGACGTGTTGTTTGCATTTATGTCTTTATTTCTTGAACTGTAGGAAGCAAATACCTGAAATTTACAAACAGTAAATAAAATTATGTTCGCTATATAAACAAGTATAAAAAATTAAACCTAAAAATTAAAGGGTGTTAAGAAAGTGACGTTATTGGCAAGTATATGGTCTAAGATTTGAATTATAATAGGTAGACTCTTTTCACAGAAGGTTTATAACAGTGGTCGCTATAGCAACAAATACTAAAACTTATAGGTGTGTTTCGAAAGTTAACAAAGGATTATAAATATAAATAAAATTGCGATATTTCTGGCTTCAAATAACTCAAATTCTTTTTCAAACAAATTAAAAGCGTTTAGATATTTTTGTCTGTCATAATTACTAGTTGCTCCCTGTCAACTTTACAATTATTTCGGAATTATTCAGAAATTGGTGGCGAAAAAAATATTTTTAATGAATTTTTTTTTTTTGTTTTGTCTTTAAAAACTCGTAAAAAACTTAAAACGGCCAATTTACATACATTTTTTCTTTTTTAGAAAGCTAGGTATGCCAGCAATAAAATAAGCGATAAATGATGAAAATCGATGCACAAATGTTTTATTCACAATTAAGTGCAGGTTCCTACTACACTATAAATATTTTTTTCGCCACCAATATCTGAAAATCTCCGAAATATATGAAAATGGGAAAAGATTATGATTGTTTTAAAGGTAATTTTATTCCGCATCTTTTGGTGTTTCAATTATTCAAAACGAACCAGCCGTACGTGATACGCAAAAACTGAAAGCCGATTTGAAATTAACTAGTTGAGATCGGTATATTTCACATATTTAGGTTCAGGGACCTAAACCAGTGTTATTTACTTTTGTCATAAATACGTAAAAAATATTTCAATATCAGTATTTTATTTAAACAAAAATATCTCGAAAACTATAGGTGAAAGAAAAATCTGTGAACAGTTTTGGATTCAGCACACAATAAAGTCAATTAAAATCACATACTGCTCCTGATTTTTTTTTTGCCGACCATTGTCACCATTATCATAATAACTACATATCTAATATTTTAATATTTTTATTTTATTTAAATAAGAATATCTCGAAAACTAGATGTGATAGAAAAAATCTGTGAACATATTTGGATTCAGCACATAAAAGTTCATTAACATTACACACTGTGTAATTTTTTAAGTCATGGCAAAATAACCATATACGGACACCACTACGTCATAAAAGACCAAAAAAGAAAAGACCCCTGTCTTCCAGTTTTGCCCAAAGTACTCCAGGTTTTTTTTATGGGCCCTCAAAGATTTGGGGCCTCGATGTCATTTTTGCAAAAAAAATATCATTTCCTCAAGCTCATATTTTGCAAACCGTTTGAAATTTTGATATACTCTCTGAGGCAAAGTTGTAGCTCTTGTCATAAAGAACAAAAATTGTTAACATATTTATAAAATCAAAAAAAAACTTCATCTTCAAGGTCAAAATCGCAAAAAACTTTAAAAAATTCAATTTTTTTACCTTTTTCCCCCTGTTCAGGTCCATAGGTAGCAAACCGTTCAAAATTCAAGGAAACAATCAACTACAAAAATTAACCTAAGATCTCAAACAACTTTCTAGAACATATGAACTTCCTAGGAATGATTCTTAACACCGTTTAGGTAGCGCTTAGGTAGCCGCAAAAGTGAAAAACTTTTGGTCTTTTATCACGTATTGGTGTCCGTATATGGTTATTTTTTCCGTGTTGCACTGTGTTACATAACATGGTTCAAGCTCCCGATTTTTATTTTTTGACGACTAGTGTAATCTGTTGAACAGTTGTGCAGCGTACACTTTTATCACATTTATTTTTTTACATTACTAACTATGAAACTTTTCCCGTTTCTGGAAAATTTCGTCTTTCCCGGAAACGGTAAATTAGCCTATTCGGAAACCCTAGCGGTCTTTTAAAATTTTTTGAGTTTTTTAAAAACTACTTAATTTTGGATTCTAAGTGCGTTTTTGGAATTTTGTAAACACAAGTTGGATAATTGGGATTTATGCAGATAATAACATGCAGAGATGTTAATAGGAGGAAGTTGATCTCTACTGTTGTCCAGCACGATAAAATTGCATCTGCGTTTGGCTTATAGCTTATTTTACGTCATTATCTTCTCGACATCTCCTTAGAACTTGATAGTGTCCCAGTACTTGTATGTATATAAATATAATGATAATATAACTCAAGTTGCAAACTATCTGTATGTCTCTATAGTTTTATCGCCAAACCTAAGGCAAAGTAACTATGTGAGTTTAAACTCTATCTGTGCAAAAAATTTTGAACTTAAACTGAACAAATCTAAAATACCGGGTATATAATTCTTGCAAAAAAAAACCGACTTCAAAACAGACAAACTTAAAATCATGTTTCTTTAAGACGGTAATTATACAATGATTATATTATATTCGAGGAAGATTGTAGCGGGATTTTTTAAATGTCATTGCACAAACTGTCAATTCAGATAAAAAAAACTAATTTTTGAATTCAATAATCTAAAACAAATATCAGTCGATTTTCTACCTGGGGAGCAGTACTTCCGGAGTATATAGGGGCACAAGACCCCAGGGTTCTGTGCTTTTTCAGGTCAAACCAATGCCAAACGACTGTCTGTATACAGCGGATAAAAAGTTTGGCTATATACATAAAATTACACTAACTATTGCGACACCCTGTAATTTCCGAGTTCAAATTTTATACTTGTTGTAGCGGTCGTAGCAATACCGGTTCATTGCAAAATTTCAATCGTCTGTCTGTAACGGCTTAAAAGTTTGGTTATATACATCAAATTACATAAACTATTGCGACACCCTGTAATTTATAATTTTAAATATTTATACTTATTTTAACAAACATAGTAATGGACATTCTGTCTAATTGTTAAGTGTTTGTCAATAACTATTTAAAAGATAGGGTCATATATATCAAATGACGTCACCTATTGGGACACCCTTTAAATTCAATTACTTTTAATATAATTACTTGTTAAAGAGAACTTTGTCATACAGATTCTTTGTAAAATTTAACGTTGTGTCCATATACATCAAATTACATCAACTATTGGGACACCATTTAATTTCCAATTTTAAATATTTATACTTGCTGTTATACCAGACATAGTAGTGAACACTCTGTCTATTTTTCAAGTGTTTGTCTATATCGGTTCCAAAGATGAGGACATAATGGTCAAATTACATCAATAATTGGGACACCCTTTAATTTATCCAAATTTTATACTTGTTGTAATAGCGGACTAAGCAATATAGGTTCTTTGTACATTTCAACTGTCTATCTATAACAGTTGAAAAGTTTGGCCATATATATCACTTTTACATTAACTATTGGGACACCCTTTAATTTCCAAATTCATATTTTACACTTGTTATTTTAGCGGACTTAGCAATACAAGTTCTTTGTAAATTTCAACTGTCTGTCTATCACGGTTCAAAAGTTTGGCCATATATATATCAAAATAAACCAACTAATGGGACACCCTTTAATTTTTAATTTTAAATATTTATACTTATTATAACAGACATAGTAACGAACATTCTGTGCAACTTTCAAGTGTTTGTCTATAACAGTTCAAAAGATAGGACCATAAAGGTGAAATTACGTCACCTATGGGGTCACCCTTTAATTTTTAATTTTATTTTTTAATTACTTTTTTGTTATTGGGAGCTATAGTGATACGCACTTTTTTCTAATTTTAAATGGGTGACCTACAAATTTCATAATACACGTAAAAAACATGTATGTTGTATGGGGACACCCTTTAATTTTTAAACTTTTAAACTGTTTTTAAAATGGGACCAATCTGTAGCCATAACCTTTCTAATGGCGTAAAAATTTTTAAAATCGGTTCAGAAATGACCGAGTTCTGAAGGCACAAACATAAAAAAAAAAGCAACATTCAGACGAATTGATAACCTCCTTCTTTTTTTGAAGTCGGTTAATAAAATAGTATCAAATTTATTTAAAAAAATCGGCATTATTATTAGGAAACATACTGTGTTTTGCAGCTAAAGCTTTCGTCGTTGATATTTTGTTTTTGCTGCCAATTAATGTAAGTAAATGAGTATTCAGAGAAAATCTAGTTTATCTGATAAATTTTCCATTCATATAAAATAACAAACAAATGCATTCAGGCAGTTAAATACAAACAACAATATACATAAACGTTTGAGTGTTTGTTTCTCAAATTTATTTAACTTTATTTAAATGTGAGTATGTATGTTTGATGTTTGTAAAACTTTACTTTTCAAAATTATATGTATGTTAAATTTATTCTTAAATTCACAATTTATAGTTGTATTTGGCAGCTTTAGAATTTGTTGTGAGACCAAATGTTTTCATATTTAATTCTAAAATTCTATTTTATTTTATATAATTCAATATATTTATTAAATAATCAACATTAAATTAAAGTAAATATCCATCAAATATATGAAATATAAACAAAATAATTTAATTAAAACAGATTTTATAATACATATTTACAAGTTTATTTGTAGAACAATCATCGTATTAAAGAATTAACAAGAATAAAATTTGTAAATTTTATTTATTTACTCGATTAACAGAAAACATATTTAATCGCTGATTAGATTTAAGTGCTTCTTTCGAATACGGATACAGTAAAATGGCTTACAAATTTGTATGGCAAAAGAAAAAATCAAACATCATATTTTATTCAAGGTTAAATTTTCCGATAGGAATTATACTGTCATACGGTTTTCACATCTGGGAACTCTATCATCATTTTATCATGAATAGAATTACAGTGGAACCGTGCTTGCAAATTGTGCAAACTTATTTCGCAAATTGTGGTCAGTGACGACGTTTGTTTTTGGCTCAAAGGGCATTGACGGAAGGATATCATCCACGAAAAATGCTAAAATTATCCATGAGGTCAGTAAAGAGCATGGTGTACGTGCATGTAGTACTGCTAGAAGGGATTGTAGAACAAAAATATAATTATACATGAGAAATTTATAAATGTTATTAGGGCATAAGTTCTTAGTTATAAAGGGATAAAGAAAAATTTGACACCAGCAAAGTGAAATGCATTTTCTAGACAGCTACATCCATCATCAGCACTCTTCGTATCTATCTACAAGGTAGTTTCAATTGTTATTCATTTTTTATATGAACAAACTTATCAAAGAAATGGGATATTAGAAATTTTAATTTTCATATTATTTATTAAAAAATAATTATTGTTATTTTTTACCTTATTATACATTTTGTAATTATGTTTTTCATTTCCTGATGATGCTACCCAATGGTGTAGCGAAATATTCAATATAAAAATTAAACAAAATTTAAAAATTTTTATAAAAAATACCTAAAGCTTATAAAAAATAATTATAAAATTATTTATTAAACTTTGTTTTTTAATTTTTTCTTTAATTAATTGTGAATAAAATTAATATTTCACGTAAGGCTCCTAACTTAAAAGTTAAGAAATAAAAATGAATTTATTTTAGCACTTTTCAGTTAGCAAGTGTGGCAACGTAAACTTACTTGTACGAACAATCCGCAATGGCATAAGAAATGTTCTGTCACTTCAACGACTTCCCCGCATGCCCTACATATCGCAAATCCTATTCGTCGCAAATGTTCTTTCAGATTTTAATGTATTCACGCACTAATCATTTCACTAAACTCAGACTTGTTTAAATTAAGCAAGGTCCTTGTTTTGTCTTTATTAGATTTTTCTTAAAGGTTTAAGCTATACTTCCCACTGTCTCGCTATGTTTAGTTTAGAGCTTCTTGATACCTAATGTTTCTTTGACGTTCCCCCGGGGATACAAACTGTTACTGCAGCATTCCAAATGCTTTGGCGAAGTGTTCTCGCGAAAAATGGGGGCACCAGACTCCAGGGTTCCTGGAACCTTAATTTGGAAGATGGAAGGTTTGTTTTATTATGGGTTCTTTTCGAGGCCTGACCAGTGTCCAAACGACTAGTACCAAGGGAACCGGTAGCCGCACAGAGGCCGGTTTCTGAGGCCGGTTGTGAGGTACCCTGCGGGGGTTACGTGGTGGCTGTGGTTTGGATCAATATATACATATGCAGAGATGGTGCAAGGTTGATTAAGTGTGCTGTTGCACCCTCAACAGAAGTAGTTGAATGGTCTTCATCCCCTAACCAAGAGGTTAGGTCATGGATGATCTGCCCTGTTGCATGGATTTGAACAGAAAAAAAGTTGGGCTTATTACTCTGTAAGCTTCAAGAGTTGTATAACTAGCCCTTTCAGGATTGTGTACAGATACTACCCTTGCCCCTGCCAAGTTTTTGTAGTGAATGCTAAGTTCGGGAATGCTTTATAGATTAACTAGTCAGTTGATACTTAATCCGCCTAATTTTTTTAGAATCGCTGGGAAAACATCATCCGGCCCGCAGCCATTAAAGGGAAGGGAAAAGCTATTAATTGTTGTTTTTCTTTCATCCTAACAGCTACAATAGGTACTATGTTTAACTTATTTCCAAAATCATGTTGTTCAAGAGCGGCCCATTAGTAATTTTCGCATTCATAAGGAACTTAACGGTTTCCACTTTATTTTTAAACCTATATCCGATTCACAAATCAATATTTCAATTTAAATACAAGTTTTTGATGGGTACTTCGATAATTACACAGAGCAACACGGAAAAAAATAACCATATACGGACACCACTACGTGATAAAAGACCAAAAAAAAGACCCCTGTCTCCCAGTTTTGCCCAAAGTCCTCCAGGTTTTTTTTATGGGCCCTCAAAGATGTGGGGCCTCGATGTCATTTTTGCAAAAAAATGATCATTTACTCAATTAATTAATGAAGTATCTGAAGAAGAAAAAGCTGATGATGGAGGGCAGTCTGTAAGTACCGTGCCTGTGGACACCATAAGTTCTGAATCAGAGCCAGATTCGGACGATTTGGATCCACAGCTTAAGAGAGTGCGATTTGCAAGTCCAGGGCCATCAACATTATAAACATAATACGAATATTTTTTTTATTTTTTGTAATAGATAGCATAGTATTATAGTGCCATCCCTGCTGAGACTACTAATCCCTACAACACTGAATCATTATTACTAAATATCCATGCTAGTACTCTTTGTTACAACCCTAACTCTAAATTTCAACCCATATCACCTAAGAACTAAGATTAATAAAATCAGTAATAGTATAACAATGAAACCTGCAACATGCCTTTTCACTTACGGGAGAAGGCTTTATAGTATCTCAATGTTGAAGTAAAGAACAAACAAATGAAATTAAAAAATTTTCGGGAAATTTTTCACATTTGCGGCTACCTAAGCGCTACCTAAACGGTGTTAAGAATCATTCCTAGGAAGTTCATATGTTCTAGAAAGTTATTTATTGATATCTTAGGTTCATTTTTGTAGTTGATTGATTTACGGTTGATTTTGAACGGTTTGCTACCTATGGACCTGAACAGGGGAAAATAGATAAAAAATTGCATTTTTTAAAGTTTTTTGCGATTTTGACCTTGAAGATGAAGTTTTTTTTATTTTATATGTTAACAATTTTTGTTCTTTATGACAAGAGCTACAAGCCTCAGAGAGTATATCAAAATTTCAAACGGTTTGCAAAATATGAGCTTGAGGAAATGATAATTTTTTTGCAAAAGTTACATCGAGGCCCCGCATCTTTGAGGGCCCATAAAAAAAAACCTGGAGGACTTTGGGCAAAACTGGGAGACAGAGGTCTTTTTTTTTTTGTTTGGTCTTTTATGACGTAGTGGTGTCCGTATATGGTTATTTTGCCATGACTTAAAAAATTACACAGTGTGTTATACATTTTTAACCTTTTTAAAAACCTTTGCGGGAATTGCCTAAAAATGTTTAAGTTTTTCAACATAAAATTTTTAAGCATTTATTTAAGTATATAAAATGTTGTGCTAACCACCCAAGTAAGACTTGCATTTTATTTCGTAACAAAAATTAAAATAGTCATTCTCAAGTTATTGTAAAAGATTAGAGCAGTTTTCTTGTTGTAATTACTCTCTCATAAAAACACTTTTCAAAACCTTTTTTCATTCTTACAGAGGTGTTTGTATCTAGCTAAAGTGACTTCTGATTGCTAGTAAATGTGTAAAAAGCTTTTGCAACTCTTTCTATTGGAACAAATTCTAACAATTAGCAACTAATTGTCAAATTCCAAAAGTTAAATTTATTTTTTCAGAATGAAGGTGAGATATGCATCTGCAACTATTAAGTTGTTGATGTAAAATAAAAAATAAATTATGTTTGCTTTACATTCATCTTCTTCGTCTTGTTGCAGAATTACTACTGATTTATATGAAGATACAAATTTACGTTTGAACAAAATGTTTCTTTTTTAATTGTTTCAGTATATTTGTAAGTATTTATGTTTGTGGAAATATACAGTTGCGAGCAGGAAGTTTTCAAATGAAATTATTAAATAAAAGTTTTGTGGTATTTGGGAAAACGAGCTAAGCCTGTGGGGGCAACAAAAAAAATTGCAAAAAATTGTCATTTCTTATAGAACTATTGTTAAAAATAATTAATTATGTTTTACAGCTCACTACCTAAAAGGTATCTAATCTATCAATTTTGTAAAGAAATATTATTCACCCCTATAGCGAATAATTATTCCCATCAAAAACCTCCTATTTTCTATAGTGAAGGATTTCAATAACAAATTTTCTTGTATTTTGCAGTGGAAATCCTTCACGATAAAGAATTTGTAAGTTTTTTCATGGGAATAATTATTCGCGATAGAGCTGATTTTGTACCATTGTGAGTTCAAAATTGATTCTAATTCATTTAGCTTAGTCGGATTTTTATTTTTAAAATTTTGATCTACAAGTTGCAATAAATTTCAAAAGGGTAGTAAGGATTTGCAGATTTTGACACACTATTGAAATCAAGCACATCATTGCCACTTTAGAAACTTAACAAATTGATATGTTAATCAAGAATTTTAAAACATAAATTTCCTTTCGCCTTCTACGATGATGAATACATCGCTTTTTCCACCGTGTTTGACTGTTATAAACAGGTAAAGAATTTTTCTTTTGATTTATTTTTAAAATTTATTTCATCGAAAGCAAATCATTTCAAATTTGCTTTTGTCGCTCTATAAGACTTAATCCACTGTTTACTAGACCATTGCTTAAACCGCTTCGCTAGAAGTCTTGCTGAAAATTTACTACTTATGTCGGTCGGGCACTGTGTACTTTATTCGAGACACGAGTTAATTTATTTAAGTAAAGAACAACAAATACTACCGTATTTGTGAGTTTATTCTGACCCAATTTTTCCTAATTTTCTTTTCATTCTCTTTTTCGGGAGAACTTATGATGCTCCACATTCAGGTCAAAAAATTAAAACTGGTGACGATAAGATAAAGGCACTGGTGGATTAAAATTGTTTCAAATAATGTTATACGACGTTTTGCGAAATTTCTTGGTTTTCGAAAAATTCTTGGATTGGCGTTCACTTAAAGCATCCCTCCGTAGACGGCAAATAATTTGTTTCTCGCTTGTACTGCATTTTTACCCTTACGGTAATAAAAAAGCAAAATATGACGAAAATGCTGACTTGAATCTTTCATATTTGATACGATGACAAAAAAAAACTACTTAACATATCGAAACAAAATAAAGTACCAAAGTATATCATTATCAAGTACATTCGTCAGCTCAGCTGAAGTTTTTAGTTTCGTTTTGTTTTGTTTCTAGGTTTCAAAATTTATTTACATTTTTTTATAGCGCCCAAGGTATATTTATCTTACTAGGTAGTCGTCGTCCGCCCAGCTGATTTAGTAGTTCGACATTTCAAAAGTTGTATGTGTTCATAAATTTTATAGTGTAGAAGTGAGAAAGCAATAAAACACATACACGCCTTCTCAATTTTCTTCTATTTATTTTGACATTTCGAACTACAAGGCAACAAAAAAAAATAACATGTTGTTCTTGTAAATTTAAATATATATATTTTTTAGTTTCTTTTGTTTCATCAGGGATGGTAAACGAAATTTTTAAATTTTACTTTTCTGATTTATGTTGCACCAAACAAACTTCTTATGAATTCTTGTTTTAATTCAGATTGATCTAAGCATAAACAGATCATTGTATTATAATTTTTTTATTTTTATTTAGCAGAATTGATATTAAGTATTTTTTATTTACAAAGAAGTGGTACTGCACCCACTTTGCCATCTCTGAGTTGCTTTTGACAACTAGAAATATTTTTACACAAACAAAATGCCTGTTGTTGTTCCAATGTTGTACTTGTTGTAGACTTGCATGTACTTGATATAAATATACTTTGTAAAGTACTAAATGATGTTTGAAATATCAATTGTCAAAATGTAAAATAATTTTGTAGTTAAGTGAAAGGTAAGATAATATCGGGAAATGCAACTAACGAAATGGAATACAAAACACCAATTTTCGGAATTTTTGTCTGTGTTCACATCACGTTATAACTACTGGATGAATTTTAATAAGGTTTTGCAATGAGGTAAATTAATATCTCGTTTATAATATAGGATACTCTCCAAAAGAAAATATCGAAAAAATAGTGAAAGTTCGCAATTTTACCGATTAAATTGTACTGCAAACTTAGTAGCACCTTTAAGTTTTATCAGCAGGAAATATCTGGAAAATCTGCAATAATTTTGAATTTTATATAAAGTGCCTCTATATAAAATAAATACATAAACCCTAACCGAAGCAATATAAAAGCAAGATGCTTTAAATTTGGTGGGAATTACATTCAAAGTAAAATCGAACAAAATATTGTCAGGACACCTACGATGCACATAGAGATATTTTGGCAATCTAGCCGGACATTACCTTTTTCAGATTATATTGGCTGAAAATTTATTGAGTGCCCCTATATTAATAAAACTTAGCAGAAAAATCTCTTATGGCCATAGGTTATTAAAGCTACAAAATAAGAATCGGACCAAGGAGAAAAAAGTTCCAATCCTACCTCTGAAATTCATTTTTTTTTTAAGTTTTCTTATACTTTTGTTTAGCAAATGCAACTTCTATATTCAGCGAATGTTTAAAAACCTAAACTTGGACCCTAGAGATTCTAAAATGCTATTTTTCGCCTTAATACCATAAAAATAAAATTTTTAAATTTTTATAAACTAATTTTCAAAATTTATTCATTTTTAGCTTTTATGTTGAAGAGAAGAATATTTATAAAAGCCATTTTGCAATTTATTACTTTATAGTAATTTAATTTATCTGAGAATATTTAAATTATTCGTAACTAGCTGTACCCACCCCTCTTATCAGCGTTGTTGGAGAGTATCAGTACATTTTGATCTTTTCCTTATTATTATTAATAATGCATAGTACTTTAAAATGCAACTGTGTTTGCTTTGGTTTGTTAACTTTCATTTTTTTTACCAGAGTTAGTTGCTTTTCTGTCTTTGAAATAAGAACCATGAGAACGAACAATATTTTGTTAAACAAACTCTAAACAAACATTAATCAATAAAAAGTGAATTTATCTAATACAATAAAATAATCAGTTTGATAATTATTTACAAAACTACAGTCCATTTCGTGAGATTCGAACATTATTTTTGGTCCAATTCGACCCGGATGGCATGAGGAAGTGAGTGCATAATCGGTAACATACATACGTGACACGCGGTTTACGTAGTTTCGATTACATACAAACTTTTAAAAAGCGGCTTCGGTAAAATTGCCTAAAAATTTATTGTACAAGATCTTAAATTTACTGAAAGTGATTAAAGTGACATACATATATTTCTGAATAATAAATCTTAAAAAGTGTTTGTATAATTCAATAAGATTTACATATGAAAATTTTGTGCATATTCAGATTATTCAGATTAATAAGCATATGGCAAATAGTACAGCACTTCTGCATAAATAAAAACGTACATACATATATACATAAATGTATGTGCACGTCTAGAAATTTCTCAAAGAAGTCTGTTAATTTAAAATCAACTAACATACATATGTATATCAAAGCAACTAGTGACCATTCAATTGAAATATTACAGCGAGTGAAAAGCTAAAAGTCAAAGTAAAGAATTAGACTCGTTGCATTTCAATAATAAGCAATTAAACAAACTTAACGCGGTCAATAACCTGGTTTGTGACATTAATAAGATCGTTATAAACATCAAAGGTGACTGTCAAACTTTTATAAGTTGTGTCAAGGTCAACCAAACAGTTTGAAGACAATTTTTGGACAATTATATAGGTCAGTGTGTCAAGGACAAGCTCTAGTTTGCAAAGGCCTGGAAAATTCATATTATATTATAACACAGTAAACATTTTCATATTAATCTTAATATAAATTAACTTTGAACAGTGAAACTAAGTTTTTTGTAATATTCAATGAAAATTCATAATATTTACTTCTATTATTTATTAAAATAAAATCGTTACCTAAATAAAATCTAAAGTTGAATAATTTGATAAGAAAGGTAACTAAAATGGAATCATTAAAAAGAAAACGCACACAAGTAAAGCGATCCATAACGAAAATTCATAATTTTGTAAATAGTCCTGGTGTGTCCAACAATGAAATCAAGGTACGTATTATGGAACTTGAAAATATATATTGCAAATTTAAAGATCTTCAAGAGGAAATCGATGCTTTATGTACAACTGAGGAGGAAAGTGAAGTTGAGGGTGCATACAGGGATGAAATTAACGATATATATTTTGCTGTAAAGACACTTTGGTGTAGAATATCTGAAGATACTGCAGACGAATCAGTTGGAACAGGTGCTCAAGCCAGCACACCGAATATAGTAGATGACCTAAATAATTCAATTCGAGCTATAGTTCACCAGCAATCAACAACCACATCAATTCTTGAGACTGTGTCTGCTACGTTGTCTGCAGTTGTTAGTAATCAATCAGATAATACTCATGCGGACTTGCGTCTACCTCCTATACAAATTCCTGACTTTGATGGTAATATGACCAACTGGATCAGATTTCATGATTTATTCAAAGCTATGGTTGATTCCAGAACAAACTTATCTGACATCGAGAAATTAGAATACTTACAAACAAAATTAAAAGGTGAAGCTTCTTCCATTATAAAGCATCTTCCTCCAACAAACGATAACTATAGAGTAGCTTGGAATTTAATACTTGAAAATTACAATAGACCAGACTTATTAGAAAAACAATATTTTGATTCACTTTTTAAACAAAAACCATTAAGAAACCCAACTTATTCAGAATTTAAGAGATTTTACAATAGTACAATAGAAAACTATAATGCACTTAGAGTTGTTAATAACTCCATAGATACTTGGGATCCTATATTTTTATATCATATTGAAGATAAACTAGATTCAGAATCAATAGTTCTTTGGTGCAGAGAAAAGAAAGAAGGTGAAAAACAAACATTTTCACAACTAATCAAGTTTTTGAAGAAACGTCTACTAGAATTAGAGGAAACTCAGCAACCTAAGAACACTTTACGACAAGTACAAGGCAAAACATTGGCTACGACAACTGTTGATCAAAACTGTCCGTTATGTAAAGGTGATCATTTCTTGTATAAATGTCGCCAGTTTATATCGTTGAACGTAATTGAACGCAGAAAGATAGTCTCGTCTAATAAGCTTTGTTTTAATTGCCTTAAGGAAAAACATTTTTCAAAAGATTGTAAATCAGGTTCATGCCGAACATGTAATTTGAAACATAACACCTTATTACACATAGATGAACAAAGTTATCGCAAGTCACAAAATAACAACAGAGTTCCGGTAAGCATAAATTCAAGTCAACAAACAGAGCAACATACAACGATTTTACCAACTGCAATTATAATGGTTCGTGATAAGAATAATGCTTTACAACCTTGTCGTGCTTTGATAGATTCCGGTGCACAATCAACTCTTATAGCGGAGGCTTGTGTTCAACGTTTACGCCTAACACGTATATTTGACCAAACCGTATTTTATTGTGTTGGTAGGAACAATCCTAACCATTCGAAAGGAAAAGTTCATCTTGAAATATTTGTACCTAAGTTACATAAAACTTTAATTGCGCAGTCATATTGTCTTTCAAATTTAACACAATGTTTGCCTTCAAAAACTATCGGTAATACAGATCTAGAATTTTTTAACAATTTAGAACTTGCTGATCCTGCATTCTTCAAAAAAAATCGCATTGATGTAATTATTGGAGCTGATCTATTTCCCCAATGTATATTAGATGGCAAAATCCGACATCCAACAGGATCACCAACAGCTATAAATACCATATTCGGATGGATAGTAATGGGAAATGTGACAGAGTCGCAACAATCAACTTTCATCGCCCACATATATCCCGATATTGATGTTCAACTACAGAAATTTTGGGAAATTGAAGATTGTCAACATCAAACAAGGTTTTTGAGTCCAGATGAAGAAAAGGCTGAAAACCATTATTCTGAAAACGTCCAACGTCTGCAAAATGGAAAGTACATGGTTAGACTTCCATTTAAGTCAAATTTAGTTGAACTTGGTGAATCCAAATCTCAAGCTTTAAAAAGATTACAATCAATGGAAAGAAAATTCATCAAAAACTACGATCTTAAAACAGGAATTCACGGCTTTATGGAAGAATATGAAAATCTTCAGCACATGCAGATTGCACAAGATAATGCAAAATATTATATGCCATATCATGCGGTTTTCAAACCTTCAAGCACTACAACAAAACTACGGGTGGTATTTGATGCCTCATGTAAAAGCTCAAATAACATGTCGTTGAATGATCATTTACTAATTGGACCTACAGTACAAAATGATTTATATACAATTTTACTCAGATTTAGAAAACATGAAATTGGTTTTACAGCAGATATAGAAAAAATGTACCGGCAGGTGATAATGCATCCTGCAGACCGAGCATATCAGACAATATTATGGCGTAAAACAACAGAAGTAGAACCAAAAGAATACCAACTATCTACGGTGACGTATGGCACAGCAGCAGCACCATTTTTGGCAACGCGTACTTTACAACAAGTAGCCTTTGATAATAAGGACAAATACCCGCAGGAAGCACATGAGATAATGAATAATTTTTATGTCGATGATTATATGTCAAGTCTGGCAGATTTAACATCCGCAAATGCTCTTCGGGATTCATTGTGTGGTATACTATCCCAGTCAGGTTTCAACTTACGTAAATGGTCATCAAATTCGTCACAATTTCTACAAAATATAAACGCAACAGATAAATCTTCTTCACCAGATACCATGATTAATTGTTCGGAGACTATTAAGACCTTAGGTTTGTTATGGAACACCGCATCCGATTGCTTTCAGTATAGCATATCGTTTTTTGAATCACCTGATCAGCTTACTAAACGGTCCATTTTGTCTGAAATATCTAAAATATACGACCCCATAGGATGGCTTGCTCCAGTTGTAGTTTCCTTTAAGTTATATATGCAGAAGCTCTGGTTAAAGGGAGTGACCTGGGACCAGGAAGTACCTACTGACTTGGCTGACGAATGGTTGCGTTTGAGAAAAAATATGTATCATATCAAAGATCTTAAAATACCAAGATGGTTTCAATTTTCTGATGGTGATCAAGTAGAACTACATGGATTTTCAGATGCGTCGGAGCTCGCTTATGCTGCAGCTATTTATATACGTATTGTAACAAAAAATCGCTCAGTTTCCACATTCCTATTGACAGCGAAAACAAGAGTAGCTCCTTTAAAACAAATCACACTTCCACGTTTAGAGCTCTGTGCAGCTCATCTTATGGTCAAACTCATGCTTAAAGTAAAGGACGCTTTACGTTTCAGTGACATGTTGACATATGGTTGGACTGATTCTACGGTTGTATTGTCATGGATTAGCGATCATCCTCGCAAATGGAAAACATTTATCGCAAATCGCTCTTCGTATATAATACAACATTTACCGTCAACACAATGGCATCATGTTGCATCTCAACAAAATCCAGCTGATTTAGCTACAAGGGGTATCTCATCGATTGACGTTATTAACCATTCATTATGGTGGAAAGGACCTCAGATCCTACAAGATCAGCAATTAAAATTTCAATTATCACCTCAAGTCCCAAAGAGTATTGATCTAGAGGAGAAAAAATCTGTAATTTCAACTTTGGCTACTTGTATTATGGACAACGTAAATGTAACAGAAAGATATTCCGATTTTACCAAACTTTGCCGTATAACAGCTCTTTTATTACGTTTTGTCCACAACTGTAAATCAACATCATGCAAAGACAATAAGAAGATTGGCGTCATTACATCCACAGAATTGGAGGAAGCAAGAAGATCGTTGATAAAATATTCTCAACAAAGATGTTACAAAAGTGAAATACATTTATTGACTTGTAACAAACCATTGCCCATGACAAGTAAGCTATCGTCATTAATTCCATTGTTAGATGTCAAAGGTATGCTTAGAGTTGGTGGTCGACTAGAGAATGCAAACATAAGTTACGATCAAAAGCATCCATATATACTTCATAAGGATGATTCAGTAACCCAATTAATAGTACAACATTATCATAAGAAATATCTTCATGCTGGAGTTAGACAACTACAATATCTATTGGGTTTACAATATTGGATTCCTAACGTTACTTACCTAATCAAACGAACTGTCTACAAGTGTACAACGTGTATGAGATATCGTCAATTGCCTTATCAACAACGCATGGGTGATCTTCCTTCTCACCGCGTAAAAGCAGTGTCAACATTTTTGTATATCGGCATCGATTTTGCAGGTCCAATATTCATTCGTTCATGGAAAGGCCGTGGTTCTAAAACGTATAAATGCTGGGTTGCAGTATTCGTTTGCTTAAACACGAAAGCAATTCATCTCGAGGCAGTTACAGAACTGACTACCGCAGCATTTTTGGCATCACTACGTCGATTCACTTCGAGACGAGGCAAACCATCTCACATTTACACCGATAATGGCACAAATTTTATTGGATGCGACAGGAGACTTAAGGAATTATATGAATTCCTGCAAAACCACTATGATGTCATCTATCAAGATTTAGCAACCCAGAAGATTCAATGGCACTTTAGTCCACCGTCAGCACCACACTTCGGAGGCATCTGGGAGGCAGGTGTCAAGTCTATGAAATTCCACCTAACTCGTGTGCTTGGTAACTCTCTTGTGACATATGAAGAACTAAACACATTGTTATGCCAGATTGAATGCTGTCTTAACTCACGTCCGTTAAGTCTGAAGTTTGTTGGTGACCCAGATCCATTGACACCAGGTCATTTTTTGATTCTTCGTCCATTCACCACATTGCCTGACGAAGACTTCAATCATGTCAACGCAAATCGTTTAACTAGATGGCAATATATACAGCAGTTGATTGGTCAATTTTGGTCAAAGTGGTCAAACGAGTATCTTAGTCAACTACAGAAAAGGCCAAAATGGGTGAGAAAGCTACAAAATCTACAACAAAATGATATGGTGCTCATTAAAGACGAAAATCTACCGCCAGCGCAATGGTTGATGGGCAGGGTCATTGAGACTCATCCGGGTAAGGACAGCCTAGTCCGTGTGGTGACAGTTAGGACAAAGCGAGGAGAGCTCAGACGCCCTATTACCAAGCTATGTCCTCTGTTCATTGACTGTTGAAAGGACTCCTTTCAACGTGGGCCGGTATGTTGGAGAGTATCAGTACATTTTGATCTTTTCCTTATTATTATTAATAATGCATAGTACTTTAAAATGCAACTGTGTTTGCTTTGGTTTGTTAACTTTCATTTTTTTTACCAGAGTTAGTTGCTTTTCTGTCTTTGAAATAAGAACCATGAGAACGAACAATATTTTGTTAAACAAACTCTAAACAAACATTAATCAATAAAAAGTGAATTTATCTAATACAATAAAATAATCAGTTTGATAATTATTTACAAAACTACAGTCCATTTCGTGAGATTCGAACAAGCGTCCTTATTTTGCTTTGAAAGTTATCCATTGTAAGACTCTTAATTTTATAGTGCTTCAGATATGGTTTAGGTAATTACTTTACATAAAGGTACCCATCGCTGGTTAATAACTCAGAAACATAAGCGTTATATAAAAATGTAAAATTTGTATAAAATTCCAAAATTATTGTAGAGTACTGTAAATAGTGTTTTAAATTACCCGCTGACAAAAATAAAAGTTGCTGCCAAGTTTGCAGTACTAATGAATCGGTAAAATTGCGTACCTTCACTACTTTTTCTCCCGCTTTCTAGGTAATGAGATATTTTTACGGGACCAAAATATTCTATATTTGAACTACGATACTAAGGTACCTCTCCATATTATTTTATTAAAATTCATCTAGTAGTTTTTACGTGATGCGAACACAAACAGACAGACAGACAGAAAATCAAAGTTTTATTATATGTTTATAATAATAATATATTTTATTTAAAATAATAACAGTTAATTTATTTAAGATAACTTAGAAAATGAATACATTTTATGACCGACAAAAAGGTTTCTTTCTCTTATCTACCTATGCAAGATGAGCAAAAAAAGAAAGAAGAAAAAATTTGGAAAAAACGGCGCAAAAACGCGAAATGTTTTTTTCTACAGTCTAAAAGCAGAGTACACAAATTTTATAGTGTAATATAACATTTTTAGAATTACGATGGCCCTCACTCTTAAAAACCTTTCCACTTTTTTGTGACAAAAAATGAACAAAAAAAGTCCTTTTCTTAATTTCGAATAAAATTTTATATCAGAAAAATTTTAAATAAAACCTCTCAAAATCAATAAAAGTCCAAATCAAAAGTGACTCAAGTGAAAAATGTAAGCGATTTACGCAACCTTCGTGATTTTAACAGTATCCCAAAGAGATAAATCACAAGCAAAAGCCTTGAAAATTCACTATACGATGCAGTCAAGCTGCGTACTCAAATTTTTACATTTCCTAATTTAATTTTTGGCCTAATGTCCGGCAAGATTGGTCAAATACCACTCTGTGCGACATGGCGGGTACAGTTTATACTAAAATCAGTTAAATTATCTTTCTTAAAAATTTTATTAACAACAAAAAAGTCGGGAGCTTGCACCTTGTTATATGATTTTAATGGACCCCGGGGGTTCCAATTGTCACCGCAGGAATGGCAAATGCTTTGACGCGGTTCACTCGGGGAAAATAGCGGCACCAGACGCTAGGGTTCCTAAAGCCTAAATCTGGAAGAAAAGGTCTGTGTGTTAAAACATACGGGTCCTCTTCGAGGCCCGACCAGTGCCCAAAGGACTGGTACCATGGGAATCGGTGGCCCCACAGAGAGCCTATCCTCTCTGTGACCGGTTATTGGTGAGGTCCCCTTCGGGGGTACACGTGGTGATTGTGGTTTAAGATCGATTTACGTAGGTAAGGCGCAAGGTCGATCAAGTGTGCTGTTGCACTCTCAACAGACGGAGTTTGGATAGTCTCCAAACCCCTAAGCAAGAGGTTATAATGTGGATCTAGGCTTGCCTTGGAAAGGCTTGCCATATTATATAAATTGCTACTCATTGTGACTGTATCACACACAAAAAGCGATTAGTGGCAATCGTAAAGTGTTGTTATACAACACAATGGGGGCGCTAGTCTACGCCTAAGTTTCACTCGGTGGTAAGACCACCGTGAGGTTAGGCCGAGTAGGCAGGTACTCACGTTAATCTTGTTCCACAATATGATTTTAATGGACTATTATGTGCTACTATGTGCTGAATCCAAATCTGTTTACAGATTATTTTTATTTTAGGTTTAAGACATGAGTAATTATTGTTAGTGCAAATATATTGATGATACAATAAATAAAATATAAAAGAAAAAAATTTAGTAGGTGTTTACTATAACAAAAGTAAATAATCAAAAAAGGTACCTGCACTTCATTGTAAATAAAATCAACATTTGTACATCGATCTTCATCATTTATGGCTTAATTTATTCCTAGAATAAGAAAAGACGAATAAGAAAAGACACAAATGTTAAATATTTTTCGTTTTATGTTTTTTACGAGTTTTTGAAGAAAAAAAAATAATTTTTTCATTACAAATATTTTTTTTCGCCACCAATTTCTGAATAACTCCGAAAATATTAAAAAAAATATGTTAAGTTGACTTAAAGATAATTCTATCTAGCATCTTTTGGTTTTTCAATAATTAAAATCGAACAATCCGTTAAAGAGTTATCTATACATATAATAAAGTAGTAACTCATTTCCGTCTGTCTGTCTGTCTGCTTTTCATTTATGTTCACATCACGTAAAATCTACTGGATGGATTTTAACAAAATATTGTGAGGAGGTACTTAAGTATCCTGGTCCCAATATAGGATACGTTTTTTCCGCAAAAATATCTTATTTCCAAAAGAACGTGGAGAAAAACAGTGAAAGTTCGCAGTTGTACTAACCGAATATGAATATTTTATTTTTTATAAAGTAAAAAAATACATAAGCTGATATGTAGCATATCTTAAGGAGGAACTAAGTGCTGCTTAGTACAGCACGGCACCTTTAATTTTTGAAAGTTGTATACCTTAGACAAATAATTATATGTGCAATGCTTCAACTTTAATTTGAATTAAAAGAAGCATTGGAAATTGCGAACAGATATTTTTTTTTTCTAATTTATAGTTAAAAAAAATAAAAATAAAGTAACAAAATGATATTAATCGATTTTTTTAACATAGAATAAAATTAAAGCTTTAAACCTCTATAGAAAATATTTATATGTACAAAAATTTTATTTTATAGATACTATACATATTATTTTAGTTACAAAATAAAAATTGTATATATGTTAATAAGAGGTTGTGTTACTCTTATGCATCCTGACTAATTTGACACCACGGGGCATTGACGCCGCCAGTTTTTTCAGGACACATATCAATATTGACCCATTGAACCAATATGTCCTTATTTAGCTGTTTCCAGCTGTCATATAGCTTTAAGATGTATGCATTTTGGCAGAAGGTATTCACAATAGACCCTCGATGGGTTAGAGGTCTGGGCTTAAAGCAGACCACTCGAGCAAATCAATTTGTCGCAAATTAAAAAACGACTTTGTCTTCTTCACCATGTGGTTCGGTGCATTATCCAGCTAGAAAGTCCAGTTATCGCAGTGCAAATCACCAGCAAATATAAGGTGTTCGCTTTGTAACAAATCTATGTAGATTTCTGCATTCAATTTTCCTATCACAAACCCTATTTTGGGCTTCCCTCTTGATAAAAAAATACCGCCCATACATTGAGTGATGCTGCACCATAAATTCGATTGTGGCATGCTTCCCGTGGGCGTCTTACGTCCATCTAATTTTTGTGGAAACCATATGGTCCGTCCAAATTAAACTTTTTGTGTCACTGAATATCACAGATTCAAATTTATCTTCCTAAAATTTATACTTTTCGTAAAATACCATATGCGTTGTTTTAGACGTAGTTTAGGCACTCAATACTTATATTTATGGTCTAAATATTGTCTTGTTTAGTCACACTTAGACCAAGTTCCACTTTTTTTTGCTTACAACTCATGTGGATATTAGTCATCTGGATTTGTCAAATAATGTGTTTTTGTGTTAAGGTTTCTCTTTACAGAAACAGCAATTTGGCCAACTTTATTGCCGGATTGACTCCTTCCCTTGATTAATCCACTTTCTTCATCTGTGAATTCAGTTTCACGTTGCATTTTCCTAAGAATTCCAAAAGTTAGATTTGTTTTTTATATTATCCCTTTGCCAAAAACAACAACTCTACTGTTAGTATAACATAAGGTCTAAAGAAAAGCAATTTTGCATATATAATTATTTGACTAGGAGTATTTTAAAACACAGATCGTTTTAAGTACTTAGTACGGCACGGCACCTTTAATTTTTGATATTTAAACGCAGATGGTGCTAAAAACATATGAACGACTTACTGACAATTAGCCAATTGAATAAAGTTTGCATTTGTTTTAAATCGTACGTGTTGCATAATTTGGTTATTTTGTGAAATACATACTTAGGTAATTATGTGATTACAATATTTTAGTTATTTAGCGTTAATTTTTAAAATTTGGTAAGAATACTATGACTTGAGTGTGGCTATAAAATTCTGTTATTGTTAGTTTCTTCTTACTTTAGTTGTATTTTTCTCTTATAGGTGCTACTCTATATAAGTAAGTCTTACATGGCGGGCACAGCTAGTTTAGAAATAAGTTATCGTGGTCGCCTTCTATAACAAAAACTAAAACAGAATGTTGGTAATTTGTATACCTTTAATTAAAATAATAAACAGGCAAACAAGAGGTGAATTGATTACCATTTTTTTTATTTATTATCAGCAATTGGAGATCATATGGCCAAGCAATGCATTTTTATGATCGCAACTGTATAAACACACATAAATAATTGTATACAATACATATGCAAATATTATATACATAAGTTTGTATACGTCTTAATATCTATCTCTGAAGGATGAAGAATTATTTGTAAATGTAAATGTTGAAGATTAATTGCTATGCAGCAAATGTTAACTCTATTCTTGTTTGCATTTCAAAGAAGCTTATACAATATTCTTATCACACTGATACACATATACATACATGCATACAAACACACAGATACCCAAATACACAATAACTAAAATGTATGAATATTACTTTGTTGATGAATGCACTTTTATTAGGGAAGTACAAGATAATTTACAAAAAAAAAACATTTCTCTTTACAAGTTGCAATCGATTTTAACCTTGAACCTTTACGATACTTAAGAGTTCTCAAGAAGTTAATTATTTGAACACCTACAAGAGCTGTTGTCCACTTTTATACAAATCACCCTATTGCATAAATATCAATGTCAGACAGTTAAGATATAGTTTTACTATAGATATAGATGTGAATACAAAAAAAACTTCATGATACCTAAAAGTGAACACACAATATATTTGCTTTTCATGCATAGATTTAACGAAATCTCGAGCATCTACATCACTTTTGATGTCCCTGCTACTAGAACTACTAACTAATGTTGCATAAATCTGTATAAATGTCAACTTGGGTTGGAGGTTTGAATCATTTGGCTGAGATTTTAACAACAACAACAGCTGCTAAAGCGGCAACAACAACAATGCATTTAAAAAGAAAAAAGACGATGACTGCAATAAACATCGAGAATAGAAAAGTGAATGTTCCTTTTTCCGCTCAGAATTCTTTGTTAAACCCTTCAACCTAGTGACGTATGTATTTTAAAGTACGAAAACAAAAATTTGTTGCGAAAATATTTAAATATATTCAATGAGAATATGTGTGTCTGTGTGTGTGTGTGTTAGCGAATGCTACTTGTATCCATATAGCTTTTGGCAAAACAAGAGATCATAGCAATAGCGAATACTGCACAACAATACAAACAAAAAATAATAAATGTTATTCTATTTGCTTAGAAATATGATGAAATGAAAATTCTTGTGTTTAATGTAAAGCTTCAGTTGAGAAATATATCGCTTGATCAACAAGAGGGTATTAACTCAAAATTTTTAAATTTTCAGTAGAGCTTAAAAACTGTTTGTGATTACATTACATAGTAAGCAAATTCCATTTAAAAATATAAATTTTTTTTTTTAATTATTGCCAAATAAAAATAATACCTTTTTGTTGATATAAAGGTACTCAAGACACTATAACGAAAATGGTTCCATATGCGGGTTTCGAGATGAAAGGGTAATCAGAATACGTTGACATTTTTACAGTAGATGCATATTAATGTTGTTGGCTGATTTCTTTCAAAAAGTAAAAATTTCAAAATTTTGAGTTTATACCCTCTTGTTTATCAAGTGCGATATGTACATATGTATTTGTAGGCATATTGTTATTGTGTTATTATTTTTTAATATACTTTATTGTTAGAAATACATTTTTTTTCATTTCTTTGCTAGTTTTAACATTTAAAAGTTCATTGAAAAATAAGCATTGGAATTTTATTATTGTTTTTATGATTTTTCTTAGAAAACTACAATAAATATAAACATTAAAAAAGAGATTTTGCCTCATAAATATTTTTAACGATTATGAAAAAAATAAAGTTACTTATTTCAAATAAAAAATTGAGTACAAATTCTAATGCTTTTTTTTTAATTTGCATGTCTTGTTCATAACACATTTCTAATAACACGTGTTTATAACGTTCTACAATATCCTTTCGTTTATCTTTCATCTGAAAGCTTTTATGGTTTTATGGAAAAATTAAATCTGAAAATTAATGAAGAGGCGTAAATAGCACTATATTGGAACAGGTTCATTTCGTGAAAAAACAATATAACCAAAATGACGTTTTAATAATTCGATGGCTTTGTGAGGTTTATGACACGTAGTACCACCTTGTAGAAAGCAAAACTTGCGCCAGCTTCAGTTGATGCACGCAAAGGAAAAACATGGTTGAGGTAACAATAATCTAAGAACAACATATTATGATTAAATTATTTGACTACAAATGATGTTATTATTAAACATAATAACAATATTCTTATGTTAGAATCATATTATTATTGACCACTCTGATAAAGACATTGGTAAAAATAACCAAAATTTGTTAAGATACAAATAACATTTTAGGTCAAACTTAAGTTCGTTTTATTCTCTCTCAAAAAGAATAATTTAAATTACAAAATAGGTGTTTAATATTAAAGAAAAATTGGGAAAATTTAATTATTAGACACCAGCAGAGCAGAATGTACATTTTCTAGACAGCTACGTCCGTCTTCAGCATTCTTCGCATCTATTAACTTTGGGTAAAGTTAGGTTGTAAACATCATCTATTTAACCAACCAAATTCAGATAAAGGAATGCGTCTACCACTACCCAAAGCTTCCCTCTTGTTTGATATTTTTACTTTAATAAAAATATTATAATAAAATTTGAATGCTTCCGACAGTGGCATGTCTTTCACGTATATGGTGAAAATGGTTAACAAACGAATTGTATTTAAACTGTTGTTTTGAGATTTTTATCATCTCTTTGGGCTGTTGTGGTCAGTTATTTGTTTCCAAATATAAATAAATAATGAAATCATTATATTTTTTCTCCCAACGTTTCGTTTGCTTTTTTCAAACTTCTTCAGGTGTACGTTTTATTAAGATATCTAGCAATAAATAATTACATGCATGTTTTATACTTGATTTTCGCTTATAAAGTAGGATATTATCACAGATTTACTTACGATTATTATGTCAACATTGCAAAAATCCCTTATCTAATTTACTTATTATTTAAAATAAACTGGACTTCACAACACAAACTTAATAATAAATACACAAGTAAAATATTTAAAAATCTTGTACAACACAAACACAGAATCTCAAGTCAATCTTAAAGGTAATATCACACAACTGCAACTGATTTGTAATAACTTCACAAAAAAACAAAACTAAATTGTATTTAAGTTGTTAAAAATATTAATGATTAATAATTTTTATAAAATTGATTTTTTATAGGTCAGATATTACAGTAAACCATTGCAGTGGCAAAAACCATTGCACTAGACTTGCAAATATGCTACGAAGAGGGAATTCCACGATAGATTATATTTAAGCATTATCTACTATAACAACAAGTAAAAAAAATAAATTTAATAAAAATATAGTATAGTACTATGCTCTAGTATAAAAATAATTAAAAATTAGTGGGTGCCCCATAAGACATAAAAAATTTACATCTTGAATTTTTAAGTTGTACATAGTCCGGAACCCTACGTGTGTGAGTCAGACTCGCACTTGACAGATTTATTAAGAAAAAGTAAACAATATGGAGAATTTTATTTTCAATTACCCGGTATAAAAATTTGTTTCAATATACATACCAACATCCTGATTTTTGGTAACCTTCAAACCTACATGCGACGCACAGAGGTATATTTTGCTAATCAAATCAAGCCGGACATAAGGCCAAACATTAATTTTTAGAAATGTATAAATTTAAGTAAGCAGCTCTACAGATAACAAAATTCTGTATTATATAGTGAATTTTCAAGGCTTTTGCTCGAGATTTGTCGTTTTGGGACACTTTTAAAATCAGAAAAGTTGAGTATATCGCAAACATTTTTATTAATTTTAATTATTAAACTTAATTTTTATTTAATTTTTCTTAGTTGTTTTAAATAAATAAACCATTATTATTATAAATAAAATTTATTGTTATTGGTGCAAATTATTTATTATCTATACATATAATAAAACTGTGATTTTCTGCCTGTCTGTTTGTGTTCGCATCACGTAAATTTTATGGAGAGGTACCTTAATATATTTTTTTCCGTAAAAATATCTCATTACCAAGAAAGAGGGAGAACAATTAGTGAAAGTACGTAATTTTACCGATTCATTGGTACTGCAAACTTGGCAGCAACTTTTATTTTTGTAAGCGGGTAATTTAAAACACTCTTATATAAAGCTTATGTTTCTTATATAAAGCTTATGTTTCTGATTAATTATCAAGCGATGGGTACCTTATATATAAACTAATTACATAAACCATATCTGAAGCACAATAAAATTAAGAGTCTTACAATGGATTACTTTCAAAGCAAAATAAGGACGCTGAAGAAGTGGCGGGCACAGCTAATTATAAATAAATTATTTATTTATTTATTTATTTATTTATTTATTTATGAAATTATGTAGTCAAAAAGCCTTCAGAGGCCAAATGTGACAATTGATTAACATTATCCAAAATTTTATAGTAACCCAAAATAAGGTTCAGTTAATTAAAAAAAATTTTATTAAAAAAAATTTTTTTAATTCTACTCATATAAATAAATTTTATTTAATTATTCTTAGATAAATAAAATCAAGAGCCCCCACGCAAACACCTAAGACTCTGTGACCATATACACAATCTCAACGAGAATCTCACAAAGAGAACAAAACATGTAAAAATTTTAAATCTATAGAATACCAGCTTTCAACAAGATAGGTTTTTGTCACTTTGCTAAATATTTAGCAAACCAATACATTTTCATTTTAACAACTTTTTTTGGTTGGGGGCCTTTGATAAAAATAAAATGCTATAAAGTAATAAATTATTAAAATTACTTTTATTAATATTCTTCTCTTTAAATTAAATATTTTTGGAAATTAGCAAAAAAATAAACAAAATTCACATAGACGTTTCGAGACGTGTGATTGGAGGGATACCTCTCCCTGCTTATAAAAACTTATAAATTTTATTTTTATGGTATTAAGGTACATACGCTTTAATACCATTTCTTTAAAAAAAATTACATTATTTTTGCAAATAATATTTTATATCACTGCCCACAAAAGGGGGAGGAGAGGTTTTTAAACATTTGCTATAAAACTTGTATTTGGTGAACAAAATTATGGGAAAACTTGAAATAAAATTTAATTTTTCAGAGGTAAGATTAGTTCTTCTAAGGAGAACTTTTTTGTCTTTGGTCCGATTTTTTTTTATTTTATATCTTTAACAGCCATAAGAGATTTTTTTGCTTCATTAATCTAGGGGCACTTAGTAAATTTTCAGAGCCAATATAAGCTAACATAAAAAGTAATGTCCGGCTAGATTGGCAAAATATCCCTATGTGCGACGCCTGAAAATTCTTAACAAAATTAAAAGATAACCTCTTAAAATTTGTCAAATAACAATGAAATTAAATTAAATAAATAAATAAAAATTATGTAGCGATATTGTATGAATTACCCGTTTACTTATACTTTACCTATTTTGCAGAACTCTAATAATCTAATAATAATTATAATAATTTAAAACTGCTAATGACTATAATAATAAAAATCACTTTCTATTTATTTAATTATAAATAAATGTTATGACGAAAGCATTTTTGTAGATTGTAGATGGGAAATAATTTGTAGTTGACAAATTTGGCTTTTGTTTAGAAATGGACCAGATTGAATACTATTTAACTATTTAAATAATATTAAAATTATTTACTTGCCAATTTATTTAAAGGTACTTACATACGTCTACAAGATATAAGTTAACACCATAGTTAATAAAATAAAAAGAAACAATAAATAGACTGCAATAACTCTTTACCAATTTTTATTGCCAATTATTGCAAAAAATAAAATTATTGTAAAACTATTAAAAATAAAATTGTGAAATACTAAATTATCAAACTTTGCAAAAAATAAATTTATTGTAAAAATGCAAACTTCGATTATTGCTAATAAGGTAAAACTATGTAATAAAAAGAAAAGAAAATTGTAAAATTAAACAAATTAATTTATTAATTAATAAAGAAAAGACCTATTTAATTCAAATAAAACGTTATGTGCATTTTTTTTTGTTCTTTCATTAGTAAAGAACATAACTTATATTCCTACATACTGTTGTCATACCTTCCGGTGGAGATCGAAGGTTGGCGAGCATTTTCGTTGTAAGGACATTGTTTTTGTAGAATTGAGGTTGGCTTCGAAACAGCTGCCTCATCAAAGTGGAATTCCAGGAGTTAGGTTATGAACTCCAATAGCTCAAAAAATATGTAGATGATATTAAAAAACAAGTACAATTTACTTGTGGTTTATTGCTTACTTTTTCATATATTTTACAAATTACAATTCAAAATATATTTAATGTCGAACAGCAAACAAAATTTAATTCGAAATGGCCAACGATATGGCGCAAAAAAACGAAAGATTTATAAAACTACGGCCAACGATATGGCCTAAAAAATTATTGTTAAAACTATTAAAATAAAAATTTTCATACTTATTGTCGAAAGATAAAAACTAAGTATCTAAGAAAGTTATTAACGAAAAATTAAACTAAAGAAGATAACAAGAACAGCAGATCCTTTAACTATAATTTGGCATCACCCATTATGAACCAGAGATGGAATATCCTTTACGTTCAGACATGAACAGACATCATTATCAAGCCACTATTTAGGTAGTTCCAAACAAACAACCAGTGACTATGGTCCTCACCGGAAGGTATGATAACATATTGCACTTGTTCCGCAAATTTTCACTTTTTGCAAAAAACCAAACCACAGAGATCATATCTACCCACTGTAAAGATCTCCCTTTGATTTGTCTTTTCTTCCGTTAAAAAAAGCCGCTATAACACTCTTTGTGTCTCAAATAACGGAAGCAGTTTTTGCCCTCTACTGAAAATTCATGAATTTTGAGTTATTACGCTTTTGAGGAACAAGTGCGATATATCCGCATATTTATTTGCACTTTTGCTAATCATATTTAATTAAATTGGTATATCAAATTCATCGTTTTACAACCTCAGACAAGAGTAAGATACGAGTACTTAAAACAACGCCTTTTGCGAAGTCTGGCAACCACAAAAATAATAAAATTGAGTTAACACATGGGTAGTTTTCATTTAAAATTAATTTATATTTTTTGCTTTCAACTTTTTGCTGTAATGATTAATTATCTGCATTTTTCCCAAAAGCAGTTTTTTGGGGAAACCTGCAGTCGGTATTTTGATCTCAAATTGAGAATGATTTGAAATTAAACACTTCGTTAAATAGTTCTTAAAGCGTTTATTAATGAATTAAAACTGAATTTCTGCTAAAATGACGTCACAAGCAGAGTTGTCAGATTAGGGGATTTATCCCCAAATCTGGGATTTTTATTTATTAATGGGGATTATAAATTAGGTTTGGGGATTGAGGAATTCGTTGAGGATAACTTCAATATTTCGGGGATTTTTTAGGGATTATTATTTTGATTTCATATACATTTTCGATTATTGTAATTTTAATATTATTTTAATTGTTCGTTATTTAAAATTTAAAGTATGACTAGCAAATGAAAATGAAAAAGATGTAAGCAGCAAAAGTTAATACATTTATCCTTGATGAAATGGATATTGCTTATGATTTTAAGATAGAACTGAAATCTGCAGATGTTCCACTGTACTTTTAATTAAAAAGCTTTTTTATCTAAAACGTTTATTGCACAAAATGTTAAAACGTTTCCAATCAGATCTTGTATTTTTAAAAAATTGTGTTACAATCGATAATAAAAGTTATTTCAATAATGAAAATACTACAACTAGAAGAAAATAACAATGTTTTAAGAGACATATTTAAATCACAATTAAGAAAAATTACATTAGAAAGTGGAGGCAACCATGCGATATTTTGGACAAAAGTTTATACATATCAAGATGTCACAGAAACAACGTTGTTTTTAAACCTCACCAACTACCAAGCTTGTCTTTTTTTCGCCATACTAACTAATAAAATATTAAATAAATTGTAAATCTAGTTGCTCGAATCTTTTTTGATTTTGATACATTGGCAAGTGCTTTGCGGTTAGCATCATATTTAAATATGATTACGCCTTCGTACAGGCTTGCAGCCCTACGATTATGTACTGCGTTTATAACAGTCTCAGATGAAGCAGTATTCGTTATTGCGGGTATGTTGCCGATTGATTTGGAGGCCACATCTACAGTTGCGACAGGAGATGAATGTATCGCTAGATGGCAATTGCGCTGGTCGACCTCGGCTAAGGGAAGATGGACCTACTGATTCATACCCGATATAGTGACATGGCTTAAAAGAGCACATGGTGACCTCAATTATTACATTACCCAACTTTTGAGCGGGCATGGCTGCTTTAGGTCGTACTTGTACCGTTTTGGTCATGACAGTGACCCCTTCTGTCCGAGTTGTGGTGGAAATGTGCTGGAGGATACCAGACACGTTTTCTTTACCTGTCCACGGTTTCGAAATTGCAGGGTGAATTTGGAGCAGGCAATAGGTCGCAGTGTTAGGCCCGATAACATAGTTCAAGCTATGTTGTCTTCGTTGAGCAATTGGGCGTAAATGTGTAACTTCGCGAAATTGGTTCTGGCAGAACTTCGTAGGTTGGAACGGATTCGAAGCAGAATCGACTGGTTTAGAGCTGGGTTCATACCTTTCCCACCCTCTGACGGAAAACTTTGCGGTAGTTCCACAGGGACGTATGGGTAAGCGTATCGAGGTGTTTTAGCGTGTTAAAGTCTCGCACTCCTGGCAGTTCGGAGGTCAGGGTCTTTCGATGATTTCACCTCGTTAAATAAAAAACATACATACATACATACATACATTTATACATACATACATACATACATACATACATACATACATACATACATACATACATACATACATACATACATACATACATACATACATACATACATACATACATACATACATACATACATACATACATACATACATACATACATACATACATACATACATACATACATACATACATACATACATACATACATACATACATACATACATACATGTTTAAAATAACACTGTGCTCGAATTTGACACTTTATTTTAACAAGCTGGGCACCCTACTGGTAAAGCTAATTCGAGTACGCTAAATTCAATGGCATTAGCCGTTTTTAGAAGTTAGCGCTCGTATTTGCGATATTCGTGATTTAAAATTTTTAAGCTAAAGTAAAAAAAATGGTATTTTTATACTTTTGCGATAATTTTTAAATTTAAATCAATTCAACTCTGTTGAATTAACACAAGATTACATGACATTCTTATTTTTTTTCTCCAAAAAACTATTTTTTTCGCGAAAAATCAATACAAAATTATAAAAACACGGTAATTTTTGTTTGCGCAAAAGAATTAATTTTTTATTGTTTTTTTTTATTTTGCTATTAATTTATCAAATGTGCTTATCGTCACATCGTTTAATCATTTCTTTATGATTCTTCTGTTTCAAGCAATTCTTCTAACAGCGAATCCAATTTTTACCACTGTACCAGTGTTCAAGTCTGGCCATCACTTGATGGAATCGCTCTCCCTGCTCGTCAGACTCAGCTGGTGATTGTTCAGCAAATTTGTTGGTATGAAACTGCAAAAAGTGAATCTTTAAAGACATTTTAACATTAATACGATGAAAAGCGGTAAGCAGTTTTTCTATATGAATGCGCCAGTTGTCAGACCGATTAATTCCTAAAACGTTGTCAATAACCGCTTTTACAGAGTTCCATGCCTCAAGCTCATATGCCCATACTGAGAGCATCTTCAAATAAATTATCCTTCATCAAGCGACGGATATCCGGCCCATTAAGTATTATGAATTCAATTTTTCAACATATTAGTATAAGATAAATTAATACAAACCTTCTTTTATTTTCATACTACTTAATATTGGAAAAATACGACATAATTCGTTAAACGAATATTCATCCGGATTAAGTACTTTAATGAAGTTTCTCACAATGCCTATTTTTATATGTAGCGGTGGTAACAAAACTTTATTAATTGATACAAGTGGATTTTCAACAATGTTATTTTTTCGCAATTTAACTGTCTCACGTTGAGACCAGTCATGTTTGTTGAATTGACATCACTATATCGTGTATACCTTAGACACATAAAACACACTAAGGTAACCCTGAATTTGACACTTAACTGCTATGCTACTCTTGTCATGTTCCATATTTAAATTTTATCAAAGTAGATTGATTAAAATCAAAGTTAGCGAATATTGCTAACACAAGTGATAACTTCGGAAAACCTCTAGCGCGACTTTTTCTAAATTTCTTAATTTAAAAAGGGTCAAAACAGTATAAAAATATCGTTTTTATAGTACTTTAGCGTACAAATTTTAAATCGCGAATATCGCGAATACGAGCGCTAACTTCTAAAAACGGCTAATGTCATTGAATTCAGCGTACTCGAATAAGTTTTACCAGTACGGTGCCCAGCTTGTTAAAATTTGCGACTAGCACAGTGTAATTAAATATGTTGTAACAGTTTTAATTTATCTCCTGAAATGGTACGGTAAAAACTCAATCAATATATATAATTTTGTAACAATAAAAATATACTAAAGTATTTACGAGGAAATTTTAATTTTAAACAATGTAATTTTTTGGGGGAATTTTCGGCATGAAAAATTTCAAATTGGGGATGGAACTCGAAAAATATCTGGGAACCCTGGTCACAAGTCTTCCATCGTGAAAACAGGCTGATACATCTTAATCCTATACGATATTTGAGATATTTTTATCAGAATATTCGTCGATAGTACTTTATATATACTGCATTTCCCTTATAAATATGCCTTTTAACATTAAATATGTAGTCTTCCTTCAAGATATGGAATTGATATTTATTGAGTACACTATTTGTTATATAGAACATAATATGTTCCTTAAAATAAATCAGTCAAGTTCGAGTTAGTCTCACACACGTGGGGTTCCGTACTATGTTTAGTACAACTTTAAAAATTCAAGTTTTTAATTTTTTCATGTTTTATGGGGCACCCTTTTCTTTTTAAAATCAAAGTCATATTCTCAAAAATTGGATCGCTATTGGAATACCCTTTAAATTTTAGGAATTGTTGTTATAACGGCCATGGTAATACACTATTATTAAAAATATCAGGCCTACATATTGCGGTTCAATAAATATGGTAATATACGTCAAAAACATGTCACTGATGGATCACCCTTTAATTTTTATTATTTGTTATAGTTTCCATAGTAATAAACCTCTTGTAAAAACTTCAAGAGTCTACTTATTATTGTTCAAAACTTAGGCCATAATCACGCAAATTACGTCATTCTTGGAACACCCTTTGATTTTAATGTTTAATTTAATAGAAAGCGAACATAGAGATAATTACTGTCTGCAAATTTTAAGTGGTTGCCTCCTATAGCTCAAGAAATAAAGACATAACGACAAATAACACCTCCCTATCGGAACACCCTATAAGTTTTAATATTTATTGCTATAGTGGCCACAGTTATACCACTTCTGCGAAAATTTCAAGAGTCTACCTATTATGTTTAAAAACTTAGGCCTTATACACGCAAATCACACCACTATCGGAACACCTTTTAATTTTTAGGTTTATTTGTTTATACTTGTTTATAAGCGAACTAAGTTTTAATTACTGCTTTTAAATTTTGAGGCCATGCCTCCTACAGTTCAAGAAATAAACAAATATTCGTGAATAACACCTCTCTATCGGAACACCCTATAAGTTTTAGTATTTTTTACTATAGCGGCCACTGCTATACACCTTCTGTGAAAATTTCAAGCGTCTACCTATTATGGTTCAAAACTTAGGTATTATACATTCAAATCACACCACTATCGGAACACCCTTTAATTTTTAGGTTTATTTTTTTATACTTATTTATATAGCGAACTAAATTTTAACTACTGTTTTTAAATCTTGAGTCTATGCCTCCAACAGTTCACGAAATAGGCACATATTCGTGAATAACACCTCTCTATCGGGACACCCTATAAGTTTTAGTATTTGTTGCTATAGCGGCAACAGCTATACATCATCTGTGAAAATTTCAAGAGTCTACCTATTACGGTTCCAGAGATAAAAGGCGCAGACAGACGGACAGACGGACAGACGGACAGACGGACAGACATTGCAGCGAAAACAATAAGGTTACGTTTTTACACTTTGTGTACGGAACCCTAAAAACATCATGTTTTGACTACCGCAAGTGTTAAAAAATTATATTATAATGTTTTTAACAACATTATTGTCTGCATATTATAGTTGAAAGTAAAATAAATCAAAAAGTCATAGCTAGCAGTTTCGTTTTCAATCATTATTTTGTTATTTATTTAATTACAAGTATTATTAATAAACAAACAAAAATAAATATACACATGTTTCATTCTTTCGACGCTTGTGTTGAAATATCTTTCGCTAGGCTACAAATATATGTATACATATACATATATACAATGTAATACAAACAAACACACATTAGCAGAAAAGACTATTCAACGTTTTTGATGAAAATTTAGTAATTAGTTTAAATTTCTGCTTACTTCTCACATCCTTTCTTTGCATTTATGAAGCACATAGAACCCTTAAGGGGCTCAGATCTAAAACATAACATAAAGTTTTTATGTTTCTTAACTTTGTTGAAGTCGTTATTACTATCGTTTAACTAAAAGTCTTAATTAGGCTTTATTTAGTTTTGAATACCGTTTGCCAAGCACATATGTTTATATTTGCTCTTGATGCAAAAAAAAAAGGACCAAGAAGCTATAACTTTTTTAAACAAACACTTTGTTGGAGTGCATGAATTTGCTGTCATAAGAGGAGTTTCATATTTCATATCATCGTTCGCAAGAATATTCACGCAAAGAAAAAACATGGTTGAGGTAAACATAATCTAAGAGCAATATGATATGGTTGAATTATATGGTTATATTCAAACCATATTATTTTAAATCATAATAATAATATTGTTGTCATTGGAACATATTATTGTCTAACATAAAAACAGCATTGTAAAATACAACCATAGTTATGTTTATAATATAAACATACTATAAAATAATGTACAACATGTAAATGGTCATATGTGACAACGTATGAATATATTTATTAAATAACAAAAAACAAATACACGGATATTTCCATTTAGACTTATATACGTATTTTGATTACCTTTTGCTTACCTTTTTATATGTTTGATATTTTTAATTTAAAACTATGATCTTTACATATAATAAAATTATAACTCATATCCATCTGTCTGTCTGCTTTTGTTTACGTTCACATCACGTAAAAACTACTAGATGGATTTAATCAAAATTTTGTGAGGAGATACCTAAGTATCCTGGTCCCAATATAGGATACTTTTTTACTGCAAATATGTCTTAGAAAGTGGAGAAACAGCAGTGAAAGTACGCAGTTGAACTAACCGAATATGAATATATTACCTTTTATAAAGTAAAAAAATACATAAACTGATATGTAGCATATCTTAAGGCGGAACTAAAAACGCCGGTATTACCACATAGCACTAAAGCGCCGGCGAAGTAAAATAATTATAAATTGGCTATACTAGCTTCAAACTAATTCGCCTAAAGAACACCTGACACTTTACTATCGTAGTAACCATCTGTCTTATCTATTACTATCCCTATCTAAAGGAAGTAACACAGTTAATACAGTTAACTGCCTGAGTGTTACTTCTCTTAAAAAAAAAAACTAAAAACGTTAGGGTCTTTGGTGTGGATTGCTTTCAAAGCAAAATCGAACAAAATATTGAAGGACGCTGACGAAGTGGCGGGCACAGCTAGTTTATAATAAAAAAATAAATTTATTTGTTGACAACAAATGTGATTACACATATTTCTGAACTAAAAAAGGCCAAAACCCAAATATGTGTTTTTAAAACCAAACATTATTTGTTTATTTTTAGTAATACTTAACATACTATGTTTAATAATAACATATTATGGTTAAAATATAATTTTATTTTTAAATATTAAAAAAAATTTGGTTGTGGTTTGAATTTAAATATAGTTTTGTTAACTGTTAACAAAAACTTTTTTATCGTGACCAGTATTGTTTAAAATAACTATAATTTGTTCACAGCAAACATGTATTGTTATAGAGAACATAGTGTGGTTGCCGTTACCATACAATAACCATGTTTTTTCGTTGCATGTTCCTACCAGGCCATTGCGTGGGGAATTTGGAGAAGTAACAAAACTGTGCTCGGTTACTTAGAACAATCGAGAAAGTTAAAAATGCTTTAACTTGAGAATTTCATCAAATTCTTCTTTAATCAAGTCTGTTATCACATAACAGGCTTTTGAGAATAGAAAATATTTTTCCGCGTTCCTCATAGACGTCTCTGAAGCGTTCGCCAAGGTATGGCTAAAGGCCTAGTTTATATTAAAGCAAAACTTGTCCTATAATTTAAATAAGCTTTTACATAGTTATGTATTTAACTGGTTGCAAGAAGAATATTTTTAAGCTTGCCTCAGCCAATCAAAGCTGGATTAGCAATCGATTCAAAACATGGGTATTTGCTGACTTTAGAGGCTTTCAGCATTCATGAAGGCTCCCAAGTAGCATGCCAAAATTTATTAGGCCCCATATTTGATTTGAAAGTTTAGTTGAACAAATTTAGAATTAAAGTTATTGACCAAAATAGTACAAAGATATAACTCCTATATTAAACGCTCGCCAACTGAACCAAACCAACAGCCACTGACGACTGTCTTTTCCGAAAGGTTTATTTTTTAAATTTTTTATTAATTAAATTTTTTATTTTTTATTTATTAAATTTTTTAGCTTAACTTGAACTTGGGCCATGTTTTCCTAAAAAGCTGACTTGGGCAATTAACACAATCGCCTAGCTTAATAGGTATGCTTGTGTATGATATAACATAACAAGAAGAATCTTCTAATTGAAATATATAATTCATGACAAACACATTTTGACAAGTTTTTTTTTTTATAGTAAGATATAATTATATTCAACAATTATAATCTTCTTTTGGTAATTTTTTTTTCTTCTTTTCATTTTTATTTTTAATTTGATTAGGTACAAGTTCAAAATTATCTTATTATTTACTCTCTAATGGAACTTTAGTAACAGTTTTGTTTGTTTAGGTACCCAAAAGGTAAAAACGTTACCGTATTATTACCGCTTTACTTAATTTGTTTTGCAGACAAATGAGTTGCATACTTTTAGGGTGAAATCCAAATATGAAAATAAAATGGCTTTTTGTGGGAATATCATATTGTTGTTTGGAGTTTTTTCTGCTGTATGCATGCTGTATGTAATATATGTACATATGTAAATTTTTGTTATAAAATATTTAAAATTATGCTTATAAATTCGCATAATAATTTTAAAATCGTCAAAAAATCTGATAAAATAAAAAAAAATATGTTTAAATATGAGGGTTTTATTTATGAAAATGATAAAAAAAAAAATCATTTAAAACAAAATGAAACAATTGGGGATTAAAGTGTCATAACGTCATATGTCTTGTGTTGAAAATATAAAAAATGGGAGCGGGCTATACCAAACGAACGAAAAATATTGCTATTTAATTACAAGATAAATATTTTCTAAGGCAGTGCTTTTCATTAACATATCTTTAGTGGTTCATGAGTTACCGAATTATTCCAAAACAAAAATTTCTTAAGCCACTGTGCACTGTGCTATGCATGCCACAAAAAAATATAAAAACTAGAGTCACAAAAAATAATTCTGCTTATAAAACGACTCACATCAGTTTTCCTAAATCAACACTAATTGAAAAAATATTATAATTTCAATGAATACTACGAGTATTTTATAATTTAAGTTGCGATCTTTCGAAAAAAAATTCATTTGCATCTTCAAAATTTGTAAGTTTGTAATTACCCTCCATAAAAATAAAAATAAAATATTTTCTATTTGTATCACTCATACGCACACACACACACGCATACGCATATGTATATGAAATAGAATAGCGTACTTGATTCAAGAGTGGCCTATGTAGATTTCACATTCTTTTTACTTGTTACCATTTTGGAAATATGAGTATTTGTTCAGTTAGGGTTAGGAGAAAACTAAGATGTATGGAAAGATTCATCGTATAATTACACCAAAGATAAAATTTACTAAAGTAACCAAGGCAAGAATGATGCATCATATATCTTCTTATAATGTATTTTCAAGTACTAAGTACTTGCAAATAGCAAGTATGTTCATATTTTGCTATGCATGCATCTATGTAAGTACGTCAGTTGTATGTATATAAGTAGTTTACATACTTCATCATCACAATCAAACCGTTTGAATATGTGTGTATACATATAGCTATCTGTATTAAGTAGTTTGTTAGTAGTTTGTTTGATTTGTAAAGTTGTAGTCTAATTTATCTCAAACTACCTCATGTACCTCTTTCAGATAGGTAGTAAATTATCGCGCATTTTTAAAAGAAATCAGGAGTGAAGTTATGGGTATTAGGAGCCTAGAAAGTAATTTTTAGAAATGTAGTCACGACCTGAGGATGAATGTAAATTTTATATGAAGATTAAAACTCCTCAGAAACCCTTATTGCAGCTTGATATTAAACGTTATTTCAAAAATCATTTAAATTTTGAAAACTCTTTTCTTTATTGCAACAAAATAATATTACAATATTATTATATTTCACAAAGTTATCTTATTTTTTTTTAATAATTATTGTAACCCCAAATGGCAATGAACTTTTTCAAGAATTTATTCAATAAAATCCTATTGGTGTTTTAGCTAAAATAAAATATTTTGGCACAATTTCGATTTATAAAAAATTTTATAAAATTACAGTGTATTGATGACTTTTTGAAATGTTTTTAAAATTAGTACTTCATTGTAAATTTCGATTTTTTGCGACTATTTTTTTAGTCTTAGTTGTTAATTGTTGTTGAATTTTTGGAATTTTTGGTGCATATTTCATTTTTTGCGGACCGTTTTCACTATTTTCAAGGAATTTAAATTTAACGGATATTTTTCTCTAATATTTTTATAAGAACTTAAGATTTTAAATGTTGGGAAGTTTTTGTTCGGTATTTTAACGATTTTTCTTGCGAATTTTGATTTTCGTAAATTTGTAAAGAAACTACAAAGAAACGGAGAATTTTATATACAAATTTTCTAGACGAATTGTTGGGTTCAATACAAAAACAATACTTAATTTTTTTCATCTTTTCGAAATCTACATGTTTTGATAAATATACGATTTTTTTGTAGACGTTGCACAGTGTAGTGAGTGTGGCCAGAAAAATCCAATTATGGAAATTAAAATAATGGCTAATGGCATTTAATAAAAGACACTTTTTTTTTTTTTTTTTAGTGTAGAAAAAAAAAATTCAGGTATTTCCGGGTTATTTTTTCTTGCATTTTATAACAAAAAGTATGTTAATTTATAAAAATAAAAATTTAGCTGCGCTTAAGTGCGCCAATTTAAATTATTGTTATTTTTTTAGTGTAGTTAGTGTAGTCTAGTGGAAAAAACTGTGGAAATTCCCACGATTCAAAAAGTGGTTAGGTTTTTCATGTGCGTTATACCTATAAGAAGTTAAACGGCTTTAAAGTCGAATTATTTTGATAATTTTTTTCACAATTTTTAAGTAACAAAAAATGAGTTTCGAAAAATAAATTCAAGAATTCATTTTTCAATAAAAATGCATGCAATTATATTTGTTTTATTCAGAAATGTAGCAGAAACAATGTAAAAATCATAAAAATCAAATATTTATAACAACTCTGTAAAAAAATTGAGTCTTTAGCCAAAATATGTACTTAAAAAAAAATAGTCAGCTTCGATGGACCCGAGAAATAGACAAAAAATATGTATATACTTAAGTTTAAGAATATATTGAAGGTGAGGGTCCATTTATCTAATTGAAAAAATATAAGTGTCTTGTATTCGAAATTAATTTTAAAAATTTTATTTAACTTTTATTTTTTTTTAATTTTTTGTAAAAATATATTTTTTAGCCTAACGTGGGCCTTATTTGAATTAAATCAAATTTGGTGAAATCAAATATCACATCCAACTGCTATAAAAAAAATTTCATACAGTTAGTAATTTTTCAAACTTTTATGACACTTATAAATTTCAGGATATATGGGAAGGACACGAATCCTTACTTCGAATTTTTTTAAATTTTAAATTTTGTTACGTTTTGCCATCCTAAATATATGTGTCAAATTTCAGCTCTTTACAATAACTTTTTCTATTTATGGCCACTCGTTATATGAAGTCACGACACTGTGCGTTGTTATTTCGTAAAATTAATTTTTTCCATCATTTTAAAATTTTTTGCTGTTGCATTACGCAGAAGGGCAGAATCAAAAGAAATCCCCATAAAGTCCACATATGGACTTGGGAGTATATATATAGCTTCATTACAGCAGTATTCTTTTACTGATGCCACCTTTGCGATTTGAGAATATATAGGCTAAAATCAAAGTTTTGATGTAAAATATATCAAATTGAAGGACGGACCTCCATCTTCCTAAAGGATGATTAATTTTACACGAAATTTTGTTTAAACGTACGTACATATTGTTAGCTTACACAAAGATATTAAATTTTTATATATTCCTTAAGAAAATATTTTTGTATTAAACAAATAAGATTGACAGCCATTTTTTGGCTAAAAATTAATTTTCGAATTTTTAAATTGATAATCGTATAGTTTCTAACTCAGAAAAGACATAATCTTGAAATTTATCCACAATATTTTAAATTTCGCTCACTAACTATAGGAACAAATTTAAAAAAATATGCTGAAAACAGTTTAAAATATTTTATAAAAAGGCTAATTTCTTTAACAAATTTGAATCTCGAAAACACTGAAACACTTAAAAACTTTTAAAATGTAGTACCGCATCTTTCTACTTTTCTATCAGTCATTTTAACATCCTCATTATAATCGTCCGATAAAGCGATAAACATCGGTGTTAGAAAATTATCGTTGAATAGGTTTGTACCAGTTTGTGCTCTGTCCACACTACACATAAAATGATAAAATGATAAACAGTAACATCATATTAGTATTAAATTTAGGCTGAGTGAAACCAAATATTTATATGTTGCCAAGTTGTTTTTCTAAATATGTTTCATAAGCTTTTTTACAAATTTAATTTAGCTCAGAAATCTGAGCTGTTTTTCTACCACAACGTATATATGTAAAATATATAAATTAAACTCAGGCTTAAGTTTTCTTATCGTATCTAACTACTCAATAGGTTTGAAACAAAATTTTCTTAAAAGTTGGGTGATTTTTTATAAAGAAAAAAATGGAAAAGATTCTTACTAATATACTTTGGGTTGTGTTTGGTTGTGAAAATAATCTATTTAATTAATCAATCTTAGATAATAGAATACGAGGAAATTGTATTTAATCATCGATCGTCAGTTGGCGAGAACGAAGACTACCACCATCTTGTTTGATCGGATTTTTCTTTAATATTTATCACCTTTGTTCTTTAATGTTTATCACATTTGTTGCTGCTCTAGTTAACCATTTTGTTTTAGTTTATTTGTTTTGCCCCAACTTACACGCACAGAAAAAACATGGTTGAGGTAACCATAATCTATGAGCAATATGTTTTGGTTGAATTATATGGTTATATTCAAACCATATTATTTTAAACCATAATAATAATATTGTTGTCATTGGAACATATTATTGTCTTACATAAAATTAACATTGTAAAACACAACCATAATTATGTTTATAATATAAACATACTATAATATAATGTGAAACATGTAAATATTTATATGTGACAACGTATGAATATATTTATTAAATAACAAAAAATAAATCAACGAATATTTACATTTAGACTTATATACATAAATATTTTCATATTTTCTGCTTACCTTTTTATATGTATGTTTGATATTTTTAATTTAAATAACTATCATTTATAATAAAAAAACAAATTTATTTGTTGACAACAAATGTGGGTTTAATGTTTTTACGGGTTTTGATGAACCGATAGATTACACACATATATTTTTGAACAGAAAAAAGGCCAAAACCAAAAAATGTATTTTTAAAACCGAACATTATTTGTTTATTTTTAGTCATACTTAACATACTATGATTAATAATAAGATATTATAGTTATAAATATAATTTTATTTTTCAATATTAAAAAAATTTGGTTGTGGTTTTAATTTTAATATGTTTCAAATCAACCATGGTGCGTATAACCATTGAATGATTATCTTACTGTTAACAAAAACTTGTTTATCGTAACCAAGGTATTGTTAAAAATAACTATAATTTGTTAACAGCTAACTTGTATTGTTACAGAGAAAATAGTGTGGTTGCCGTGACCATGTTTTTTCTTTGCATGTAGGGACAAAAAGGACAGTGATGCAAACGAATTTTACGTGGTCGTTAAAGATTTGATCAATGAAATTGCTTAAGTAAAAAATAATTTTGACTAATTTTAAGTTCTGAATGTTTATGATGTAGAGTGCGATATAATCTTCTTATGATATGTAATAATTAAAAAATTAAAAATTGATTACATATCCATATCCATATCCATATCCATTTTTTTTTTTTTTTTTTTTTTTTTGGTACAACAATTAAATAATATTTATAAATGAGTATAAATTATTATTATTTTTATTATTATTAAATTTATACGTCAATCGTTTCAGTCATTTAGAATTGTTGGAATTACTTATAAAAACATTTAATTTTTACCTTTTGTTCAGTACCACAGCCTAACACACACTAACATTCGTACAGCTAGTTCTTTCATCGCAAAACGATAAAAAGGGCCTAAATCTACCAACACCAAGGCTCCCAAAAAAACTGACATAGCTCTGACACTATAATTGCTAAGAGTACTTACATGTCCCAAAGGTATGACTTACATACTTTTTAATTTGAATAAAACTTACATTCCGAGTATGTTGCATACGAATATATTTCATAGTTTGCCTTTTGATATTTGCGCTTTTGTGTCGTTAGTTTTTAATTATTGTTCATTTCATTTTATTTTATATTTCGAGCCCACCATGCAAATTGAAATAAGTAGCGTAAACATTAGTACTTTAAAGTGATTTAATTATGTCAACAGGGATTACGCAGCAAATGAAATTCGAGTAAAACAAAAGATGCATATTTTTTAATCTTTATGAATAAAATGTATTTAAAGTAATTATTTTCAGATTTTGGTTGAACAAAAAAACACTTATTCTTTAGAAATTTGATTAGTAACTTAGTTAAACAAGAGGCAAAAATATCAATATAAAATGTTTTAAAATAAAAAAAAATTGATATTTGTAATTGTTAAAAAAATTGCACAATACTCTTTATTAGATAGAAACTTCATCTAAATATCTTTGGTTTATTCAACGCCGCACAATTTGCATGTATTTTGGTAATAAATAGTATAAATAAGAAATATACAAAATTTTTTTGTGACGCAAATCGAAAAATGCGACCTTCCATAAAAAATTTATATTTTCAACTAAAATTTAACAAGGTGTTTTTTTAATAATTTTAATTGCAACCTTGCATAAAGTGTGGAGTCTCCATACTTTTTCGTCATAATCTTCCGAAATTAATTGGACCAATTGAAGAAACTCAAAATTCCTTTGTATGGGAAGGAGGCGTGGTAGTTGGCGTAAACACCCCATTTTCTGAATGTTTCTTAATGGTGATGGCTAATATATCAATGCAAAATTTGATTCACATCAGACCACGTTTCCTATTTTTGTCCAAAAAATCATTTCCTATCGATACCAACGATATTTCGGCAAAAAGGTGTATAGATGTATCCCAGTTACTACTACACAATTCCTAGTTAGAACTATCGAATCCAAATCCGGTAAAACTTAAATTTTTTAAGCAGATTTATTTACATATACTAGGGTTTGGGATTTCCCGGACTTCCCGGGAAACGGGACAAACAATATTCGCATTCCCGGGAATTCCCGGGAAAACAGCTCTTAAAGCTCTTTACCAAAACAGTATTTAAAAATAGTATTATTTGGCCAAAAGATAGCCAAAAATTATAAATAACTTTATAAAGGAACTCATTTTTAATGAAATTTGGAAAATATTTCTTATTAAAACGTTTGAAAAAGTGTGCTCATTTTCATATGAGTGATTAACAACTGCTGATTATTTTTTTAGGTTGTTCTGAACTCCCAAGCGTATGAGAGTCGAGTAGATAAAAACTTGGTTTTATAGGTCTGCAGTTTAACAATGTAAGTCTTGAGTTTTTCGTAGTTGTTTATTTCTCACGTTTTTGATGACGTACACGCACGTACTATCACAGATAAACAAATTTATTTATACAGCAGTAATATAAAACACAGACAAAACATATAATAATTATATTATGATGCTGTTAGTAAGTATCCATTTGTAAATATGTCTCTAATTGTTGACTAAAACACCACAATAACAATATGAAAAATAAACTAATATTTATTCGAAATATGAATTAAAAGAACAAATACCTAGCAATTGTGTCTACGTATTATTTTATTTATTTATATTTTTTGGACGTCAATTATTTAAACACTATTAAGTGGAATTCGGAGACACAATATATCAGAACAAGACAGTTTTACTATAAAAAAAAAATCTATTCAATTACAAATAATTAAACAATTAAACAAATTGTGAAATAATTAAATAAATAAATTTGTTTTTAATTTACAAATTGTTTATTAGACTAAAGCTGGATTGGGGAATGAGTTAGCGTTATTGTTTTCAAGCTTCAAATAAAATGATTGATTTAGATTTAAATTTGTTAATTTGGATTAATTTTTGATACTTAATTCCACTTTAAAGTGGCAATTTTAATGTGCATGATAAGAAGCATCCTGGTCAGTCAGAAAAGTTTGAAGATGAAGAATTATAGGTTATGTGCTATCAAGTCTCATGTTAATTGCAAGCATGGTTTACAGAGTCAGTGGAAAGAGCTGTCATGAAAATTGAAAAATGGATTTACTATGATAATTCAAAGCGTAAAAAATCGTATGTTAAGCCCGGCTAGTTAGGAACGCCGACACCTAAAACTCTCAGAAGTGTGGCATATATATATATATATATTGGTACCATGAAATATCTCCCAAATGAAATAAATCCAAAAAAAAATTAAATAACTCCCAACAAAAAATTCAAAAATCCCATACAAATTGGAAGTTATTTCATAATGAAATAACTCCCAATTTTTTGGAGGATATTTCATAATTTTTCATTAGGAATTATTTCGCAATGAAATAACTCCCAAATAAAATAACTCCTAACTTAATTCTGTTGAGAGTTATTTCATTTATTTTGATTGGGAGTTATTTCATTTGACTAAAATTGCATTATTCTGGATACAGAGAAAACTTTGAGTCAGCGAAGCCGGCGTTTGTTATACCATAGAGAAGAAAGTCCTTGCGCCCGGCCGAAGGCCGGCTATGCAGGAAACCTTTAGTAAGCGAAGCCGGTGTTGATTATACCATAGAGGAGAAACCCTTCCATAAGGCCGAAGGCCGGCTACACAGGCCGGGATGGCTCAATGATCTCTCTATGGTATATGGAACAGCGGCTTCGATAACGAAATATTGTCTGTATAGCCGGCTTTTGTTCATATATCTATGATATATGGTATGATAACAAAGTTATGGACCTCCTTCATCGGGAGGTACCTGTTATACCATAGAGGTTAAAACAGCTAAACAGTGCCCGGGTACAAATATAATTTGTATTGGGAGTTATTTCATTTTTATTGGCACTTATTTCATTTTAGTATTAAAGTAAATACATAACTCATAACTGAGGCACTAACTAGTAACAGATGGTCCTATTTTGTAAAATAAACCAAGACAACCGAGATCCATAAAGTGGATGGAAACGCACAATAATTGTTTATCGTACCGAATTGACACATTTGGATCATCATAATAATCAACGCTCTAGAGTAGTGCGCACAGCTCAACAGCGTGCTTTAGAAAAATTACGAAAACGATCCATAGTTTCTCTAATTAATCGCTATGATGGACGATTATGAGCACCATAAAATTAATTGACTTAAGGCCTCAATTAAACCATAATTTTCAAAATAAATTTGATCGCTCAGCAAACCAAACTAACTTCTTAACAACCGAGATCTATTCAAATTGACTGTGCTGTCTCTTAAATTATTGACAAACTACAGAAACATTAATAGCTTATTTTCTTCGAAATATGTTTATATCTATCATTAGTTGACTTTTAAACCAAATTTCGTAAGTAATATTAATAAAAAAAATTGTACAACTTGAACAAAAAAAATTAGTTAAATCAACTAGTTTTTACTACAATCAATTCACGTTTTATTCAAATAGATGAATTTTATTCAAATCAACAGAATTACTTTTGTTTAAAACAATTGTTAGTTAAATTTTTTTAATTTAAATAAAACTTATAAAAAACAACACTAAAATTACGTTAAATTAAAGAAAGTAAATGTAAATAATTTATTCGTTTTTTTAATAAGATTGTCATTGACTTTAAATTTTTTAATAAATAATTAAAAAAATATCGTAAAATTTAATATATGTAATTCTTAAAACTTAAAAATTTGAAAAAATCCTTTATAAATTAATCAATATTTAAATTCCTTAAATTCAATTAATTTACTATTATTAGATTATTCGATTAGGCAGGCACGTAGTAATGAAAAATGTATAAATTTTTAACTTAAAGTTTTTGTGAGAATCGTTTAAATATTTTTGCGGTTAATTTCGATTTGTTGTTGTTTTCAATTTCAACAAATACTTTTTTTCCAAGAAAATCTTTAAGTATTGCGCAGTTAAAGAAGTGTTTTTGCTATATTAATTTTCTAAAATCATTTAACCTAAATAATTTGAAAATGTGTGCAGTGGAATTTAAAGCCTTACATTGAACCCAAAATGAGTAGAATTGAAGAAAAGTATGTTATTATACAACTAACTAACTTTTTATTCAAATCAACTTATTTAACATAAGTAAAAGAAAGAGTTAAATTAATTAATTAGTTATTTTTTCTTCAATAACAAAAATAACAAGTAAAAGTGCTACATTCGGCCGTGCCGAATCTTATATACCCTTCACCACGGTGATTTTATTTATACAGACATGTACAGCATTGTCGCCGTGTTGTCAGCTACTTAATGATATTGAAGACGACAGCTACATCGTAAACTCTGACATTGTTGTAGAAATACTTATTTTGCTTTTATAAAATTAAATAACTTTTTCAAAAACTTAAAAATTTTTCCTCCAAAACTTTTTGTTTGTATATGAATTAGTAATTTACAATTTTGTGACATTTTCTTTTGTTGAATAAAATAGAAATTAGCCTAAGTTGACGACAGCCACAACGGTGGCCGTGTAGTCATGTAGCTTTGCTGGCTTCAAAATAATCGTTTACCTATAAAAGTATGTATTTTATTTTTGACAGTTTGTAGTCGGTATCCTGATGATATCTATATGTTTAAAGCACCTAGGTTTTAAAACAGAGATATCATCTATTTAAAAATCAAACGCATTTAAAAAAATAGTCACTCTATATACATACATACATACATACATACATACATACATACATACATACATACATACATACATACATACATACATACATACATACATACATACATACATACATAAATACATACATACATACATACATACATACATACATACATACATACATACATACATACATACATACATACATACATACATACATACATACATACATACATACATACATACATACATACATACATACATACATACATACATACATACATACATACATACATACATACATACATACATATGTATATTCTTAATATTAAATATATGTTATGTTACAGTCTATTTTTCGAAAATTGTATGTAAAATTTTTTTTTTTAAAATTTTATTCGAAAATTTTTTGGAAAATTTTTAAAAATTTTTTTTTTGTAAAATATCTTTTTGAAAACAACATTTTTGAAAATGTTTTGTAAATTTTTTTAAATATTTTTGAAAAAAAATTTTTAATTATTTTTTTAAAAACTTTTTAATTTTTTTTTTTTAAATTTGATTGAAATTTTTTTTGGTAAATTTAGGACCTTTCTGCAATCTATATTGAGTTAGAATGGTCAGACTAAAGAAAAAGAGGTATTTCTGAGTGGAGTTGCGAACATACGGCTCTCTAGCGTTGAGTACGTCGGGCATATAATATTTGAAAATGTCATAAATTTTTTTTTGTTTTTTTTTATTTAGTATTAATTACACAATAAATTATTGTAACTAAATCTAGTAATATAGAGTACTAGCTGCTATGGCTGTCGACTCCGTTTTTTTTTTTTTTTGAGACATTTCAAAAGTTTATTTTTATCTCAAATATTAATATTTTTGAATTTAATAAATTTTTAAAATATCTATAAAAAAATCAGGAGTGGCCAACACTCAACTTCACCATACCCAATGGAAACAATTTTTTTTAAGATATATTACATGAAGATTAAAAGTTCAAAGTATGTTCGAATCGAAAAATTAATTATTTTCGGTTTGTGGTGTTAAACTGCCCCTATCCACTTCCCGATTATGCCCAAAATTTACACAGCTCTTATTCTCCATAAACCAAAGGCATATACTTAAATTAATTTTGATATGTCATACGGTATGAAGTACCCCTTGCCCCTTCCCGATTATGCCCAAAACTTACACAACTCTTCATCTCCATATACAAAAGTCACATACTAAATTTCGTTTTAATATGTCATACGGTTTGACCTGGAGAGCGTTCACAAAATTTGGGGGTAAGAAAACTACCTCTTGCCCCCTCCCGATTATACCCAAAAACTATAGAGCTCTTCACCTCCATATACCAAAGCACATACTAAATTTCGTTCTGATATATTAAACGGTATTACCTGCATTGTGTATGCCACTATTTTTGTGTCATGCAGAATGCATTTTTTTACAAAAAATTTAAAAAAAATGTTTACAAAAAATTTTTAAAAAAATTAAAAAAAAAATATTTCCAAAAAATGTTACAAAAAATTTTCAAAATTTTCAAAAAAAAAATTTACAAAAATTTTCAAAAAAAAATTACAAAAATTTTCAACCATTTTTACCAAACAAATTTTTAACAAAAATTTTCAAAAAATATTTCCAGAAATACCTCAAAAAATTTTTACAAACAATTTTTAACAAAAGTTTTCCAAGAAAATTTCTATAAAATTTTTACAAAAATTTATTTAAAAAAAATTTAGAAAAAATTTTCAAATAAAATTTGACAAAAAATTTTCAATAAAATTTTTACAAAAACAATTTTTTGTAAAATTTTTACAAAAATAATTTTCTGTAAAATTTTTACAAAAATAATTTTCTGTAAAATTTTTAAAAACCAATGTTCTATAAAACTTTTACAAGATAATGTTCTACACAATGGTTAGGAATTTTAGGTGACCATATACAGCTGCGGTCAGAAAAATAGCACCAAGCCTAAGATAATATATCTCCCATACATATTTTCCTGTAGGTTAAATTGATATATTTTAAAACTTGTCATACGACGCTTAGGAAACTGTATAACTACATAAAATAATAAATTCTACTTTAGCATATTATTTTATTTTGAAATTAATACTTTATTTAAAAAAACTTGAAAAACAATCAGTCAAAAAATAGCACTTTACTTAAATTTGTACTAATATTAAACACTAAATTAAGAACAAATTAAAAAGAATTATAAATGATGCATTTATTTCGTTGAGCATGATTTGTATATTCTAATTAATATCTTCTTGCATGTCCTTTATTTGTAATAACGTCTGCACAACGGTTTGGCATCGAATTTACAAGATTTTGGCATCTTTTCTTTGGAATTTTGTTACAGATTTGCTGGATAGCTGTCCAAAGCGCTTCGTTTTAGTTGCTTGCATTTGAGACACTGTTTTTTATATCTGTCTATAAATTTTTAATTGGTCTGGGTTTTTAGTGGGTCATTCCATCACATAGACATTATTGTCCCGTAACCACTTTGTCGCAAGCTTGCTTGTGTGCTTCGCGTCATTATCTTGCTGGTAAACCCAAACCAATGGCATTTCTTCAGAAGCATAAGGGAGCATTACTTCCCCTAGTATACCAACATAAATTTTCTTATTGTGGTTTTGTAGGTCCTACACCATAGTAAGAAAAATTACCCCATACCTTTACGCTAGATTCACCGTGTTTTATGGTTTTAGTTGTAAGTTTTAGGTTGAATTCTGCGTTTGGGGGTCCTCTTACGTAGGAACGTGATCCCTTGCTTCCAAATAATACAATTCTGAACTCATCTACCATTTATTTTTGCGAAACTACATTATGTCGTTGGTTCAATTTTTTTGACCGGCACTGTACATCTACCGTATATGAGATTTTGCTGATTAGTGGAAAAAAGCGCAGTTCTTTTTTTAAATGACTTTGTCTCTTAAATTAAACCAATTTGTACCTAATTCTGTATAAATAAAATCACCGCGGTGAAGGGTATAGAAAATTCGGTACTGCCGAATATAGCACTCTTCCTTGTTTTTAATTTTAACCGACCTTAACTTTTTTGGAGTAGTGTACTTATTAATGATTGGATTATAATTTCAAGACTATATTATTGATAAAATTTAGAATAAACTAGTTTTTTTGTTCTGATAGCGCTTTTCGTTACAATCCTTTTTAAAACAACCTTAGTTAATGCAAATAAAAGAAAAATTAGGACAAAAATTATAACAGTTCTTCCTCCAGCCCTATCCAAACATAGCCAATTTTATTTTATTGTATTTAAATTTAATTTTCTATTTCAAATACATAATCTTATAAAACCAGTAAAAAATAAATACATTTTTTAAACTCTTTGCACACCTATGTATGTAGAAGTAATATAATATTTTTAATAAGTTTATTATTGTTTGTAAAAAAGAAGGATTTCTAACAAAATAATTTCGACAAAATTTAATTTAAAAAGTTAGAATTGCACCAGGTATGAAAGAGTGTGAATGTTTGCAAGTGTAAACTTACAAATTCGTCGTTTACAGCTACATTGCCTGGTTCTGTTGTTATGGCAAAGAGGATTATAAAATTTACACAGTAGTTTAACATTTACAGTGAAGTATGGCTATAATGAATTTTGTTAAAACAATAAATTGAGTAAAAAATATGTTTTTTTTTAATAAACGAAATGGTATACCTTATATATGAAAAGTATTATTATATGTAGTCTTTGAAGAAAAAAAATTTCTAATTTATTTTAAGTACCTTTTTGTTACTTATAGAATCTGTTTGTTTTTCGACTTTTAATGTTAATAAATCAGTCAAGTGCGAGTCAGACTCACACACGAAGGGTTCCGTACTATGTTAAGTACAACTTTAAAAACACAAACGTTGGGGAAATATGTAATAAAACTCGTTTTTTATTTACATAAAAACACTTTAGGCTTTATTAGCTTGAAAATTATATACTCCTAAAAATACACGTTGTTAATTTGTTCATGTCTTAGGGGGCACCCTTTAATTTTAAATCATTTTGAAACTAGAGCATAGTGCTATATACCTTGTCCAAATATCAAGTGTCTACCTAAAACGTAAAAAACGCAAATACCTTAACTTCGCGACATTTAGGGCACACCCTTTTATTTTTATTAACTTTATTTTCATTACTTGTTGTTACAGTAGATATTGTAAAATATAATCTGCGTAAATTTTAAATTTATATCAGACGTTTCTATTAAAATATCAGGATAATAGTAGGTACGCTATTGCGGTGCAAAGAAAGGCAATATAAGTAAAAAACATGTTACTGTCTGAACACATCTGCTGTAAAAATTTCAAGAGTCAACCTATTGCGATTCAAAAAATAAAGCATATACATAGGTCCTAATTATATCACTTTGGGAACTACCATTATTATTTGTTATCTATCTATGAATATATGAATAGTTTAGCTATTGCGATTCAAAAAATAAGGCAGTATACGTGACAAACATGTTACTGTCGGAACGCCCTTTTGTTTTTAGTAATTTGTTACAGCGGCCGTGGCAATACATCTTCTGCACAAATTTCAAGAGTCTACCTATTAGATATATTATATAAATAAGATTATATACGTGCAATCACGACACTGTCGGAATACCCTCTAATTTTCACTATTTGTTATAAAGGCCCTACTAATAAAAATTCTGTACAAATTTTTAAAGTCTACCTAATATAGTTCAAAAACTAGGCCATATAAATGCGAATCACGTCACTGTCGGAACACCCTTTAATTTTTATTACATATTTGTTATAGAGTTTATAGTAATATACCATCTGTAAAAATTCAAAGAGTCTATCTATTATGATTCAAAATTTAGGCCAACAACATGCAAATCACGTCACTATCGGAGCACCCTTTACCTTACAGGTTTAATTTTGTATATTTGTTTATATAACGAACATAATTTAATTACAGTGTGTAAATGCTAAGTGGTTGCCTCCTATAACTCAAGAAATAAATACATAAACGCAAGTAGGGGAACACCCTATAAGTTTGTTACTATAGCGCCCACACTTGTACACCGTCTGTGAAAATTTCAAGAGTCTACCTATTACGGTTCAAAACACTACATGTATATGTGTCACGTCACTATTGGAACACCCTTTAATTTTTAGTTTTATTTTTTTTTATACTTCTTTATATAGCGAACAAAGTTGTAATTACTGTTTATAAATAAAAAGAAATAAAACATATACGTGAATAACACGTTTCTATCGCAACACTCTATAAGTTTTATTATTTGTTGCTAAAGCGGCAATAGTTATACATACACCTTCTGTGAAAATATCAAGAGTCTACATATTACGGTTCCAGAGATAAAGGCGCTGACAGACGGACGGACAGACATTGTAGCGAAAACAACAAGGTACCGTTTTTACCCTTTGGGTACGGAACCTTAAAAATCCAACTTGATATATTTAACCTTGAGTAAAAATGTGGTATTTTAAGTAAAGAATAAAAGAATAAAAATATCGTATTTTAAGTAAAGAATACTTAAAAATACCACATTTTGGTTTCGAAATATTGATGTTCTACATTTCACAATCTTTTGTTATTAACATAAGGCTGTGGTGAACATTAAAAGAATAATAACTATTTTCAACAAAAAAGTATAAAACTTCTATAAATTAATGGCTGGTTTATCGTTAAACCCATTGTGCGATGTGTTAATCCAGTCTACCAGCTCTATTTGTACTATACAGTTTTAAACTATTAGTATTTTTCTTATATGATTTTATATTCACTTTAGCCCTTATAGGTTGTACCCAATAAAAGTATAAAACTATTTTTATTTGCCTGCAATACAATGTGCAAGAAAATAAAATAATAAATGCGTTTCATCAAAAGTTTCGAAGAACAAATTTTTATGAATTTCTATGGCTTAAAAAATGGTCTTTCGGTACTGTAAACAACAAAAGCACAAAAGAAATATTATTTTATATTTCATATTTTATATTTTATTTTTATATTTATTACAACAAATTATAACTCACCACCATATTTTACCTTTTTGCTTTTAAATTAATCAAACATTAAAGTGCTTAAATTAAAAAAATTTCTTATTTCTCAAAATTATAACAAAAAGAAGTATTTTTATGCAACATACTGTAACAAATTTTAATAACAAGATGATAAAAACCCATATTAAATTAAATATTGTCATCTAAAACTTTTCAATTTTACAGAAAATGTTGTTAGATGTCTTTTTATTTATAGTCTATAGTTATAACGAGTGATTTTTTAAGAGCTTGAGAACTTTTTTTTTAAAAAAAACGCATAAAATTTGCAAAATCTCATCGGTTCTTTATTTGAAACGTTAGATTGGTCCATGACATTTACTTTTTGAAGATAATTTCAATTAATTGTTGAGGCGCGGCTGCGTCTTAGGTGGTCATTCGGAAAGTCCAATTTTGGGCAACTTTTTCGAGCATTTCGGCCGGAATAGCCCGAATTTCTTCGGAAATGTTGTCTTCCAAAGCTGGAATAGTTGCCTGGCTTATTTCTGTAGACTTTAGGACTTGACGTAGCCCCCACAAAAAATAGTCTAAAGGCGTCAAATCGCATGATCTTGGTGGCCAACTTACCGGTCCATTTCTTGAGATGAATTGTTCTCCGAAGTTTTCCCCTCAAAATGGCCATAGAATCGCGAGCTGTGTGGCATGTAGCGCCATCTGTTGAAACCACATGTCAACCAAGTTCAGTTGTTCCATTTTTGGCAACAAAAAGTTTGTTGGCATCGAACGATAGCGATCGCCATTCACCGTAACGTTGCGTCCAACAGCATCTTTGAAAAAATGCGGTCCAATGATTCCACCAGCGTACAAACCACACCAAACAGTACATTTTTCGGGATGCATGGGCAGTTCTTGAACGGCTTCTGGTTGCTCTTCACTCCAAATGCGGCAATTTTGCTTATTTACGTAGCCATTCAACCAGAAATGAGCCTCATCGCTGAACAAAATTTGTCACATTTGAACATTTCGAAACCGAACACTGATTTTGGTAATAAAATTCAATGATTTGCAAGCGTTGCTCGTTAGTAAGTCTATTCATGATGAAATGTCAAAGCATACTGAGCATCTTTCTCTTTGGCACCATGTCTGAAATCTCACGTGATTCTGTCAAATACTAATGCATGAAAATCCTAACCTCAAAAAAATCACCCATTAGTTTTATATAAAAAAATAATCTATAAAACACAGAATTTCTCTGCATTTAAAGTGTCAAAAAAATAATTTTGTTTGTTTTGAAAAGGAGTGATAAAGCAATCTTACAAGAGAAAAGCATTAAAGGCCGGAGCTCATAGCATCCGTCATACGTTATACGTCGACTTTTTCAACGCACAAGAAATTTGAAATACAGCATTTCTAATGAGTGTTGTCACAATCAGTACGTCTCCGTCAACACAAAGTACAAAAGTTGGGCAACTTTTGGACGTACGCTGAAAGCTATAATTGTTTTCTCTTTATTTCTCTCTCTCAAAATTAAATTTTTATGTTGAGTGGAAGCAAAAATAAAATAAAATACAAGGAAAATAATTTAATTTAATAAAGTAAAATGGAGAAAAAAGCTTTTCTCGTGTTTTCTTTTCTGTTTTAATATCCGTCAACAAAGTACTCATTGTGTCAACCTCTTCCGTTGTTACTTTGATTTCAATTGAGAGCTTTAAAGTATAACGTATGACGGATTCTATGTGCCCCGGCCTTAACAGTTTGGAAGAAAAGCTTTTTTTAGATTAGATTTACAAAATTTACTGTAGGACGACAGTAAATTTCACCGCTTTTTAGTTAGAATAAAATAATGTAAAGAGCTTTATCTGATAAATAGGTTGCGTGGGAAGGAAGTAATTCGGAATTTAAGTAATGAAATTTAGCTATTCCAATAGAAATTGTGGGATCAGATGCATTGCGCTCTTGAAACTAAACTTTATTTTTTAGCAAATGCGGTCCTTTTGTTTTCGGCACATCCTCAAAAGTTTATTTTTGTACCGAACAGACACGAAACGCTTACTGGCCGTCAACACTAGCCATCAATTTGAACAAAACATTAACATGACGCCAGCAGAGCAACGGTATTAATTTTATTATATATATATATACACATATATATATATATATATATAATATATATATGTATATATATATATATATATATATATATATACATATATATATATATATACACATACACATTATAATCAATAATACTTACATCATGTTAAGTGTAGGACTGCCCATGTTAATATTTTTTCCGTAATCTTAAGACCCCTTTTACAATTAGACAAGCAACAGGACAGACATTTTTTGAATTCTCTTTTGCTCTTGCCTTAAACCCTTTTGCAATTTTACATATTCTATTTTCTGATTTAAATACTTTACATGTACTCTGTTGAGAAATTTTATTATATATTATATATATATATATATATATATATATATATATATATATATACATAATAACTTTCGCCTTGAAACTGTATTTCTCAGACAATGATGCCGCTATTGGCACGGTTACAAATTTAGATTTCCTTGAAATGAAATCGTTGATATTAACGAAAAAATCGATTATGTTGTATAATTTCGAACCGACACTGAATATGGCCCGTACTGCAAAAGATGCCCTTTTGAGCCAAATTCCTAAGATGTTCGTACTGTAAATACTGTAAATACGGGATAATCGAAAATTATGATCGCATAATGAAACATTAAACGACTCGAATTTGAGTTTCACTATGCCCCTAAAACATTGTTGCGGTCGGTCTAGTAGAATTGGCTGATATATTTTCAAATATTTTGCTTCTGCTCCAGTGTGCAAGGTGGCATTCTCAACATTTTATCAATAGTTAATTAATGTTGCCACTGTATATTTTTCAGGGCGAGAAGTTTCGCTATTCTTAAGAGTTCATTCTCATATTTAAACAGAATTACAGGTGTATACCACAAAAGAGACCATTGTGTCTTAGTTTCTACAAATTCAGATTGTTACGAGAGGTTCAAGTTTTCAATTTACTTATTGCAAGTAAAATTAAAGAATTCGAAATATAATTTACATGTATGTAAACAACCAAGTTATAAATTATGTTGTATCTGAATATACAATTAATGCGAAGTTTTTCTCTTCTTTTATTTTCATAGAGTCTTTGCGAAAACTTCAATCAAACAAAAAAGCACAAAAACACCAATTAACCCCATCAGAAATAAACCCTCGTTTTGTAAAATGAATCATTTTCAAGTTTTTTTTTTTTTTTTTTTTTTTTTGTTTTGCTTTATTACACAGAACAGCATACAAAACTTTTTGAGTTTTTGTATCTTTTTTCATTTGCTTTATTAAATTTATGTTGTTGAATATGAGGTATTACATTTTATTTTCTTCAGATTCTTTCTTTAATTTTTATTATAACAAATGACGCCTTTATGTTGTTACAGATTTGCTGTTTATTTTATGGTCTTTTGTTATTTTTTTAACCAACACAAAAAGAAAAGAGAAAAGACAGTGGGATAGAATTGCCAAATTATCGTTTACAATTAAGCATATAAATTGTTTTAAGACAAAAACCTTAGAGATAGAAAGAAATGGGAAAACCAAGTTTGGCAACCGCTACAGTTATTAACACCGGCATCGCGTAAGAAAATGGTGGAATCCATTCCATAATTAAATTTTTATTCTAATCATATGTAGATGTACTATATATACTATATATAGTACATAGATATGTATATACTCGTAGATATATAGACATATACAGAATAAAAACATATATCTACATAAGGTAGCAGATGTGAGTATATGTTTGCTAGGTGCATAAAATAATAATAACAAAACGATTTTCAATTTTTTCTTAGTTATTTCCCATTTACTTTTTACCAAAACTGCTCGTAAAACAAATTAAAAAACAATAAGCAATGACAGAAAACTGAATAACAACAAAATAACTCATTTGTACTCAGTTTAGCTCATACCCTGCAGATAATATTGGGCTACGTGGTCCTTTGTAACTGAAATGGACTAGCTACAACATGGTCCTATGTAAAAATGGTTTTACACGACGGGTATTTGTCATATGACTTGTCACTTTTCCATGTGTAAATTCGAAACACGTCGTGTAAATCCTTTCAAACATAACATGTGTATTTTCCATGTATACAATACATATGACATTTTTCATTTAGAACGTGTTCTTTTTTGATGTAACAAAGCATGTGATATTTTGCTTTGCATTGATATTTTGCTATTTTAGGTTGTTTGTGGTACCAAATGCACTAAAAGCGTGGCAATACCCTACTTTTTCATATTTGCATCAGCTGTGGTTAGCAATACAAAACTGTGTGGCGGAAAAATTATATATTATAGGTTATGTTAGATGTAATTACACATGTACGTTTAAAAGCAAAAATTATAAACCGTATGTAAAATGCATATTTTGACAAACACATGAAATTACATATGGGTTATCAAACTGACAAGTCATATGAGAAACACACGTTTTGTAAAACCACTGTAATGTAGTCATGGACCATGTTATTTTCCAACAAGAGTTTGTTGTTAAACGACAAGTGTTCGCGTTTTAAAGATTGCATAAAGTTTTGCCAAGAGCTGTACAGTTCGTGCAGTGTGTTCCATCGTGTAGTTTCATAGAGTAGTTTTGAAACTACTCCCATGTAATGCAAAGCTGGGTTATATGGTTCAGCCCTAGGGCATCGTAATGTTAAATGGATCATGTTTTCTCTATACACCTGGGTTACCTTTGGACTAGTCCTAGTCCCTTATGGAATATAATGTACATGCATGTATGGACTAGTCACGTTATCTTCAGGGTAGTTGTTCCCAACTAAATTTTCGAATTTGCCGTTATTTTAAATTCAATTTTCGATTAAAAACTTTGGATGATGGACAGCAAAAAGAGCGCTACACAATATTGCAAATCTGGCAGCCGTGAAGAAAACTAAAGCTGCAGTGATACATAAAAATGTTTCATGACGTTTTCGATTCGCCATGCATTTGAAAGATTGGGCTGCTAATGACTGGAAGAGCCATGTGAGCGCATATCCTAAGAAAAAACTTGTGTTGCAACAGGTTGAATACCCTTCAGGCACCTGAAAAATCATTGCAGAATGTCTGACTTGGAAAAATTTTCAATTGATGCTGTTGAGAATTTGTGATCAATTTTAAAAAGACGATTAGGAAAATATCGAAAAGCTCCTTACCACCCTTCTTTATCGAGCTGTGGCAACATATGTAGCTAGAAAAACTTATACAAAAAGTGGTTGAAAGCATAGATAACACATAGATAGTCAACTGAAACGTCAAAAACCTAAGTCTCTTGTCAAAAAACCTAAGTCTAAGAATGTATTAGTAGGCAAAATTGTATAAGTGTCGGTTTAAAAAAAAAATTCCCCACAGCACCTAAACTGCACATAGTTGTATAAAATATTTTGTAAAAACAGAATATTTTTTTACATTCAATTTTAGTTATTAAAATTAAATAATTCTTTTGCTTTTTAATAAAAATATGAATTTTGTATTTTTCTAATATATTTATGTGCGAAAAACGTTACATTGAATGCAAATTTTAAATATTTATTATATTGATTTGAAAATTTTCATCCGCTAAAAGACAAAAAATACAATACTGTGTAGAAATAAATTTCACTAAAGAAATGTCAACAAAATTAAATTTATTTTGTAATAAAAAATTGAAAATACAATAAATTGTTAAATAATTTTTTATGCAAAAATTCAAAATTGTTTAAATATTTGTAAAGTGCAATGGAATAACGCGAAATAGTGAATAAATGTGAATAAAAATTTTACTCCCCTAAGTGTGTTGAATTCACACCGTACCCATATGTGTGAAGACATTTGTAGCCGCGTTTTTGACATTTGGAGAGTTGGCCATCTATGTGTTATCTATGGTTGAAAGTATGCCCAAGTAATAAAAATACAAAATATTTTAAATGTTACCAGAAAGTGAAAAATTTAGTACAAAAGAGTTATTTTTATTTTGTTTTGATTTTTCTTTGAATATGTAGTTTATTGATTTGTTTTAAAAACATTATTGTCGACAACTAAGTAATAAATAAAGTAAAAAAAATACGACTACAAATGTAGAAAGTACAAACATGTACTCATTTCTGCTCCCTAATGTATATCTATGTAGTTATAATCTATACCTACAAAAATAATAAAAATGTCTGTATAATAATAACTGCCTGACAGACAGATATGTATTTGTAGCATACTTTAATAATGGAACAAATACTTGGTAATGACTTTATTACTGTTTTATATTATTTTCAACGACAATTCATATACCGACTGATATGTATTATATAACTGCATACAAATTTAAGACAATCTACGATTAGGTACATGAATTATTTTTGCCCACCCGTGCATCTACATAAAGAGTGGTTAAATTTTAAGGGCCGATGCTGATTTTGAATAAAACACAACATTATTTAGTAAATTTTTGTCATTTCTTTTGATTTTTATAATATTGGTATGGTTAAATTATGTATGGAACAAAATATCGGCCAAATTGTCGCCGTGACTTCGGGAGCAAACCTCCACCCGATGCTCCAAATTTTCGATGACGCTGAGGCATAATTGAGGTTCTACGTCGCTAATGTGCCGAATTATCTCATTTTTTAGCTCTTGTATTGTTGCTGACTTATCGACGTAGACCTTTTCTTTCAAATAACCCCAAAGAAAGAAGTCCAACGGCATCAAAATACATGATCTTAGCATCCACATCCATATCTTCCAATTCGGGCGATAAAAAGTTCGTATCACCTCACAATAGCGAACACCATTCAGACTCATTTTGGAAGAAATACGGCCCGATGATGCCGCCAGCCCATAAACCGCACCAAACAGTCACTCTTTGTAAGTGCATTGGTTTTTCGACAATCACTCTTGGATTATCATTCGCCTAAATGCGGCAAATCTGCTTATTGATAAATCCATTGAGGTGAAAATGTGCCTCATCACTGAAGATGATTTTCTTCGAAAATTGATCATCCAACGTTGCCATTTCTTGCCACCATTCTGATCATTGACGACGTTTGGAATGATCTACAGGCTTTAGTTCTTGAATCAATTTCACCTTGTAAACATGTTAATGAAAGTCTTTATGCATAATGTTCATCAACGACGAGCGTAAGAGGTGCAATTGTTGGGTACGACGACGAGTTGAGGTGGACGGCTCTTCAGCCACACTATTGCAAACAGCAGCAATATTTTCTGCAATACGAGCTGTACGAGCATGCACCGGTGTTTTCACATCTCCTATTGACCCGGTTTGCTCAAAGTTTTGCACGATTTTTCTGATTGTACGCACATTTGGACGATTAAATTGGCCGAAAAAATCACGAAGTGCACGATATGCTTTTTGATTTGAACGCCCATATTCACAATAAGCCTGAATAACTTTAACGCGTTGCTCGATTGTGTATCTTTCCATGGCTCAAATTGAGTTAGTCTGAAATTGTTCCACGTGAAATTAATCAAAAAAACATTGTTTTTAAATTTACCATTCCAGATTTTATCGAAACATTTTTATTATTCCTTGACTGTCTGAATCCAAATATAATTTAAAAAAAGCTATATCTTACAGTTTTTTAGCTATAAACATATAAAAGTAGAAAAGTATCTTTTTTTGAATATGCGCTCGAGGCTAAAGTATATTTTAAATTCTCTTTAAAATGAGCTTTCACTCAACTCTTTAGGGTTTATTGAATTGGATTTATAATATATTTCAGTCTCCAATGCATATTCAAAACAGCGATATTTTTCTTCTTTTATATACACACATATTTATAGCTAAAAAAAACTGCAAGAGATAGAATTTTTTTTAAATTGTATTTGGATTCAGGGAATCAAGAAATATAAATAAAAAAAGTTTTAATAAAATCTGAAATAGTCATTTTGAGTGACATGTTGATTTTATATGGAATGACCCATATATAATATCCCTATTATTTAATAATAAACTTAATATTTTGTAATATTAAATCGTAAACAAAATTAATTGCATTTTATGATTTCCCACAGTAACATGGATGGCACTTTTAAATGTCCTTCACTAAATGCCATCTGACGTTACGTTAGAATACAAGGGAAAGTGGCAAAGAGAAAACTATACTGTCCATCAACATCCATCTCAAATACGCCCTTTAAGGGTTCACTTTTTGCATGCGATCTTTTTTACTTTTTTCTGCATTTTTATCACGTAATTAAAACTTGAAACGCATATAAATTAGCAAGCATCTTTCTTATTTTTTCGCTGTGCTATTTTTTTATTTATTTAATAGTTTATTTTACCCGGCGTTGCATTTGCTATTTGGGATCCTTTTAGGTACATTTTTTTCATCAAATGAGTATGTACAAATAATTTTTTTTTAGACATCAACAGCAGCACCATCTAATGGGTCAAATTGATTAAGCTTTTTACCAAGAGCAAGGGCAAAGAAAATATTTTTTGAAATCAGTTCTGGGGATTAATATGAAAGAATACTGTAATATTTGATTGATATGCATTAAATGGTCCTTTTTTCCCTTTTCTTATCTTTAAGTCAGAGTTTAGAAAACACAAGTCGCCAATAACATATTTTAGATTAGAATTTATAAATGTTTCAAGTTTCATTAATATCGGTTCAACCGTATTAAATATCCGTTTTAATCTTTCCTCCTCTATAGATCCTAGTTTTGGCGTTTTAAATTGCATTATATTGGTTAAGCCGTTTAGCCGTTTTTAGGAACAAACTAACAAATAAACTAACTTCAAAGCTTTTTGTAGGACATTTCTTAAGGTTTCAGGCTATTCTCAAACATTCTAGGATGTTTTAGAATGCTCGCGAATATTTCCGAATATGCTAAACTGTTCTAGAAATTTGTATAGGACGAAACTTTAAGGTTTATATCTTCAAAAGCACACTCTGCAGTCAAAAACGGAAATCTTATTCAAGGATCGGGGATAGAGGGCTACTACATCATATACTTCTCTTGCTATTAGCAGTACTTATTTAGTTTGAGTTTTATCTACAATAACATTGTACATTTAAGTGGGAGCTACCACTATCCTAATCCAGTCTGTATTTTGCTAGACTATGCACATTAGTATGAGGGTTATTTGTGCAACGTTTCAAGGCTCTATCTTTTATAGTTTTCTAGGTACACGATAGTAATTTTTCACTTTGTATAGGAGGTACGACGCCCACCATGCCATTCCAATGCAGTCTGTGTTTCTCTACACAGTGTAAATTAATATGGGGTTTACTGATTAAAAATTCCAAGGCGCTACCTATTGCAGTTCTCTAGACACAGGCTAATAATTTTTTACTTTGTATGGGGGTACCACACTCCCTATCCCTATTTAGCCTATATTTTTCAAGAGAATACACATAGGTATGGAGGTTACTTACACCCACTTTCAAGACCATACCTATTATAGTTCTCTATGTAAAGGATAATCATATTTCACTTTTTATGGGAGGTACCACTCCCACTCTCCCAAGTCATCCTGTATTTTGGCACACTATGAACATTAGCACAGGGGTTACTCGTGCAAAATTTCAAGACTCTATCTATGTAGTTTGTCAGGAATATGACAATAATTGTTCACTTTGTATAGGAATACCACGCCAACTATTCCAATTCAGTCTATGTTTAGCTAAACTATTAACATTAATATGGCGGTTACTGGTGCGAAATTCCAAAGCGCTACCTATCGCAGTTCTCCAGATATAGGATAATAATTTTTCACTTTATATGGGAGGTGCCATGCCCACTACTCCAATCCATTCTGTGTTTCTCTAAACTATGTGTGTTAATATAAAGGTTACTGGTGCAAAATTTCATTACTGTTACCAAGCAACACTATGACAAATATTTACTTTGTAAGGGACGTGCCACTCCCACGTCAAATATCAAAAAAATAAGTACCCCATTTCACCAACCGTAGGCAGCTATAGCTTTCCAAGAAACAAACAAACACATTTTGTGCTTTATATATATAGATATGTATGTAAATATTAATTATTTTTAGTACGAGCAAATGTCCTGTAACAAGACAAAGATGAATGAAGGGCATAACAAGCGAACTAATGTACGTACGAGTATCAAACAACAGGATGTATTAAACAAGCTAAAGTGCAAATAAATTCAGCATTTCTTTGGCTTTCTCTTTTTCGGATTATGAACAAAATGTTAGAGAGATGCAAAAAAAGAACTCAGAAATGTTGGATGCACTGAGCCAGCAGCAACATAAATACCAGTAAAAAGGCAAATTTATGTGTAAAAAAAAAGTGAAAAAAAATGTATCAACTGAAATGTGTACATATGTACTAGTTGGCGCAAAATTAATGCTCATCTTACTGCATTTTAGACTGCTGCATGCAAAATATATGGCTCCTAATGGACGATTTCTTCTTCAATATTAGCTGGTAAACGGGAGATAACTCAGACCATAAATTTGTCAAATATACTGTAACAATAGTTCCACAATCTTTAGGTTTCTATTTCTGTCTGTCAAAAACGTAGACTTTAAGGCACAATAACATTTCACATTATGTATTTGTAAAAATTAGAGCACATTCACATTATGACATTACTTTTGCGCTACCCTTTATAATTTGGGTACTAAATGACTGCCATTGTTACCCTAACTGATTAATTGTCTTTGTCATGGCCAATGCCAACAAGTTTTCTAACGTAACCACCAACAATTCTAACGCTAAATATTGAAATTAAAACTTAATGAAGAATTTTGTGTCGTTTTATTTTTTCTATTTTTTTCCAACATTATTACACGTTTTTACATTTACTTCAGTATAAGACATAAATAAAATAATTTCAAGTCGGGAAAGGTGGTTTACGCTTTTCAGCAGGCTGAGTTAACCTGGTGTTTAACAGAGTACAATTAAAGGTTAAATGTTTTCAATACAAAGAGGAATTTCTAAAGGATAATGACAAACAACTTTATTTATTAATTTTTAAAGCGACCTAGACACGGTCAATATAATCATAACCATAACCATAATTTAAATTAGGAGCAATGTGTAATTTTATTGTATACTATAAAAACAACATCAGGTTGGAAATCTCCAAGATTGGAAAAAAACAAATTAAAATTGACTGCTTGAGGAGTTATCCAGTATGTGTACATCATAGCCTGGGCTTCCAGGTCAATTTAAGAAAAAATCGTCAATTTTCCGATAAAAATTAAAAAAATCATATTTTCAGCTTTAAAAAGTCGTAAAGAAAATCGGACAACTAAAAAGTATTTCTTTAATTATTTTTTGTTTATATTTTTGTTAAAAAGCAATCAAAAAACCATAAGAAGTCACTTTTACAGTTTAATTAGTCATACATATTTTCCCCATATTTATAAAAAAATAAAACTTATTTGAAATGTGTGTTTAAAACAACTTTAGTTTGAAAAATTTGTTGTAAAATAGATTTCAAATTATTTTATTTTTTATACATTTAGGTATTAATGTACACTTAAATCAAAACATTTTCTTATGCTTTAAACACATAGACGACAGCAGCGTCACGACTACCAATTCCGCTGGCTTAATTGTCGCAGTGTAGTCAGCTACCTAACTATATTGAAGACGACAGCTACTTCGTAAATTCTGATATTGTTGTACAAATACATATTTTACTCCTATAAAATACCTTTTTCAAAAAAATAATCATATTTCTTCAAAACCTTTGGCATGTAAATGAATTTGTAATTTTGTGACATTTTCTTTTGTTAAAAAAATTAAATTGACGTCTGTACAAGGTAGCTTGATGTTGTCTATGTGTTTCATGCATTAAATTAAATTTTAAATATATAAAATTGCTCTTGAGTTTGAAGGATACCATAAATTCTATTGATAAAATGTTTAGGTGTTATCAATAATCTCAACACTGTGAGTTAAAAAACACATCTCTATAGAATTATACACATAATATTAAAAAGCGAACTGTCCCTTTTTTGACTTTAATTACCACAATTGTTTAAATTATTAAACTAAAAATACAAAACTTTGTATTTTAAATCACTCAAAAATTTTTCATTGTAAAAAATCGTCACTATTTAGAAAAAAATCGTCAAATCGGAATTTTTCAATTTTTTGGACCAAAATCGTCAAAATGACGATAAATCGTCAAATCTGGCAGCCGTGATCATAACATCCACCACACATACATGATTTTGACATCCAGCATTTTGATCGTGTCTAGGCCGCTTAAGAAGTTAAATTAAAAAAAGTTTATATTAGTGCTGACAATGTTTTTATTAGTGGGTAGCGTGTACGTGGTAGTTTTTTTGGTACTCAATACGCAAAAGTAGTTATTCGATACTTTTATGGTAGTACTTTTACACATACTCTGAATAGAATATTTGACGACTACGACGATAAATTAAAAAGTATTTTTAACCGACTTCAAAAAAGAAGGAGGTTACCAATTCGTCTGAATATTGGTTTTTTTATGTATGTAACCGCAGAACTTAGCCATTTCTGAACGGATTTTAAATTTTTCTTCTTTATTTGAAAGGTTATGCTTTCAGGTTGGTCCCATTTTCAGTTCATTATATTAAAAATTAAAGGGTGTCCCCAAACAACATACATGTTTTTTACGTGTATTAAGAACCGTAAAGGGCACAAAATTAAAATTTTAAAAAATTTCATGTCGCTATAGCTCCCAACCGCAGAAATTAATAAAAAAAAATAAATTTAAAATGTAAAGGGTGTCCCCATAGGTGACGTAATTTGATCTATTTGGGACTATCTTTTGAACAGTTATAGACAAAACCTTGAAAATTTGACAGAATGTCGATTACTATGACCGTTATAATAAAATGTATAAATATTCAAAATTTTAAAGGGTGCTCCAATAGTTCATTTAATTTGATGTATATGGCCATACTTTTGAACAGTTGTACACAGACCGTTGAAATTTACAAATAACCTGTATTGCTAGTCAGCTATAACAAAAAGTATAAAATTTGAATTTAGAAATAAAAGGGTGTCCCCATAAATTATGTAATTTGATCTATATGGCCCTATCTTTTGAACTGTTAAACACAAACACTTGAAAATTAGGCAGAGTATCCACTATTTTCTCTGGTATGATAACAAGTATAAATATTTGGAATTATAATGTAAAGGGTGTCCCAATAGTTCATGTAATTTGATATACATATATGGTTAAACTTTTTAACCGTTATAGACAGATAGTTGAAATTTACAAAGAATCTTTGTGTGCAAGTCCTCTATAACAACAGGTGCCACTCCAGTTTATTTTTACATAATATTGTGCTTTGAAAGATTGGATTTTTTAAATATCCCAGTTTTAAACCGAAAATTTCAGTATCTTTAAACCGGAAATTGCGTATTTTCACTGCTTTTACTCCACTTTCTCTTAGAAATAAAATTTTTTTGCTGAAAAAAGTATCCTATATTGGAATTTGGATGCTAAGGTTCCTCCTACAAAATTTTGTTAAAATCCATATAGTTGTTTGTAAGTAATGCGAACACAAACGAAAAGCAGACAGACAGACGGAAATGATTTACTATTTTATTATATGTATAGATAAAACCGTCGTGAAATCATTATTAAATAATATAATAAATAATTGCGTATTTATATTTGAACATAATATATATAATAATATAATATATTTAAACATAATATATATAATAATATAATATATTTAAACATAATATAATAAATTATTTTATATCAATTTTATTATAATATGTTTATATTTTTATTAGGGTCAACAGGGTTGACAATAATATATTTCTTACATAACAATATTGTTACTATGTTTAATAATAATATAGTTTGACTGCAACCATATAATTCAATCATAATATGTTACTCTTAGATTATGGTTAGCTCAACAATGTTTTTTCTTTGCGTGTAGAGATTATTTTTTGCTCTATTAAACATTTGTGAATTTTGAGATTTAACTGTTATTGGTTTAGGTGTGCGATATGTATGTGTATTATACGTGGCCTATATTATGTTTAACTAATTCGGAAATTAAAATAAAATTACAAATAAAAAGAATCGCGTAAGAAAGAAAAAAAATAAAAGAACTTGTAGGAAAAGTAATTTTCATAAAAAGTAATTATTCTATTACAATTTGGTATTAAAACAAAGAAAAAATTTTTATTCATAAACTTACAAGTACAAGTTTTACTTTATCCGCCCATCACTTCGCTGAAGATAACTTAAGATTTTTTATAAGCTGGTTGTTAATGAAATAATTATTAGTACAATTTCATTTTTATGCCGGCAAAAAAGTTTTTATTTTTTTCTGTATTTGACCCTCTCCACACAATTTTTTTATAATCATCCTTTTGCTAGTTATTCCGGCCAAAAGAGGCATGCATAATGCCTCTTAATATTACCATTATAAAGACACATACAAACAGAGTTGAGAACACAAACTTACAGTTCAGGAAAACACCCAATTCATTTAAATAATTTTTTTACAATATCTCTTTTTTAACAAAAAAAGAAAATAAACATAGTAGATTGTATGAGTCTGTTTGTTAAAGAAAGTGAATAGAATTAACAATAATGAAAAGAGCCAACTGGAAAACCAAAATGTATCCATAATTAAGTTGAAAATAGAAGAAGAAAACTTTAATAAAGTATCACCACCACATTGTACTGGCTTTAAAACTAAAAAGGAATTTATGGAGCAATGGTATTACAAGATTTTGGATTCATTTTACTAATGTAAAGCAAAGTAATGTGATCTGGTTGAAAGGATAGGATAGACACCGGTATTTCTTAATCAATACACGAAGAGAAAAAACATGGTTATGATATGGTCACAAGAACCATCTTATGTTCTCTGTAACAATATACGGTAGCGATGAAAAATTTATAGTTGCTTTGATTATTACTATGGTCATGACAAACAAGTTTTTGTTACTATTTGATCATTAATTGGTTACCACACTCAGGAAATTCAACGTGCTTGATTTAGACTATATAATTTTCAAATCACAACCAAAGTTTTATTTGTATTCCAAAATAATATGGTATTTATAACCATAATATTATTAGAAGTAAAGAAATTATGATAAGTTTACTTGTATGTAACCACAGTATGACTAAAAACAAACACATAATGATTGGTTTCTTTGAAGTTTAGTGTTTATTTTTTTGTTTTTATTATTATTCTTAAAATCTAATTTTACAGGTTTATCTTTCAAAAAAATAATAAATCATGTCTTATATCAAATCATGTCTGATATCGAATGTTTAAAAAAGAAAGTAATAAATAAATGTGTGTTTGATTCTAAGGTATGTTTGAAATAAGGTATGTTTTGATAAATACATATGTTTGTCTCACTATTTTTTTTTTTTTTTTTTAATTTATTTCATAAAGAAATTTTCTATTTTACCATGGTATTTTTAGTAAGACAATAATATGGTTTTTACATAACAATATTATTCTTATGTTAATAATAATATGGTTTTACTACAACCATATAACTTAATCGTAATATGTGTACAAACTCCTAAAGTTTAAGAGATATAGACCTTTAAAAAGAGGGATAATCCCGCCAAATGCGAAATGTCTGCTTACGTTGTTTTTTCTCCTTGTATTCTAAGGCTTTTAAATATTATTTGCGTCTTTGGTGTCATCTAGCTAAGCTTTATTCAAAAACTCGAAAATAGTTCTTATACTGCTAGGTCTTTGAAATTATAAATAATTTACATATCTATGTTGGGTATCATCCCATAATGTGACAAGTTTTAGTCTATAAAACAACAAAGAAGCAGGCAGCAAAAAATTAAGAAATGTTTAAATTCATTTGTTAATTACTATAACAACTTACCTTTGTACAATTGTTACAAAATCCAACAAAAAAAACATTAAATGCTGAAACATGAACTCTAAAAACTTATTTCTGTTAGCAATTATTTAACCATTTCATAAAAAAAAAATTATAGACAAAAGTTTAAAAAAGAAAGCAGAAACTTTGTTAAGGTAATTTTGCACATGAATTGTAGATCTCTTTCGCAAGATTTTTTTAGTTTTATAAAGTTCGGATTGAAATTTAATACTCTGTTTTTTATCATTAATTAAATAAAAAAAAATCTGTGATTATATACAACTTTGTTTCTAATGGAAATATCATTGGTTTTAAGTGCGTATGTACATACTCGTACATATGTATTTATGTATATAATAGTTTCGCGTATTATTGCAAAATCACAAAGTATTACAATTTCATAGAAATAAGTTTAAATTTTAATGAGAACTCAAACGAGTATCATAACATTCATATACATACTTATGTACCCTAATACGTGCAACATGTTTTAATTTCCAACTAAATACATGTGTACATATTTACAATAAGTGGCTTATTGCTAAATAAAATATGTGAATACTTTATAGCAGGGGTGATAAAAGAAATTAGAAAGTTGTAGCAATCCGCTTCATATATTGTACTTTCATCACTGAAATTGTACTATACACAATTGGGGTATGCACAAGGTTTCATAAAGTCATATGCTACAAGTATAAAAAATATTATTGTTATTAATAACCTCTTAAAAAAATCATTATTTTTTGGAAACCGCAGTAATCTACACGTTGTAAAAAGTTATTGTACATGCGCTTTCCGTTATAGAGATACGTTAAAATTTCGTGCGATGTTACAATTGGAAATCTTATATTTTTTTCCAAATAGAACTAGTCGGTATGCATAACCTTTCTTCTAAAAAAATACAAAATAAATTTAGAAATGGCGAAAAAATAAAGGGATATTAATAATCTTTTTTTTTAATCGTTTCAAAAACAAAAATTTTGAAACTATATACATATAATAAAACTGGAGTGCCCTACACTCAACTTTACCATACCCAATGGAAACAGATATTTTTATGTATATATTACATAAAGACTATAAGTTCAAAGTATATTCGAATCGAAAAATTAATTTTTTTGGTTTGGGGTGTTAAGTAAACCTTCCCTTGCCACCTCACGATTATTTCCAAAATACAGCTCTTCATCTGCATACACCAAAGGCACATACCTAATTTCATTTTGATATGTCAAACGGTATGACCTGTACAAACTCCACAAAAATAGTGGCATACAAGCCGACTCACCCACAGACATCATCGCGAAAATAGCCAAAATGGATTCGGGAGACCCCAAAACGTATAAATTCGTCGAAATCCCGACCTCGATTTTTTTCATGATTATTATACTTTACCTTATACTACGTATGGTAAAGTAAAAACATACCACAAAGTAAACACAGCTAATCTAGTTTCACTATTTTAGTACTTTTGGAGTGAAATACAAAAAACGATATCTTTATGCTATTGTTTAGTTCTAGGAAATTATAATATGCTAGCATACCTAGAGAATCTCCCAAATATGTTTATATTTTTAAGACGATGAAAATATTTTAACTGGAAATATTTTTTTAATGTCTTCATATTTTTATTTTAATATTTTAAGTGTTAATGGATATAACATTTGCTTAAATAAACTTAATTGCCTATTAACTAAATTAAAAAATTTAATTATAAGTAATAGCAATTTTTATTAACTAAAATGTAAAAAGTATCTGAATTATATTTTTTATTATTACAATTCTCTTTGTCATTACCTTTACAAGGTATTTTGTAAACTAAATTAGACATATCTATATATATATATATATATATATATCTATCTATATATTTTATTTTATCTATTTATTTTTTATTTGTTTTTTGAAATTTTGTTTCTTGAATGTATTGAAATGTTTTTTTTTTCCTTCATTTAAAATTTTTAAAACTTTCATTATTTTTATTTCCTGAAGATGCTACCCAATGGTGTAGCGAAATATTGAAAATAAAAATTAATAAAACATTTTTATAAAAAAGACCTTGTGCTTAATAATAAAAAATAAAAAAACAAAAAAACTATAATTCAAATATAAAAAAGGTCAAAAACTACAATAATTATTTGTAAAAAATATCTTTTAAACATATTTAAAAATACCCCGATGGGTTTCTATGACATTCGTTAAAGATATGGAAAAACATGTACAACATGTTGTAGCAAAGGTTGACATAGAAAATCCTACAACATTTGTTAAACTATTGTAGAATCCGACACTTACAATATTTTGTGAACTTAACAATTGTTTTGTAAATTTAGGACCCCCACAGACTGCAGACTTTTTATCGGCCCTATCGGCTGGTCGGCTTCTTGATCAGTATGGAAAGGAATGTAAATGCGCACACTACAGCGATTCCGTATCGGCCGATAAAAAGGTTTGATGGGCTCTCTGATTTCATTCAAATTAATCTCTCGGCCAACTATCTGCTTAATCAGTATTGTTTACATGACGATTGTTTAGTCGACCGATATTTCAGTTCACTCTGTGCTTTGGCATCGTGTGCGTGTATTTTGAATATGGCGTCGCACAGTAAACTCTCTAGTGGAAAAAAATCAAAAAAAAAAAACTTTCGAATTCCAGGAGTGGCTTGGTCAGTCCACGGGCGAATGCCCGAGCACACTCGAAAAAATAGCAGAGAAAATTGTAATCAAGATTTAATGAATGAATAAACTCCTAATTTCTTCTGATCCATTAATTTCATCTAATAGAAATACAATAAATACAAGCAGCTCTTTCAATATTAATCAAGAAATTAGTAATTACATATTAACACTGATTCAGACTCTGAAACTTATTTTAGTGATTAGGAAATTGTTTACAATTGTTATGTTATTTGGATTTGTTTGTAATGTTATTATTAATCTTTATATAAATATGTTTTTTATCTTAAATAATAATTTATTTTTAAAATATTTAGTGTTGTCAATTTGGTAACCCTATTCATATAATGTTATTTGAATACCAATGGTTATGAGTATTTTCAAAACTTTAAAAAATAAAAATACTAAAAAGTTTAAAATAATGTTATGTTCCAAAAAGGTATACGGCAACCCTAAATAATTAGACATTTGTTATATTTTATAAAAAAAAAAAACTATCACGCTTTATCATTTTGTATGTGAAATGATAGATTAAAATTCCAAAAAATAATAATTACTTAAATGGGGGAATTTTGGGTATTTAATTGTCCCCGCACTGGAAAAATAAAAGGATTTCTAAAAATGTTAATTAATTTTTGAAAATAGTAAGCCAAGAGAGAGAGAGATATGTGCCAAAAATTTCATTAGCTATCAAAACTCCTTCGATTTTTTTCCAGTTATACTATGGGTACCGTCACCGTCGCCCAAATCACAATTGTTGATTGTAGAGAGTTCTATCGAAAAGTTGATTGAGGAAGTCGAGGAAAGACCTGCGCTTTATAAAAAAAAGTTTAAAAGTGTACGTCGACACGAATGTGAGGAAAAACCCGTGGGAGGAAGTTTGCAAAGCAGTTGCTCTTGATTGAAATCGGCTTAGTCTGCGCTCTGTTCATCAACCACTGTTTAGATGGCTAGGGGAAAAGTCTGCGGGGGCCATTGCAAAATATAAAAAAAGATTCAAAAATACAAACAAATACGATTATTTTTTAATACAAAACTAATACCCGTAACCGAATGTGCCAAGTTAAATAAAGTTTTATTCAGTTCCAAAATTAATGAATGTCACGTTATAGGTTATGCCTTCTTAATATTGTAATTTTTCTTTTTATTTTGAAACTTTTACCCCATATTTTCAAGAAGTTTATAGAAAAAAATGCTATAAATTCTATTTACTTATTTATTTTAATAATTAAATTCACGATTGAATCCACTTAAAAACTCTTTTGGACATGGAGGAATATAAAGATTTGATTTAATAATCATACATTTGATCCTTGCACTAAATTGAATTTTTTTTTTATAAAAAAAAAAATTGAATTTTTATAAAAAAAAATCAATCTTTTTTTTATAAACACGCCTGCCAAGAAGCCCCAAATGTTTTCAATGGGATTGAGATTTGGTGAACAAGCATTCTAATCTGTAACTTCGATATTATGATTCATGAGGAACTCTAGAGTTTGGCGGCTTTCATAAATCAGCGTGTTGTCGTACACACATACATAATATTCTGCGTCTAGTATCTATTGCCCTTAACACGAAGCCTAGGAAAGTCCTAGGAAAGTAATGGCTTGTAAAAATACAAATCAAATACAAATTGTATTCAACTGTCGCTATCTGTTGCACAATAGTTTTTAAAATATTCCACTTTCAAAACTAAAAAGGTGTGTTAAAAATATCCCAGTTATAAACCGAAAATTTCAGTACCTTTAAAACGGAAATTGTGTTTTTCACTGCTTTTTCTCCACTTTCTCTTGGAAAAAATATATTTTTGCGGACAAAAGTATCCTATAGAGGAATCAGGATACTAAGGTATCTCCCCACAAATTTTTGTTAAAATCCATCCAGTAGTTTTTACGTGATGCGAACGCAAAAGAAAACAAACAGACAGACAGACAGACGGAAATGAGTTACTATTTTATTAAATGTATAGATAGTAGGATTTTGTTTGCACTCTGTGTTTTCGATTAAATTCAAATCTTGCGTACATTTTGGGCCACCTATTATTTTGTAAAATGATATACTAATAATACGCCATTATCACCATGGTTAAGGGTATAAACAGCTTACTGAACAAAACCAACTTTGTACCTGTAACAAAACTTTGTATGTGCATTACATATTAACTGCTAAGTCAATCGAAACAAAGGAAACAAATGTAACACAAAGAACCATTCATTCACCACTGGCAATGTCACTTTCTTAAGTTTCAAATGAAAAGAAAGAAAAAAAACTTATAAAAGATACAAATAAATGAAATAAATAAAGTTTAGTTATTTTCGTTTAACGGTTAGAAAAGCTAAAGAGTACGAAAATAATCATCTAAGCATTGAATGAATGAATGAATCAGTTAGTGAATAGAAACACTAGAAAAAAAATACTACATGGAATACAATATGAAGTATTTAAGTCCTTTTAGTTACTATACTAAAACTAACGCAATGAAATAATACAACACAAATTATTGCATAACAAAAAACTTTTCAAGACTGTTTTCTATTAATAGTCCAAGAAAAATATGAAACATTTAAACACGTGGTTGTAAGCAGTGATTAAAAATGCTCGACTATTTTCAATGCATATATAATTGCTTAACTGTTGCTTAGAAAAAATGTGCAGCAAAAGCAAAAAGCAAATGCCAAAAAAAGAAGAACAACGCATTTGCTTAAGCTTACTATGTGTCTCTTTCTGCAGCAACGCAATTACTTTGAAAATGTTTGCTGATGCTTAAGCAATAAGCTGTGCTTCATTTTTAGGGTTCCGTACACAAAGTGTAAAAACGTAACCCTATTGTTATCGCTACAATGTCTGTCCGTCTGTCCGCCTGTCAGCGCCTTTTATCTCTGGAACCGTAATAGGTAGACTCTTGAAATTTTCACAGATGATGTATAGCTGTTGCCGCTATAGCAACAAATACTAAAACTTATGGGGTGTTCCGATAGAGAGGTGTTATTCACGAATATGTGCCTATCTCTTGAACTGTAGGAGGCATAAATTAAAGATTTAAAAACAGTAATTAAAACTTAGTTCGCTATATAAACAAGTATAAAAAATAAACCTAAAAATTAAAGGGTGTCCGATAGTAGTGTGATTTGCATGTATAAGCCATAAGTTTTGAACCGTAATAGGTAGGCGCTTGAAATTTTCACAGAAGGTATGTATATAACTGTGACCGTATACTAGCAAATACTAAAACTTATAGGGTGTTCCGATAGAGAGGTGTTATTCACGAATATGTGCTTATTTCTTGAACTGTAGTAGGAATTCACTAAAAATATGCAAGCACTAAATTATAATTAGTTCGCTATATAAACAATTCTGAAAAAATAAACCTAAAAATTAAAGGATGTTCCGATGGTAGCGTGATTTGTATGTGTAAGGCCTAAGATTTGAACCATAATAGGTAGACTCTTGAAAATTTTACCAAAAGTGTATAATTGCGGCCACTATAGCAAAAAATACTAAAACGTAAGGTGTTCCAAAAGTGACGTGTTATTTAAATTTATGTCTTTTTTTGAGCTGTAAGAGGCATCCACTTACAATTTGCAGACTATAATTAAAACTGTTTGTTTTATAAACAAGTATACAAAATTGAACTTAAATATTAAAGGGTGTTCCAATAGTGACGTGATTTGCATGTATATAGCCTAAGTTTTGAATGAATAGGTGGAATCTTGAAATTTTTACAGGAGGTTTATAACTATGGCCACTAAAACAAATAGTAAAAATTAAAGGGTTTTACGCCAGTGACGTGATTTGCATATATAAAGCCTTATGAACCGTACCAGGTAGACTCTTGAAATTTTGTACAGAAATTAGAAATTAAAGGGTGTTCCGACAGTGACATGTTTTTCACTTATAGTGACTTATTTTTTAATCGCAATAAGTTTTTTTTTCGCAATTTTTATTTATTGTATCTTCAATATAATTGAACTATCAATAATTACTCATATCTTAAGTCTAAAAATATACTTGTTAAGTCCAACCAGTGCTGGACAAAAAAATGTATGTTTCACGGTTACTGTAATTTGTGGGTTATCCCTCTGATGTACGGATGAGAGAAGCAGTGTCCCTCCTTCTTAGTCGAATGTAACCAGGTTCAGTTAGTATGTTACGGGCCAGTGGATTCGGATGAGTTTCAAGCTTCTTTAAATACCTTATGGCAAGTTTCGCTATTTCTGCTTTAACTGATGGCACGTTTAGATCTTTATGGATGTTCGAATTTTTTATATACCAGGGAGCAGATGTAATAATACGTAGAATCTTATTTTGGCGCCTTTGAATTTTTTCTACGTTGGTAGCTGAGGCAGTGCCCCATAATTGAATGCCATAACACCATATTGGTTTTAGAATTGACTTGTATATACAAGTCAATCGCAATAAGTAGACTCTTAATATATTTATAGAAAGGAAGTTGCCATGGCCACTATAATGAATAATAAAATTTAAGGGTGTTCCGACAGTGACATGATTTTATAAACCGTAATAAATACCCTCTTGAAATGTTTACAGTAGATGTGTTACTTCGGCAGCTATAACAAATACTTAAAATTGAAGTGTGTCCATTAGTGACGTGTTTTTCGCGAATATTACCTTATTTTTTAACCCCAATAGGTAGGCTCCTATTTTAATAGAAAGTGTATTACCATGGCCGCTATAAAATCAATCACATATTAAAATTTAAAGGGTGTTCCAGTTATGATGCAATTTTCGCGAATATTACTTTGATTTTAAAATTTAAGGGTGTCCCATAAGACAAAAAAATAAACAACTGGAATTTTTAAATTATACTGAACATAGTACGGAACCCTACGTGTGTGAGTCTAACTCGCACTTGACTAATTTATTATTTTTGTTTTTGCTTAACTCTTTAATGTGATTATGGGGCTGACTACGATTGCTGTTACTTGCAGTTACTTGCTGTCAAGGATGATAGAAGACAAGTTTACGTCATCCCGAAAATAAAATTGAAATTTTCTGCACATGTCGGCCTAATGACGTCACGAGAATGTCTTCTTATTGGCTAATAATTCTAATTGAGAGTATAACTAGAAATGATGAGAGTTTTTAATATAAATTAAGAGAGTTTATTTGCAGGGTTGCCAATCTTTGTGTATTACTTAAATTTATTTGTATGTACCTATTTGAAGCCATATGTTGATTACAGACTTGGCAACCTTACATTGGCCGAAAAACGTCATCTAAAGTGTAATCTTGTCTTCTATCATTCTTGCTTGCTGTTACTCGCTGCTTCAGTCTTTTCTCAATTCTTTGACAGTGAGAGTGACAGATTAAAGTTATGGCGCCACGTGTAAACCGAAAAAAACTAAATTTCGAAGATCTGGAAAATAAAAATTTACAATATTGTTTTACAGCAACAGCAAAAAAAGAAACAAACATTAACTTATTGCTTAAGCAACAGCAAACGTTTTCAAAAAATTTGCTTTGCTGACTGCTTTGCAGCAGAAAGAAACACATAGTGAGTGAGCTTAAGCGAAAGCGTTTCTTCCTTTTTTTTGCATTTGCTTCGCTTGTAAAAATCAAATGTTATGTAAATGCTGAGAAATTCATTTTGTTTTATTTGCAGAAAAAAATGTAAGCAAAGCAAAGATTAAAACCTTGGTTGAAAGCCTAATTATAATTTTTGTGAGCGGAAGTTCAAAAGTTTTTATACAAACTCAGGTTTTCTGAAATAGATGACAGATTTTAAGGTCGTTCATTGTGATAACTTTGCTTTGCTCTGATGGAATATTGACATCATCCTATTTGGATATCCCTCACGGAAGGCGTCGATTTTTTGTCAGGAGTTACGTTACGTTAATGTACGAATTTTTGCTGAATGTTAAACAAACAACTTACCTCGTGTTTACAACTGACAATGCTGTCATGACTACAAATAATAAGTATCAGTTGTTAAAAACTATGATAATTGTCTCAGTAGTGTAGGCGTTCAAACAATTATGACAATTTTGAGCAAAATGGCTAATTTCAATTTTTGTATGCCTGAGTTTAGACAAGGAAACATGTAGGAGGGAAACATTTAGTTTGGTAGCATATTACGGGTGGGGAAGAGAGTATCGTGTTTGTGTTCGGTACTTGGCGACACGCAAGGCGAATATAAACAAGTGATTGCACGGGCGAAAATTCTCATCATCTGTTTAACTTACAAATGTCAAAAAATTCTAAATTATTTTGTTGGCGTTTTTTTGCCATAAACCATTTCTTGTTTAGTGTTCCCAAAGATGGTGCAAGTAGACACACATGGGGTGCAATTTTAAGATTTAATTGGTATGTAATTAAAATTTTTATTGCAGCCCGAAAAATATTTATTGTTTTTGTTTTATTTTTAAAATTTTTTTGACAAGTGGCATAGAGTTTGTAAAAACAAATTGCCTGTTGCATTTTTTAATACAACAGTACTTGTTGTAGCGCTGAAATCACCTTATCAAGGCATATTTAACTAGGTGGATTTGCTACGATAACAATACAGCAACAGCAGGCAGTTTTGTTTGTGTAAAATCCAATATACATATCTGTCAAAAACATGTGTAAACAGAAAGAAAAATAAAGTAAAAAGTTGAAGAAATTTTGATTGTTAAGTTTTATAAATTTTATGTTTTATAAAATTTATAATTTAAAACATTTAATTTTTATTTTAAGGGCGCATACGTTAATACATGGATATTCGCAAATGTTTAAAAATGTAGTCCAACAAAAGACAGACGGGTTCCAGCTATACCAAAGAAACTCAGCGTGTTGATGCTAAAAATCCTTTGGAAGAATTTGGAAGGTGGTGTTGGCGCATTTAATAGAAGCGGTGGTGGTGGCGGATTCAACAAAGGTGAATCACACACAGTACGACTCCTACATAAGAGATTTTACATTGCCTGTTACATTCATTACTAATACAAAATAAGCAATCGGAAACGATAGGTCTAAAAGGTGGCTGTGCCTGCTGAATTTATGTTAAGTTTTATTTTTTGTCCAATAATAATCGGGTATGTTCTGTAATCCGAAACCGAGTGAAATTGAAATCGAATAAATTTTTAAAGAAATATATAACTTAGTTGCGCCTATTATTCTAAAACATTAGCAATCAAGGAAGTTATGTGAATGGTCTTTAATCAAATGTATAAAAAATAATATCAAAATGTTGTAAGATTAAAAAGTTATGACAATTTAAAATTTCATTCGGATTCAATTTCACTCGGTTTCAGATTACAGAACATACCCGAATATTTAGTAACTGAATCTGTTTGGATAATAATAAATATTCTGGATCTCGGTGATTTAGAGTTCTGTGATAAATTCTTTTCAAATTTTTTGGCCAATTGTATTTAATTCTATAAAGATTATTAAATCTATCAGAAATTAAAAAATTTTTATTCTTCACATTAATTTTCTCTGAATGATGACTTGTTAAAATATTTAATATTGAAGAGAATTCAATAATATGGGTATCAAATTCGGAATTTAAAAGATTTCTGTTTGAAACTGGAAAATGGTTCAAAAGACGTCGATTAACATCAAATCTAAAATTACTCCAATTGGTATTTTTAAAAGAAATAAATTTTAATGGTGGCTTCAAAATGACTTCAAAATTCCGAAGAGTAATATGAAGTTTAAGAGAAAAGTGGTCAGAAAAAGAAGATAAACTGGAAATTTCGAAATTAGGAACTGAAAAATTTATGCAATTTCGACTAACGACAAAATGATCTAGAAATGAGGAGCCATTAGTATATGTAGGAGAAGATTCGGAAACACGAACTAGGTATAAGGGATTATTTTCAAGAAAGTTAAAGAATATATTTCCATTGGAGTTGCACAATGTATCACCCCAATTAGTATGTTTAGAATTAAAATCGCCACCAATAAATGCTCCATCAAAATTTTGGGAGTAAGAAGATAATTTTGAAAGGCCATCGTTTAGATAATGTGTGTTAAAGTTACAGGGGATGTAAACAGAACCAAATAAGTATTTTCTAATTGAGTTATCAATTTTAATTTCAATGGAAACAAAAATATGAGGGAATTCTAAATCGAATGTATTAATAATAGAGCATTTATAAGATTTCCTTAAAATTACGGCAACTCCTTGCGCAACTACTATCTCTTACAATATTGTAATCTTTATGAAAAACCCTCTGACGATGGTTGAGATGAGTTTCTTGAATAAACGCAATATCAATCCTTTGAGCATTTAAAGTATTAAAAAGATCTATTCTTCTACTTATCTAAACAAGTGAACCAACATTAAAAGAAAGTAAGTTAAAGCCATTATGGGTTATAAGAATTATTTAATTCATTAAGAAGACTACGACATTGTTGTCTTTGTGTCTTCCTTTGTGAGTTTTTTATAATCCTTTAAGAAATTTTTAATTTTATCTTCTGAAGACAATGTTTCAGGAGGACAAATAATTTCAGCTATTTTTAAAAATTCATCAATTAAAGATGATTTTGAGTTTTCATGATGTGTGAAAGTTAAAATATCTTTCTTAAAGAAACTAACAAATGACTTTCCTTATTGAACAAGATTATTATTATTATTATTCAAAATATTAAAAACATTATCTGAAGCTTTTTGTTTTCTTTTGCTGGCATCATACTTAACTTTTCTCTTCATCTCAATATATTTTAAGTAAGCATAGCAGCCCTTATAATTAGAGGGGTGGCCATGTTGCTTGCAGTTATTGCAAAAGGGAAGCTTGTCCTCGGTGGAAACAAACTGACATTCACCTGGACCATGATTATTGTCACATTTAATACATTTATATTGTCTGTTACAATTGCTTAACAACGTAACTCTCTTGAGTTACGTTTAGAAGACTCCCATAAAACTTTCTGATTAAAAATGTATTTAATATTTGTTATGTCATCTAAACGTCTATTTAATTTTAAGGTTACTAAAAATAAACCCGTATCTATTCCATTTTTCCTAGAGAATGGAGTTGGAAATTTTGAAACAGTTTCTATAGTATCGGGAGCAATAGAATCAATTTCATTTTTTAATGAATTTACATCAGTTTTGAAATATAAACCGTGAATAACTACGCTTTTACGTTTTTTTCCATTGGTGTGTAAGAATAAGAATCTATATTTTTTATATTTTTATTTCTTAAAAGTTGCATCATTTCCTCATGCACTAATGGATCTTTTAAAAATAATATGCTTTTAAATCTATTCTTGTTAATAATTTTGTAAACTACATTCTTAGAATTAAGTTGTTCTACTAAATTTTCTATTTTAACATTAAATAAAAATATAGGAGGACAGAATGAGGAGTCCTCTTTTGAGGCTTAATTTTTTCTTCTTAAATATTTAATTCTCCTAAAATAGCAAATCTATTTTGAGGATTTTGTGTATTATTTAAAGATGATTTATCTGAATCTTGAATGTTTTGTTTACTTAAGTTAGTTAAATCTACCTTAGAACAATATGATCTTCTACGTTTTCTTATGGGGACTTCCTTAAACTGATTACCTTCAACTTCAGAGGCGGAATTTGGAAAATCATCAAAATCCATATTTTCTAGGTTCTTAATATTATCTGAATGCTGTTCCAGAGGCGGAATTTGGAAAATCATCAAAATCCATATTTTCTAGGTTCTTAATATTATCTGAATGCTGTTCCAGCGAAAAATTGTTTTTGTCATCGATAGATTTTTTTTCAACTGAGAAGCAATTTGATCTGGATCGCTAATTACACTTATAATACTTATCTTGCAGTTTCTTGAGTCTTAGATTCAGAAAAGCTAGAAATATCCTTGATAATAGTACATTTAGACACAGATTCTTTTATAGCAGATACAGAGCTGTTTTCAGATTTTGAATTTCCCAAAATAATTTGTTTAACATCCTTGCGGCTTAGGCTTCCTTGAAGAGATGAATTGTTACAATTAGAATCCTTTTTCTGCAAAATATCCGGAGGAACTTTATCGTCCAATGAAGAACGACAGGAAGTCATCTTGTTAAATGATACTATATTGCTTAAAAATTTTCTTTTGAAAGTTTTAGTTTTTTTTTAATTAATTTTTTTTTTATATATATTTTTAACAGAAAAAAGTACGTTTGCTTTCGACAAAAGTTTTTCGATTTTTTTTATAAAAAGTTTATAAAAGATATTTTATAAGCAAAAAATAATTATTAGAAACAAAAACGATTCAATAAAAAGTAAAAAAACATAATTATTTTCTTCTTTGGGGTAGATATCTACTAAGAACGTCAACTATTATAATATCAACTGGACACCCAATTAAATTTTAAAACATTCTTAACAGTCTACGGGCAACTCAGCTAACTTTTAATGCACTTTAAGCCAACTAATTTGCAGTGATACTTGTATTATTTTTTTTAATAATCCAATGTCCTAGGGTGAAGTCCGTTGTCTTACATGTAGTACGAGTATTAAAAAAATTTTGGACTGTATTTTTAAATTTTATTTCAATATATTTGAAATTGAAAACCTCTTTTTTAATGGCTTTTGGTGGTCCTGAAAACGACCTGTTGGTGTTTGATGGTGATGTTTAGTCAGCTGCAGCTTAATATGTTCGTGTCTTTTTGGAACGTCCTGTAGTGCACATAATTCCTAAAATGAATATATTTAATAAAAATATTAAGTACTAACGCTTATTAAGGTAATTTTATAAAATAAAATTAAATAAAATATTAACTTAGGAAACTACAACTTTACTTTTAGGAGTTTTTACAGCGACTTTCCGCAGTTATTATATCCTCTTTAGAAAAATGATCGATGCTTTTAAATTTGTTTTTATATGGATTTTGATAGTTGAACTTCCATTAAAGGAGAAAATTGTAAGTTTAATTGTCAAAATCCATAAAAATTTATTATTTTCGCTTTAATATTTTTCCTCCGTAGTGAGGCTACCCTACGCCTTGGTTTTATGCAAGGCATATTCATCAGATAACCTCACTACGAAGGGGAAATATTGAGGGGATAATTATACATTTTTATGTATATGGAGTTTGATAGCTCAACTTCCATTTAAGGGAAAAAATTGTAAGTTTAACTGTCAAAATGCATATAAAAAAATTATAATTTTCGCCTCTGTAGTGAGGCTACCTGTTGAATGTGCCTTGGCACAATAATACACAAGGCGAATATATACAGGTGATTGCAGGGCTACAACAAGTACAACAAAAAAAAACAACAGGCAATTTGTTTTTACAAAATCTATGCCTCTTGTCAAAAACATTCGTAGAAACAAAAAAAAAAAATAAGTAAACAAAAATAATAAAAATTTTTCGGGCTGCAATAATTAACATACCAAGGAAGTTATTTTACATCTTCAAACTGCACCTATTTTTTTTACACTTGAACTTTTGCAATACCGTTTGCATTAAACACCGAACTCTGCTTATGTATATTGTTGTAGCACTGCCTTATTTTGTTTTAAATTGTTTCTATTTTTATTTAAAATTCCACACAATAAACATTAAAAAAAATGATAAATTTAATTTCAAAATTATTTTTGTTTTATTGAATATTTTGACATTTCTAAATTAAACAGATGATGAGAATTTTCGCCCGTGCAATCACCTGTTTAAATTCGCCTTGATAATACAGGTAAAACTGTTAGAACAGCTGTTTAAATTTTCTTATCTGAAAATGTCAAACCTTATATAAAACTCTGTTTGCGCACTTAGGCGGCAATTTGATATTCGGCATAACCTTAGGACAATAAAATAATATGCTCAGCTGGATTTGATGCTGCTGCTAGGGCCATGTGCAGCCCTCTCAATTCCTGACCTGCTGAAAACAGGTATATCGGCTTTAGGCTTGTTAGATTTAGTTTATAAGTACTGCATATTTATTTAAGTGTCCTACCTATATTTTCTTTATATTTTAGGAAAATATTTTGACACAGTCGGGCAAAAACAGGTTGCTTAATTTTTTTATGAATTCGCCTTGCATATACCTGTATTATTTTACCATGGTTATGTACCAAAGTATATTTATATCAAGTACATGCAAGTCTATAACAAGTACAACATTAGAACAACAACAGCCATTTTGTTTGAGTAAAAATATTGCTAGTTGTCAAGAGCAACTCAGGGATGGCAAACTGGGTACAAAAGCACATTTTTGTAATAAAAAAAACTTAATATCTGCTAAATAAAAATAAAAAAAATATAGTACAATGATCTGTTTATGTTTAGATCAATCTGAATTAAAACAAGAATTCATAAGAAGTTTGTTTAGTGAAACTTAAATAAGTAAATCAAAATTTCGTTTACCATCCCTGATGAAACAAAAGAAAGTGAAAAAATATATATTTGAAATTTTTTTAAATTTTCTATGTATTTACTCTTTTAAAAATTCAATGGCGCCATAAAAAATATAAATAAATTTTGGCACGTAGAAACAAAACAAAACGAAACAAAAAATTTCAGCTGATCTGACGAATGTACTTGATATACATAGATATACTATGGTTACCCCCCCCATCACCATTAGACATTAACATGCGTTAACAAAAGTCAAACTTCATATGAAAAAAAACATTATTTTTAATACTGTTTTTTTTATATGAATTTTGACTTTTGTTAAGACATGTTCAAGGTATATTAAACTTACTAGGTAGTGTCGTCCGCCCAGCTGATTTAGTAGTTCGACATGTCAAAAGTTGTATGTGTTGAGAAATTTTATAGTGTAGAAGTGAGAAAGCAATAAAACACATACACGCCTTCTCAATTTTCTTATATGTTTTTTGAAATTTCGAACTACAAAGCAACAACAAAATGCCATGTTGTTCTTGTATTGTTGTATTTGTTGTAGGGATGCCACTACCTAGTAAAATAAATATGCCTTGGACATGTTGATAGCAAATAAAGACGGGAGTTTATGTACCTTGAAAAGCCAAAAAAATGTAAAAAGTTTTTCAAAATATACAAGTAGTTCGGCTAAGTATTGTTTTGCTGACATTCATAATTCTAAAACTTCAATTAAAAAATAAAAAAAAGTACATAAATTTTAGTCAGTTTTATTAAATTTATTTTTTATATACATATTTGGAAGGACTTTAAAGCAATTTCTCAAGCAGCGTCAATATGGACGACGATAAGAGGGTGAGGAACGCAATTGAGATGAAAAACTGAACTATAGTTTTAGTATTTTTTTTTTTTTTGAAAAACACGAAATAAAGTAGACGTAAAAAAATCTAGCGATTAGAATCTAATCGCTAGATTTTCTGTTTGTTATAGTTACTTATTTCTCTTTTTTATTTCTAGGAAGATTTAAACTTGAATGAAATTTGGAAAGCATGCCGCAAAATTCAAGATGCAATCTTCCGTTATGGCTTTAATATTTGCGCCGATTTTTGTGCCCATGATCCAGCCAACAAAGGCTTGATATCAGGTATACATAAAATATTTTTCATATTTTCAACATACTTATAATGAAATATCTGTTTATAGAATCTCTTTTTAGTAGTGTACTGGGAAAATATAAAAATATAATTGGCTTATCTGATTTCGAATTGCGTGAAGTTACATACTATTTTCGTTTACGTGATGGTCGTGTCGTTTATTCAGACTTTTGCAAGGTTGTATGCAATGAAAGTAAGTTTATTTATTTATCAGTATAACAAAATTCGAATATTCTATTGCATTATATTTTTCTGTTTTAAAACACGCTAAAAGTGCAAAAAACACATATTTTACTACAATTAAAAAAAAATACGGTGCCTCTATTAAGTTGCCCAATTGTACATACATAGCAATTAATTCTAAAATTTATATTTATGTATTCTTAGGCAAAGACAAAGAAATCACAAAAGATTTGACAACCGGATTAGAATGGAATGATCCTTTACATGTAAATGACATATCCAGAACAGAAGATCGTCGTGAATTGTGTTTAATTTTAATTAAAATTGCCCAAGTTTCTAATTTGCCATTGCTGCCGTATTTTCAAGATTATGAATTGGTAATATGTTTATTATTTTATATGTATAAGCTCAATTAACCCATGACTTTCGGTTTGGCGTTTAAAGATCAAAAGTATTTTAAAAACGGTGCCAACAGAACCCTATTAATATCGTTTCGCTGTATCTAGTATTTTTAAGGCAACCTATAGCCGATTCAAAGAAAAGAAAATTTGGGCCATAAATTGCAACTGTTCTCCTTGCAGTCCACCCCACCCGAACTTAGCCAAATACGAAACAAAATGTATAATAGCAAATAATAGGAAGAGAAAGCGCAAATGAATTACCATAATTTGCTTCAAATATTTCTTTACATGAATTTAATTTTTTTTTTTCATATTTTTCGCGATTTTTAATGAATTCAAATTTTTATTCAATACAAGAATTTGAATTCATGATTCATTAAAATTTTATTCAATTCATTTTTTAAAATTTTTTAATTCTTGATGAATTTATTCATATATTCATAAAAATTTCTAAATTCAAATATGAATGATTCGTTCTGGTATAAACACTTGTGTATATGACATGCATATGGAGTGCCTCGATAGACTGATTATTAGTGGGATAGCCTATCAGTTAATTGGTTGCGGATTCTATTCCCGCAGAAGACTCTGGGTGAATTCGGCAGACAAGCAAGAAGCTTTTTACTTTACCATACGTAGTATAAGGTAGAGTATAGTAATCATGAAAAAATCGAGGTCGGGATTTCGACGGATTTATACGTTTTGGGGTCTCCTGAATCCATTTTGACTACTTTCGCGATGATGTCTGTGGGTGGGTGTGTATGCCACTATTTTTGTGGAGTTTGTACATGTCATACCGTTTGACATATTAAAATGAAATTTAATATGTGCCTTTGGTATATGGAGATGAAGACCTGTATAGTTTTTGCGAATAATCGGGAAAGGGCGAGGTGTAGTTTTCTTACCCCCAAATTTTGTGAACGCTCTACGGGACATACCGTATGACATATTAAAACGAAATTTAGTATGGTATAAGGGGAAAGGGGTAGGTTACTTATTCCCAAATTTTGTTTATGAAGATGAATAGCTGTATAAATTTTGGCATTATCGGGAAGGGGCAAGGGGTAGTTTACTTAACACCCCAAACCGAATATAATTAATTTTTCGATTCGAGTATACTTTTATTCTTGGTATAGTTGAGTGTAGGTCACTTAAGTTTTATTTATAAATAAAAAATGAAATAAAATATGAGTGTATTTGTGCGTTTGTGTGTTTATAGATACACAGAAAAAAATAATACCTATATCCCATGAATATTTTCATAAATATTAGGAATCGAACATGACTGTTTTTCCGAAACTTTTTTCATTTAGTTTATGAACATCGTAATAAAAAATTTGAATTATACATAACGTGTATTTTTAAAATATTTGCCTCAATTATATGCATTTATAACAATAAGGAAATTTGTATATACAAAATTCTTCATAATTCTAATGCTTATAGTTTACAGTTTATCTTAACAGATAAAGGCACAAGCCCAAATAACAATAAATATTTTTATATACTAAAAGGTCGAATAAAACAAATAATAAATTGACTACGGAGGGCACGCCGAAAAGCATCGTTTTGAAGCTGTACAAACATCTACGTGAAAACTACAAACCTAATACACAAAAACAAATAAATCTAAGATTAAGCTAAAAGCTACATTTGACCTCGAGTCCAAATAAAAATAAAAAATTTTATATACTAAAAGGCCGAATAAAACAAACAATAAATTAACAGATAAACTGTATAGTGCCTTGTATCTAAGTATGAGTTGAAGTGTGTTTCAGAATTCCTCTTACAAGGAGGATTCCTTACATGTTATTTCATGTACATTTTTAAAAGTGTTTGAAATGCAATGAACTTCATAAAAAAATATCTTCAAAATCTATACTTACCTTTTTCGCATAAAGACAAAATCGTATTTAAAGAAAATTTAAAAATATTTTATATCTTTTTTTTAATTTTTAAAAATATTTCAATAATTTTTTTACAACCTTCTTCTAAAAGAACCTTGAGCAAAAGTAGTAGTGCATATTTGCTCAGATGCAAATTAAAATAAACAACAATTTTTGAAATATTTCTTAAAAAAATTTAATTATTAAATTAGTTTGTTTGTCAAAATCACAATTATATTTTTTATTATTTTTCTTTTTTATTTGTATTTTATATTTTTCTTTTGTGCTTTGCACAAAAATGCAATATATTTAAAAAGTATGCTCACGATCTACTACAATATGGACTGCAAATTTACAATATGCAAATTTGCACTATAATCATCGTGAAAACCCCTAATAGGTTGTATTACTAAAAATTTATGAAATCAATTCATAACATTTCTTTTCAAACTTTTTTGTGTACCAGTGTGCTCTACACTGAACCAAAAATTTACCTGAAATGAAGAAAATTAGGTTGTTAACAACTAACAAACTTTTAAGTCAACTCTTTTAGATTACAAATAATTTTATTAAATTCCTTATATTGTAGAAATTCATTCAATATGACTTCTAGTTATTTAATGGGGTGTAACAATTAAAAATTTTATTTTTTTGCCAATATTTATCTTAACGTTACTAGATCAAAATCTTTCAACATAATCTGAAAAAAAAACTGAAAAACATTAATGTCCTATGAGAAATAAAACAAATAAGGCTTTAGATTTCCTTTGCGGGCATTTGATTTTAATTTCGTGGTTTTCTCAAATTCTTGTCAAAAATATTTCTGCTCCTAATCGGTAATAGTTTTTATTTGCAATAATACCCCGAAATTGACCGCAAACATATTTTAGTGATTGTTGCAAACGTTTTAAATTAACAAAATTAATTTTATGTCATTCAAATATCTTCTTTACATACATACATACATATGAAAATTTACAAATTTTCTTTAATTCTACATGCTTTTAATAAAATTAAAAACTTAAAATAATTGAAAATTAACTCAAATCAACAACGTATAAATTATTCACATTAACGTCTTCAATGGATGTAAATTTAACTATATTTATGGGTTGTTTGAATATGAACGTGTAACTACTGTTTCAACTAAATTTTTGTTAATTTAACAAAATCTATATATCTACATATATACATACAAATAAAATAGTAACTCATGTCCGTCTATCTGTCTGTCTGACTGTCTGCTTTTCTTTTGTGTTTGCATCACGTTAAAAGTAGTTAGCATCCTGATTACAATATAGAATACTTTTATTTCGCAAAAAATATTTCAATTCTAAGAGAAACTGGAGAAAAAGCAGTGAAAATAGACAATTTCCGGATTAAAGGTACTGAAATTTTCGGTTTGTAACTGGGATATTTTAATCACGTCTGCACACCTTTTATTTTTGAAATGGGATATCTATATATAAATAGGCAAGTGAAAAAAGTTAAGAACCATTTTAACTGACTTAAACTCAACGTATTCGCTTGATTTTTTCTACATTTTTGAGTCTAAGGTAGTTAAAAAGAGTTAAGAATATTAGCCAATCATAAAGCCATGATCTCTCTTTCTCTCTTAATTTGCTAAAAAATTACAACAAAAAACTCAAAATTAACTACATAAATTAAATTTGGCTTGGCAACTCCGTAAACACTCAAAAGGAAACTTAGGACCTGTTTCACAATGTCGACAGAGTTTGTTCTTTCTTACAATTATATTTAAAACAAATTCAAAAATTTTGACTGTACTTATACGAAAGAACGAATTCTTTCGACAATGAGAAACCGGCAATTATTAATTTATTAATAATATATGTAATTTTGAAAACGCAAATAAAAATCGGAAGACAATATGTACATACTATGTATTAATCCGCCTAATTACGTATGTCATAGTCACGCTGCACAGTGGCTGAAAATCGTTTTTCGTTGGCCAAAAGTAAATTTTTTTTTATGTCACCGATTTTTTAAATTTATACGTCATTTTGTAGTTAATATATCCAAATTAAGGTAGCCAAAAAATTATGTTAAAATATTGATAATTGTGGGCGTGGCATGTTGTCAAACTCAACTTTTTTTTTAATTTCAGAAAAAGGTGTTTTTCTTTGGTTTTTTATCAAAATTAAATGGTTACTACTCGCAAGCTATCATCGATAATGGTCTGCGGTTTTTTTTATAATGTTGGTAGGATTATTGCCTTTAGTTGTTGTAAGTAGACACAGCTCTAGCGTTTAATATTAGGGGCGTTATGAAATATTTATGAAACTGCTATATTTTCCTCAAATTTAAATTTTAGTGGAATAGAACTTTTAGGGAACAAAAGGGAACAAGAAACGTATACAACCACGAGAAAGGTGAAAGTGTCCTCTTTAAGGCTATATATACTTTTGCACCCGCCACGAGCCGCCTGTAGAACACCGTTTTCATTTTAATGAAGTTACTCGAAAAAAATTCATATACAATGGTGTATTAAATTTTCACTTTTTTGCCTAAAAGTTTATTTTTTTTTAGTTTAGGCTACGTATAACTAAAAAAAATAAATATAATACCTTCGAAAGGGTTTTATGGCTTTGTTTTGATCAGCAAAAAATAAGTAATAAAATTATCACAATGGGCTCTACAGGAAGCATATGATCTCTTTCTAAATTTACCTGTTATCAAATGTTAGGGTCAACCAAAGTCATAAACAATTTTATAACAATAATTGCGACATTAAACCACTAAAGTTAAAAAACAACCCCATATTGACGCATGAGTGCAGTTTTGTTCAATTTAAGCGCTACCTGCTATGAAATTAAAGATCAGTGTGTGAAGAACATGTACCTAAAAATTTATAAAAGTACGGATTCGTTAAGGGATTACTCAGTAATAACTTAATCCTTTAAGTGTACGGATAAAACATAACAAACGCAAATAAAAATATTCAAAAGAAAATGGAGAGCTTCAGTTATAAAGAACTGGCCGAAGTATATTTTAGAAACAAAAATCAGGAAGATGTTCTTAGTTACGTTAAAATAAAATTAAACTTAAATTCGTGTAGCACCGAAATGCAAGAGCAATTATATAATTTCGTCAAAGCACTAAAAAACGCTACAAAGAAGTTATGTACAGTAAACAAAAATTTTATATAAAAAGTGCAAAGTGGTTAGAAGGTCAACTTACTGTCGCTGCAGAAACAGCAAAGCAAGATAAGGCTGGAAGACCACGCAAATCATTAGTGGACAATTGCAGCGATAGATCTAAGAGGCGGAAGCTTAAAGATATTAACGATGCCTTTGGTTCTACAAATATAAAAGAATCTTTTCTACATCAATTACGATCACAAAACCAATTTACAAAAGTGGATATCATTGAAAAAGTTGTTAAAGCTAGTCCACCGAGAACAAAACGGATTCCAAACAACTCCGAATGATGCAATACAGTACACAAATGAGGAGGCATTAGCATTATTTCTGGATTTGAAATTAACAAAACAGCAATATATTAAACTCAGACAGCGTGCGATTGAAAAAGGCTCAAATATATATCCAGCATATCATCACATAACCGCTGCTAAAATGGACTGTTTGCCATCAAAGGACACTATTTAATCACACCAATTTCGGCAGAGGTACAACTACAATCTCTACTTGATCACACAGCCGCACGCTTGCTGCAATCAATAACAGAAAATGAGTTGAAGAAATAAGGAAACACAAAGTTAATTCTTTTTTGTAAATGGGGATGTGATGGTTCTTCACGACAAAAACAATATAAACAAGCTGTATGTGAAAATATTTCTGACTCAGATATGTTCATGGTATCATTTGTACCATTGCAATTGAAAAAGATTTTGGAAGATTCAGAGCCTTCGACTAGTACAACGCAAACAATGGATATTTGGAAAAATGAGACACCATCTTCTACGAAATACTGCAGGCCAATCAAATTTCAATTCAAAAGAGAAAAAAATGATGTTATTAATAAAGAAATTAGTGATATCAAGGCCCAAATTACAGCACTACAGCCATTACAATTACAGTTAGATGGGTAGCAAATTGAAGTAAGCTACCAGTTAGTCCTGACAATGATAGATGGAAAAGTGGGTCAGGCTTTGACTAACACGAAGGCTGCATCCAGCTGCATTATATGCCAAGATACATCAACCCAATTAAACCAAGTCCCAGCAAAATCATTAGATAATACCGATGCATATGAATTTGGATTATCACCACTACACGCAAGAATACGACTTATGGAACACATACTAAAAATCAGTTATGATTTGGATTTCGGGTCTTCAGGATCAATAAGAAACAACGTGACCAACAAAGAGTTAAGAAGTTCAAAAAAGAAACATGTTCAAGATGAATATCGCAAACGTGGACTGATTATAGATCAGCCAAAACAAGGGTCAGGCAATACAAATGATGGCAATACCGCAAGAAGATTCTTTTCAGATCCAGAAACAGCATCTGAAATAACAGGAGTGGATTTCAACCTTATTTTCAGATTTAAAATAATACTAGAAGTACTTGCGTGCAATGAAGAAATTGACTGTAGAAAATTTGGAGATTATGCTAAGGAAACTGCAAAAATATATACAACTAACTACCCATGGAGAAATATGTCTGCAACAGATCACAAAATCCTTTATCATGGTGAAGATGTCATTAAATATCATTTGGTGTCACTTGGAGATCTACCAGAGGAGGCTCAGGAAAAAAGGAACAAGGATTACATATTTTATAGAGAGCACAATACTAGGAAAATTTCACGGAATTCAACAAATGAAGATCTATTTAATATATTATTGGCAACGTCAGATCCGTTCATATCCAGTATTCGAAATCAATGGAAAATTATTTTTTTATGCAATCTAGGCTTAGGTAATAAATACAATTTGTTAATTATTGACACTATTTTTCATATAATATGTTATATAAACGCCCACAAAAAGGGGGCGGGGTCAAAAATAAATTTTTATGATTTTCTGGCTCCAGAGCAAAGACCTTGAACCTTCTTTGACATAAAAATGTTTCATTTGCTTAACAAATTTACAAAAAAAACTTGTAAAAATGTGTAGTTTTTCAGGGGTTGGTTTAGTTCTTCTTAGGGGAATTTCTCTCCCCCTGGTCCGATTTGGCCCATTTACGAACTTAGCCTGCCCTATCCTTCAAGATATATATGTACCAAATTTCAAGGGTCTAGCTCTTTTCGTTTAGACTGAATCGTGTTCATACAGACAGGCGAATGGACGGACGGCCGGATGGACAGACGGACATAGCTATATCGTCTTAGATTTCATCACTGATCAAGAATATATATACTTTTTTGGATCTTAGAGGGATATTTTACTATGTTACACACAGAATAAACCCATATTTCACTCTGAAAGTTAATAAAATTAAAATGTTCAACTTTGACCTCGAATTCCTTAAAAAGTCCTCAATCAATTTTAATGTAATTAAAACTGAATCAAGCTGAGCTAAATATCTATCCATTAAAAAAAAATTATTTCAATATTTTGATCGGTTCAAAAGTTACAGAATTTTGGCCAACGAAAAACGATTTTCAGCCACTGTGCGCCGAATTTTTGTCGGTTTTTAAATATGGCATTACACATGTCGTTTGTGAGACTGAAATACGACTCCGTCGAATTCTATTACAAATTGTGGTATTTTGTATGCCGATTTTTATTGTGAAATTCGAGAAAAACAGTCGTAGTGTATTTTGCTGGTGAGTGACAACGTCGAATTATTAAATTTTTTTATCAAACTAAACAGAAAATGGATGAGGACTCCGAGGGATGAGCGACTCCGAGGGATGGATGAAAGTCTGGCCTGACATGAAAACAAGTGTTAAAAAGAAGCTTGTGTTCAATAAGCTCTAAATTGTAGAACTGGAGGTAATCCCTTTACACAAAAAACTTTAACAGCAATAGATGAGGCAGTGTCGGGATTATTACAGCTTGATTCCATAATTAATCCGAAACGAGTAAACTTCGGTATTCAAAACGCGACATATAGCCCTAACAAAGAAACCCATAAGATAAGAGTGGACAAACAATTGATTTTGTGGAAACAGTCGATAGTTTAGAAGCCAATGATGAGGATGGAAATAGTAACGGTTCAGGAGACAATACAATTTTAGAACAATCCAGAGCCAGAAAAACAAAAAGACACTCTAAAGCATCAGAAAACCAATCACTTTTATAACAACAGCTTAAAATCCAATGTGATTTATCCACATTAAACTTACACGGAACTTGAAAGATCGAATATGTTTGACCGGTGTCTTAGTTGTCTCCGTAAACTTATAAGTTCCTGGCTCCTCTCATGTTCTTCTTTACCAGAAAATTCAAAATGTGCAACACTTAACATTTATATTAATAAGTATTAATTTAATTTATTAAAAAACAAATAACAAATAAAAATAATTGAATTTGAATGTTTCTTCTATCAGCTGATCTGTTATTGTAAATAAATGATCGCGTCTAATCTACTACAAAAACACTCACGTCGAAAGTTTTTCATAATGCCCATAAAATGTAAATTCGACAGTTGTCACAATTCGACTACGACATACGTTATTAGGGGGAATAACTAAATTTGAATAATATGAGTATTAAAAATATGCAACATTAATGTGCACTTATGTAAAATATACCTAAAACGATTACAAAAATAAATTTCGCCACAGGGCTAACTTTAGTTTTAAGCAAAATAGCGCAACAGATCGCGCCAATTGAATAAAATTTGCATTTTAACTTTGTGGAATTACTTGTTATTAAAATATTTTAAACACCTCTTACAGAGCTGTACAATAATTTTTTTAATTTTAGAATTTTTTATAAATTTTAGAATTTTATCCAGGGATGGGTACCTGTATATAAAGTAAATACATAAACTATAACTGAAGCACTATAAAAGTAAGTCTTACAATTGGTGTGGAATACTTTCAAAGCAAAATCCAGGAAAAATTGTCAGGACGCCCACGACGTGGCCGGCACAGCTAGTACACAATAAAATTTTATAAACACTACTACATGATTTTTATTCCTTCAAACAACTTCAACAACAACATGATGAATTTTACTTTTGTAGAAATAAAGTAAAAAAAAAATCAAAAATAAAATTCAGGTGTGCTGCATGCATACGGGCTTTACAAACTTTACATACAAATAAATGTACGTAATAGGCAAAAATTGGCAAACCCGCAAATAAAATTAAAATTATTAGCTAATAGAGTTAACCCAACATGCGCAGAAAACTTTAATTTCATGTGCGAGATGGCGTAATCTTGTTTCTATCATTCTTGTTAACATGAGTTTTTTATTAAATTTCAAAATTTTTCCTTAATTTAGAGACTTTTATTGAACTTAATCTGATAAACTTTGCCAATGCATTTCTATTTTCAGATCTCCCAGTACGAAGGTACCGTTACAGTCTCTCATTTCTCTCGTGTCCTGCACTTTATGAAAATCCCTTTATCGGACAAAGATTTTCTTTTATTATTGAAACGTTATATGAAGGATTCATACTTGGTCAATTATGTGGCATTCGTTAAACACATTCAAAATATTTTAAACTATTTAAAGGAAACAAAACTAACTGATAATGCCAAGGTAAAAATTCTATTAAAAAATCAAAACAAAAATCTTTACTAAATAAAGTGGTTTCTTTTGTTAACACACTCAAGGAAATTGTGAATAATTTCCCCGGGAAACTAGTTGATTTAGATTTACCGAAACTTCCACCCGTTGATGGAACCAATATGGCTCAACGAATTTTCAAAGACTTTTGTAATCATCCCAAAGAGAATAAAAATATTTGTGACATCATATTTTGTATACAAAAGCAAGTGCATGCAAAACGCATTAGAACACATGAATTCCTTGAGGGTTTTGATCTCTTACATACCGGCACAGTGACTATTAATCAATTCGAACGTGGTTTACACAACATGGGCTTGGGCAAATATTTGACTCAAAGAGAATTTCGTACGTTGTGTCAACGTTATTTAGATCCAATAGATACAAACCGCATAATGTGGCGTAGATTTGAGGACGAAATGGATAGAGGTAAGAAATATGCAGCTAAAAAAATATTTTTAAGTTGTTTTTTTTTTTCTCTACAGTATTCACCGTTAAGAATTTAGAAAAGATGCCATTATTAAACATAGAATCACCACCACTTTATATTCAGGATATGCCACGCACTGGCTCTTTGAATTGGCAACAAGCTGCCCCAACAACTCGGGAATTTTGTGAGGAAGCTTTAAGAAAAATCCAAATTCGAATACGAAATAGACGTTTATATTTGCATCCCTTTTTTAGGAGTTATGATAAGTATGTTTTTTTAATTACTATTCGAATTGTCTAAACGGTATATGTAGCTTGTTAATGACGAAATACTTTTTTGTAAATACGTAAAATATAGTATACGAGTATGTACATATCTATATCGTTAGCTGAAATGCAAAACCACGTAGCTGACAGAATTTTAGCAATTTTTTATACCCCAACTTTGTCATTCCGTGTGAAATTTCTACAATTTTCATAAAGTATATATGTATGTATATACTGGACCCTTATACATAGAAAAGTTGATTGAGCCATGTCTGTCCGTCCGTCTTCGGGTAGTTATATCATTTACCAAGGCAACAGACGAGGTACAGAATATTTAAGCCCACAAATCTGCCAGGCATAGTTTCGAAAATTTTGCGATTGCAATTCAGCAACATCGTATCATTTATTTGGAGGCTTCGGGCCAAAAACCACGCAACTTATATTTTTTTTAAATTTTTTCGGATTTAATGATTCTCTTTTGTTGTTGTTTTTTTTTTTTTTTTTTTGTTAAGTAAATATAAGACCGAGTAGGTATATCGCCAGGAGTGCATACGGATCTCGGGGGATCAATAACCACCTGCGAGGGACGATTTTGTGTTTATTTTTAGGTTGGTAATGTTTTTCTGTTTTGATTTGCATTAAAGGCCTTTATAGAAAGCAATACATATATGTAGAGGTAACCAACAGACCCACAGGGTGCCCATTGGTAACCAGGGGCAGTCATATGGAAATATGTTTTACGGATTTTTTGCTTTAGTCTGACCATTCTTACACAATATAGATTGCAGCAAGTGCTTAAGTTTTACAAAAATACTTAAAAAAAAATTATTATTTCCAATATGTTGCCTTTTGCTATTACTAAATCAATTGTAAAGCTTGAAAATGATTGATATTTTTTAGTGAAATGTTTTTTTTTAGTGAAATTCACCAAGTTTTAATACATTTGGATATGGAAAAAATATAGTTGTCTTTTTCCATTTCTGCTTAAAATAGGCAGTTTTGGGTGACTAAATACCTTAAATAAGTTTTAGTCAAAGAAAAATCATTAAAATATCATATCTACCGCTATCTTACTACGATAAAGCCAAAAAAAAGTAATTTTTTAAGAAAAATCCATATTTTTTCATGTTTTAATACCTACTAAGTGAGCCTATAAAATAATGATGAACAACAAACTTTAATTTCTTGCATTATTTGATGCATAGTTTTAATGAAATTTCAAAAGTAAACATCTTTTACGGCTGTCCAATGTCGACGGAATTGGATTTTAAACCGACAAAAATACTTTGGTGTCATGAAATCCAATGTAATTAAACCAATCAGTTTACACCTTGTCAGTTTTAATATACTCGCTTTTATTTTTTGAAGTATTTGGCAGAAATGTAAGTAAATTTATTATATTTTATAAAAGTGAATATTTATGTATTATTATAAATACATATATATACATACTACATACATATGTACATAGTTAAAAATTATTTCAAAAGCTATTTATGTGAAATTGAGGTCGTATTTTACTTACAATCATCGCATTCATACTGAAATATCCTATTCGGTTAAAGTATACGTGGTCGTCATAACTAGACTTAATAAGATTTGTGTGTCCCGTCGATGCAACCAATTATTGAAGGAATTTTGTATTTGCTATAAAAATAATCCCTTGATCTTCGCTTATCGTTAGAGTCTATTTCAAGTTGCAGTCACAGAAGGAAAATTAACCGCTCCATAACTTTAAGTACATGATGTAAAATTGTTGAGACCGTGCTTCTGTATAGATTTATTTCAGCTTAAAAGCGCAACGCAGCTGCTTGTTACAGCAATGACGGAATCTAAGAACGTGACAAATTTCGTTTGATTGTGTCAAGGACCATTCCGGAAGAGTCTTTGTTTAACCGTTAATATGCTATAAATCTGCAAAACAGCAGTAAAATATGAACGCTCAGTATAATACTTACTCTGTCAGTATATACTTACTTACTCTGTATATACATACTTACTTACTCTGTGTCCGGCTGTTCAAGTGGATTACTGCAATCTGGCAAAAATCTCTTATTTTGAAATTCTATTTATTGTATTTTTAATGTATTTGAACTAACAATAATAATAACAATAATTAATCATATCTAAAGTCTAAAATAAAATACTTAATTCCTTTGTTTACCTTTTCTGAGCAACCTACTTGTAGTAACAACATTAGCGTAGTAGGTCAAATTTTCTAGGGGCGGCAAAACGTTTTTTATTGGAGAACTAGCTGTGCATGCCACTTCGTCAGCGTTCATGCAATATTTTGTTCGATTTTGCTTTGAAAGCAATCCCCACCAAAGACCCTTACGGTTTTAGAGCCGCCTTAAACTATGCTGCATATCGGTTTATGTTTTTTACTTTATAAAAAAAGTAAAGTATGCTAATCCGGTTAGTTTAATCTAGTTCAGTTATAGTTTCTGTATTTACTTTACTATTAAAATAACTGCGTATTTTCACTGATTTTTCTCCACTTTCTCTTTGGAATAAAATATGGATACTAAGGTGCCTCCTCACAAAATTTTGTTAAGATCCATCCAGTAGTTTTTCATGATGCGAACGCTAAAGAAAAGCAGACAGATAGACGGAAATGAGTTACTATTTTATTATACATATGTATGTATAGATAATATTCTGAAAATAAATATGTAGTACAATATTTTGAATTTCCGCGGGAGGGGGGCAACAGCAAGTTTGGAGGGGGCATTGCACCCGCCAGAATAGCCTTTCTACGCCAATGAATAACAAATATGCAAAAACTGCAGTAATCATTTTATTATATCGTAATTTATTTTTTTTATATAATTTAACAAAACTGCAATAACTTTTAATAATATTTAAACGAAAACAAGTATTTTGTTAAAAAAGTAACAATAAACTTTTAAACAAATCGCACTTGTTCAACAAGAGGGTATTAACTCAAAATTTTTAAATTTTCACTTTTTGCCAGAAATCAACAACAACATCAATGTAAAAATTTTAACGTATTCTGATTACTCTTTCATCTCGAATAGAACCAGGGACCCGAAATAAATGTTATTTTTATTTTAATATTAAATTAGTTGCAGAAAAAATAAATGTAAAAATATCGCTCGTGTAGTAACAATTATAAACAACCATAAAAAAGTGGTCCTGCCACAACCATTATATAAGATTTTTAATTTTTATATCTTTCATAACCATTATAATTCATTTTTATTTTTAGGGGTCCGTATCCAAAGGGTAAAAACGAAACCAATGTCTGTCCGTCTGTCAGCGCCTTTTATCTCTGGAACCGTAATAGGTAGACTCTTGAAATTTTCACAGATGATGTATAGCTATTGCCGCTATAGCAACAACTACTAAAACTTATAGGGTGTTCCGATAGAGAGGTGTTATTGACGAATATGTGTTTATTTATTGAACTGTAGGAGACATAGACTCAAGATTTAAAAACAGTAATTAAAACATAGTTCGCTATATACGGAAGTCTAAAAAAATAAACCTAAAAATTAAAGGGTGTTCCAAAAGTGGCGTGATTTGCATTTGATTTGTAGACTCTTGAAATTTTCACAGAAGGTATAGGGTGTACCGATAGAGTGCTGCTATTCACGAATGTGTGTTTATTTCTTGAACTGTAGGAGGCATACACTAAAAATTTACAAACAGTAATTAAAACTTAGTTCGCTTTATAAACAAGTCTAAAAAAATAAACCAAAAAATAAAGGGTGTTCCGATAGTGGTGTGATTTGCATGTACAAGGCCTAAGTTTTTAACCATAATATGTAGACTCTTGAAATTTTCACAGAAGGTGTATAACTGTGGCCACTATAGCAATGAATACTAAAACTTATCGGGTGTTATAAGTTATTTGCCTTTATGTCTTTATTTCTTGAGCAATAGGAGGCAACCACTTAAAATTTGCAGACAGTAATTAACACTATGTTCGCTTTCTAAGCAAGTATATAAAAATAAACCTTAAAATTAAAGGGTTTTCCGAGAGTGATGTGCTTTGCGTGTATATGGCCTAAGTTTTGAACGATAATAAGTAGACTCTTAAAGTTTTTACAGGAGGTTTATTACTATGGAAACTTTGATAAATAATAAAAATTAAAGGGTGTTCTCTTGTATAACGCCTTATTTCTTAAATCGTAATAGGTAGACTCTTAAAATTGTGTACAGGAGATATGTTGCCACGGCCGATATGACAATTACTAAAAATTAAAGGTTGTTCCGACAATGACATGTTTTTCAAGTGACTTATTTTTTTAATCGTAATAGGTAAACTCTTGATATATTCATAGAAAAAGAATTTTCATGGCCGTTATAACAAATAACAAAATTAAAGAGTGTTGCGACAGAGACATGATTTTTACTTAAATAGTCTTATTTTTTCAACCATAATAGGTGGACTCTTGAATTGTTTACAGTAGATGTTGTACTTCGGCCGCTATAACAATTACTAATTACTAAAGGGTGATCCATCAGTGACATGTTTTTCACGTATATTACCTTATTTTTGAACCGCAATAGGTAGGCCTGATATTTCCATAGAAAGTGTATTACCATGGCCGTTATAACAACAATTCCTAAAATTTAAAGGGTGTTCCAATAGCAATGTAATTTTCGCGAATATGACTTTAATTTTAAAAATAAAGGGTGCACCATAAGACATGAAAAAATTAACAACTTGAATTTTTAAAGGCTAACTAACTCGCACTTGACTGATTTTTTTTTCTTATTTTGGTAACCATTATAAAAGATTTTTTATTTATTTTAGCTTTTCACAACCATAATAAAATATTTTGATTTTTTTTTTTGGTCTATTATAACAATTTAAAATGATTTTTATTTTTTTAGGTCTTTAATAACCATTACATTTTTTTTTTTTTTTTTTTTTTTGGTCTCTATAACCATTATAAGTAATCAAAAAGTTTTTTGGTCTTCTCAACGCTGAGTTTTGTTAAGGATTAAATTTGCATTCAGTAGTGCAATTCACTAACTTTTAACGATCTAACACTTGTTAAATATATCAATATGTTTTTTTGCTTGCACTAACGCATTTGCGATTCACTAACCTATGGTTAACAAATGAAAAATACAAACAAAAATGAATGGCAATGCTGCTAAACAAAATGGCAAAATAGCGAAAAGAACAAAAAGAAATGAAAATAATAATTTTTAATTTTATTTCTAAAAAATTGTTTAAGTTCATTTTTATAAGGTAGGTAAAATATATATGTAATTGTTTTAATTATAAATATTAATTATTTACCCGCATATTTATAAAAAATAAAACTTATTTGAAATGTATTTTGAAATAACTTTTGTATGAAAAATTAGTTCTAAAATAGATTTCAAATAATATTTTACATTATACATTATACCTTAATGGCCGACTTTATCTTTTGATAAAGTAAACGACGCAAAAATAGTTGTATTTAAATTAACAATACTCGACTTGCTAAGAAAAACAGCTGATTTATAACAACATCAAATGTTATTAAAAAGCATTTCTGAATAGCAAAGTCTTTTCGTTTTGTTGTCAATTTTTTTAACGAGTCCCGAATCGTTAAAATTGAATAGTGTATCGCACTACAGAACTGCATCTTTAGCGAACACCAACTGCGGAAATGTTTGGCCGTTTACTAATCCGTTGACGTAACTCATGAAAATAAAATATTTCTTCGAAAAATGCGTGTTTAGATAGTTCTAGTACATATTGTTACGAAAGAAGAATTTATTCATTATAAGCTCTGAACAATAATACTCTCGAACAACAACATTAATGGTTTATTTTCTTACAATGATGGAAGAGAGAAACGCCTCATACAAACCTTCGCATTTACGCATACACACACACAGATTAAATAAACACTCTTCTGTTAAATACACAGCCACATACATAAATACAAGCATAAACAAATAAACAGCCACACATACAGGTATAAAGAAATAAATAGCCACACATACAGGTGTAAAGAAATAAACAACCACACAAACAGAAAACAAGAGCAATAACAATGGAAACTGCCAGACCTGTCTGGAATAGAACATTCTGGTGCTTTTAAATCACCTATATAAGTGAATCGTGCTGGCAACTAGTACGGCAGTATTAATTTAAAAGTCAAATAGTTAAATTGTCGAATATTAAGAGTGTTTAACAGTTTGTTGTATTTTTGTACAGTGGTGTTAAATAAATAAAGTGACTTACAGTAAAAGTAATAACAGAGTGTATTTATTTTGCAATTAAAAGAACCCAACGTAAAGTAAAAACGTAACAATATATAGTTTTGTAAAGGTGGGAGACAAAAAAACTTTTTTGGTTACTAATAATAGTTATTAAAGATCGAAAAAATAAAAATCTTTTTTAATGGTTATTAAAGACATAAAAATACATTTTTAATTGTTATATGAGAGCAAAAAAAAAGAAAAATATTTTATAAAGGTTATAGAAATCTTGAAATTTTATTAGTCGAACATTTATATTACACACAATGAAATTTGTGGTCAAGCTTGAGTTCGTGCTATTCCTTCTAAGAAAGAATAAATTAAATTACAAATTAGGTGATATTATTAAAGAAAAATTGGGAAAATTTTATTTTTAGACACCAGCAGAGCGGAATGCACATTTTCTAGACAGCTACGTCCGTCATCAGCACTTTGTAATTTAATTTATTATTTCTTAGAAGCAATAGAACGAACTCAAGCTTGACTACAAATTTCATTGTAGGTTATAGAAATCTCAAAACTTTTTGGTTAATTATTATTTCAGGATTATTTTAAATATTGATTATAACAGAAGCCTTGTTAGGTTTTGCTAATCCAGTCGTGTTCAAACTTTATAATTGACCTAACAATAGCAAATGTTAACTTTTTATCACTAAACATATTAAAATTAGAAAAAAAATATTTTTTCGTTCCACTCTAATGAAGTGTCAAATAACAGGTGATTTGAATATCGGTTTTATTTCCAATCGAAAATAACCAAACTGACTTGGTTTCATAACGCAGCGGCTTTAACACTGCTTAATGAAATAAATTTACTATATTTATTGTCTATCGACCTTATAATCTTTTATATATTTATTTCCTATAATTTTCTATGGATAGGCTTTCAAGGTCAATTTTTTGTGTAAATTTTATTTATTTAACAAAGTTATTCCGACGTTTCGTTGGCAGTTTTTTCCAACATCATCAGGGAAATTTTTATTAAATACATATATATTCTTTTTCGTCAAGTTTACATTATTCTAAATTTTATCACAGTTTTGTAAAAGTGGGACATCACTACACAAAACTTAAAATAATCAAAAATAAATGTAAAATGAACTTAAAAATAAATTAGTCAAGTGCGAGTTACACTCACACACGTAGGGTTCCGTACTATGTTCAGTATAATTTAAAAATTCCAGTTGTTTATTTCTTTATGTCTTATGGGACACCCTTAAATTTTAAAATTAAAGTAATATTCGCGAAAATTGCATCATAATTAGAACACCCTTTAAATTTTAATAAGTAATTCATTTTATAGCGGCCATGGTAATACACTTTCTATTAAAATATCAGGAGCCTACCTATTGCGGTTAAAAAAATAAGGTAATATTCGTGAAAAACACGTTACTAATGGACACACTTCAATTTTAAGTATTTGTTATAGCGGAATCATGCAAAACTTAGGATATATACATGCAAATCATGTCACTATTGGAACACCCTTTAATATTGAAGTTCAATTTTACAGTCTGCAAATTGTAAGTGGTTTCCTCTTACAGCTCAAAAAAAAAGACATAAACGTAAATAACACGTCACTTTTAAAACACCCTACGTTTTAGTATTTTTTGCTATTGTGGCCGCAGTAATACACTTTTGGTAAAATTTTCAAGAGTCTACCTATTATGGTTCAAAACTTAGGCCTTACACATACAAAGCACACCACTATCGGAACACCCTTTAATTTTTAGGTTTATTTTTTTAGACTTGTTTATAAAGCGAACTAAGTTTTAATTACTGTTTGTAAGAAATAAACACATATTCGTAAATAACACCTTTCTATCGGAACACCCTATAAGTTTTAATATTTTTTGCTATAGCGGCCATAGTTATACACCTTTGGTAAAATTTTCAAGAGTCTACCTATTATGGTTCAAAACTTAGGCCTTATACATGCAAATCACTCCACTATCGGAACACCCTTTAATTTATAGGTTTATTTTTTTCAGACTTGTTTACATAGCGAACTAATTTCAATTTAGTGCTTGCATATTTTTAGTGAATTCCTCCTACAGTTCAAGAAATAAGCACATATTCGTGAATAACACTTCTCTATAGGAACACCCTATAAGTTTTCGTATTTGCTAGTATAGCGGTCACAGTAATATACTTTCTGTGAAAATTTCAAGCGCCTACCTATTACGGTTCAAAACTTAGGCCTTATACATGCAAATCACTCTACTATCGGAACACCCTTTAATTTTTGGGTTTATTTTTTATACTTGTTTATATAGCAAACTAAGTTTTAATTACTGCTTACATATTTTTAGTGTATGCCTCCTACAGCTCAAAAAATAAACACATATTTATGAATAACACCTCTCTATCGGAACACCCTATAAATTTTATTATTTGTTGCTATAGCGGCCAAAATTATACACCTTCTGTAAAAATTTCAAGATTCTACCTATTATGATTCAAAACTTAGGCCTTATAAATCAAAATAACACCACTATCGGAACACCCTTTAATTTTTAGGTTTATTTTTTAGACTTGTATATAAGGAGAACTACGTTTTTATTACAGTTTGTAAATTTTTAGTGCATGACTCCTACAGTTCAAGAAATAAACACATATTTGTGAATAACACCTCTCTATCGGAACACCCTATAAGTTTTAATTTTTGTTGTTATAGCGGCCATCGCTATACACCTTCGGTGAAAATTTCAAGAGTCTACCTATTATGGTTCAAAACTTATGCCTTATACATGCATTTCACACCACTATCGGAACACCCTTTAATTTTTAGTTTTATTTTTTTATACTTGTTTATATAGTGAACTAAGTTTTAATAACTGTTTATAAATTTCAGGTGTATCCCTCCTACAGTTCAAGAAATAAATACATTTTCGTAAATAACACCTCTCTATTGGAACACCCTCTAAGTTTTAGTATTTGTTGCTATAGCGGCAACAACTATACATCATCTGTGAAAATTTCAAGAGTCTACCTATTACGGTTCCAGAGATAAAAGGCGCTGACAGACGGACAGACATTGTAGCGAAAACAATAGGGTTTCGTTTTTACACTTTGTGTACGGAACCCTAATAAAATATCACAGTATATTCTTCTTTGATCACAGTTGCTTTTATTACCTTATGCCTCTATTTACCTTATGCCTCTATTACGGTTTACAACTCAACTCAGTTGGGACAACTTAAAGACAAATGCTACTGATGAATTGTAATTTGAAACAACTCCCTACAAGAACAGTGACCATCAATTGAGCAATCCTCCCTACAGGAACAGTGACCATCAATTGAGCAATCTTTTGAGTGTCACTGATGAGAAATTTTTTCTCATTGCGTAGAATAGAGCTACCATCACGTTATTAAGGGCATGGTACAAAAATGAACAAACATTTCTGTACGTGTGATTTTGCCTATCTCTCGAACTTATTAACTCTTTGGACTAATGAGCATATCTCTGTACTGCTCACTCTACTGCTTTTTACTAATCAACTATGCTGTAAAAATTAATCAACGATGACTATTCAAACTATGTAGATAAACCCCTCACAGCTGACTAAGCAAAATTGTGCAGAAACAGATTCAATATTTTTATATTTATTAAAATACATTTTAAAATTAGTTTATAAATATTTATTTAATACATATATAATTTTACATATTTAAATATTCGCTCAATAATTACTGCGTTCTACTGCCATTCGTAGGATTTTTGGAAATTCAATCGCTCCCTGCAACTGTAAAGCATCTGAAATATGAAGAAATATATAAGTTATAAAATATTTTAAGTGGACCAAAGTATGTATATACCTCGAGGACGATTATCAACTCACATAAGCTTACCGGAAGCATATTTTTCTCATCATCAGTGACACTCAAATGATTGCTCATTTGATGGTCACTGTTCTTATAGGGTTGTTAACCGAACTAACACAGGGTTGTAAACGGTGAAACTACAACAGAGTTGTAACACAATTTAAATTCCACTTAAAAATTTTTGACAAGTTGAGTTGTAATTGATAATACCAAATTGTAAAATTTCAACTGAAGTAGAGTTGAGTTGTAAGCCTTAATAGGGGCCTTAATCTTTCCTACGCTATTATTATTTTTTTTTTTTTTTTCTTTTAAACTACGTATGTACATACATACGTATGAATGTATAAAACTAAATGAGTTCTAACATAAGTATGTACTTTACTTTTCACAGACTGAACAGTGGTCATGTTCGCTGTAAAGTAGCCAATCAAATCTTTGTCACAAACGGAATATTATTATCCAATGACGAAATAAATGCTTTGAACGATCGTTATGGTAATGAATTGGGTTTCAATTACACCAAATTCTTAGAAGATGCTGATCCAGCGGAATATGCAATACCAAAACTAACAACATCGGCTGCACAAGGGGCATGTCCTACATTCGAAGAAAATCCCAAAGTTAGTATGGACAGTGAAGAAGATATTATAAAACTTTTGACGAAAGCCAAACGTCAAGCCGTTACAAAAAGTATACGAGTCATTGATTTTCTTCAGGACTACGATCGCCATAAAGAGGGAGAAATTTTGGAAGGCGATTTCCAAAGAGGCATAGATAATGCTAATATAAAGTTGTCGAAAGAAGAAGTTGATACGTTGATTAGAATGTAAGTTTAACATATTATGCCCATTTTACACTATAATACTGAGTATTAAGATTTTCATTGGATTTTGTAACAAAGAAATCAAACAAGTTTTGTTGTGATTGTCAAAAATCTATTGTTTTCACACTAGCTCAATTCAATTAAAATGAAAAATATGAGAAAGAAACAGCCGAGACGAGACATTGAACAGCGGACACTGAGCAATTTCATGTGGGTGGCAGAGGTGCCGTATCTTAAGCATGTTTGGACGTTCAAGTTTTCGGTTAATAAAACAAAAACAAAACTCTATAAGTAAATTCAAAACTTTCTAGACATGGCAAAAACAAAGTACATACATACGTAGGCTATAAGACTGAAGGCAATTTTAGGCAGTTGCAGGGCAAAGAACGGCGGCGAACTATCGGCTGCAAACCACTCAGCTTGGTTCTTTACTTTAAAAAATAATCTTGATGAAATGAAAAATGTTATCTGATGTTTTTAGTTGGCCAATAATTAATGTTGATTTCAAGCCAACGACTTCTAACAATAAAATAAAAATAGTAAGACGACGTTTATTTGTTTAAATTATTGTCAAAATTGTTTATACTTATGTTCCCTGGATTTATGTTAATTGTAATTTAATGTAAATTAATAACGTTTATTTACACAACCCTTGAAAAAGTCGACAAAACGTTGGGTATATATTGTAATTAAATTATTTTAGTTACTATGAAAACTATAGGCCCAATTAGCTGAAATTTAAAAAAAAAAATCCTTTAAATCAAAAATGTTATCGTTTAGAAAATTTTTAAAAATGGTTTTGCTTATCATTTTACATTTTCATAACATACTACTACTTCATAACGCACTATCACACTTTCGCATAATATTTAAGTTTTTTACAAATCTTAATACTCAGTATTACAGTGTGAAACGGGCTTTAGTAAAATCTTTATATGTACATATGAAAGTATGTACATATCGTTACCAAAAACGAAAAACGCCCAAACTAAGAAAAAAACTAAAAATCCTGTTTTTAATAATTCAGTTGTTTTATCAAAATACATCACCACAAAAATATAGATTTAAGTGACAAATTTAAAAAGCCCCAACTTCAACATTAAAGGCCCAAGTAATTGCTTGAATATACAATAGCGCGGTATTCAGTGTTTGTTGCAAATAGTCTTGCGAAAGTGCAAATGCGTTATATCATTCAAATTTAACAAAAACAGTATGTATTTTGTTGTGGGATTTCATAAAAAAGTACGTAATACTTTCACTTTTGCAAGTTCATTTTCATCAAACACTGAACTCCGCTAATATTTCGTCACTGAAAATGCAAAACGCCCTATATTCATAAGTGAGTAATGTTAGAAAGGGCGTTTTGCATTTTATATGACGATTTACAGAATATATATTTTATTATATATTCAATGCAATTGAATATAATATATTCAAAATAAATTTTTCTTAGTTGCTGTTGTCATTTGCGATTCATCTCTGATGTTCGGCTAAGATAAGCAAGGGAAATTGGAACCTGGAGATATCAGATTGAAGAAGAACGAAATTCACCCCATTGACAATCTGAAATACCTGTTACACCGTAAAATAACTGTAGAGGAGCCGCATAAGCGTCCAGGACCTGTCCAGTGTCTAAATTGTCAAGAATATGGTCATACTAGGGCTTACTGTAAGTTGCCTCCGGTTTGCGTTGTATGTGGCGAGCTACATTGTTCCGCCCAATGCGACAAAGCAAGGGATGATTCGAAAGTAAAAAAATGTAGCAATTGCGGTGGAAACCACTCTGCTAACTACAGAGGCTGTCCAGTTTTTTCCATGGTAAAGAAAACCATTCAAAAACTAAATACTCCTGCTAAGCACCAACAATATCGAGCAAATGCTCATTATCCTCAGTTAGCCCAACCAACAACACAACATGTTTCATACGCTGATATGGTAAAAACCAATCATACTGCAGTACATAAAGCGACACCGACAACTAATTCTACTTATGGCTATATCTTATATGACACCAAAGACCCCCGTGGCAGAGCATGTGGTGGTTCAACAATACTAATAAAGGCTCGAATCAAACATTATTTTCTGTGTGATTTTTGTGAAGATTACCTACAAGCAACAAACATCTATATTGAAGAATTTCATCAAAACTTAGTTATTTCTTCGATTTATTCACCTCCTAGGTTTCAAATATCAGAGAGTCAATACAGCGATTTCTTTAAATCACTAGGTCCCTGTTTCATAGCATCAGGCGACTACAACGCTAAACATACGTTTTGGGGATCACGCCTAATAACTCCAAAAGGTCGTGTTTTGTTTGACACAATTTCAAAAATGCGTCTGAATGTGATATCGAGTGGACAACCCACCTATTGGCCTACTGATCGACAAAAAATACCGGATGTTATTGATTTTGGCGTGATTAAGGGTATTCCAAGAGAAGCCATTAAAGCTGAAGCGTCACTTGAATTATCCTCAGATCATTCACCCACTATCGTCTATATATGGGACAAACAAAACATCATATCACCAATGACTACCACAAGCATTAATTGGTTGAAATATAGAATGTATCTTAGTACTCATTGTTCGGAAAACATCCCGCTAAGAACACCTGAAGACGTAGAGCGGAGTCTTATTGATTTTGACCAAAACCTCAAATCAGCTGCCCAACATTCAACAATAACCCGACAATTAGGTAGATACAATCTAATTTATTCTGCAGATATCGAACGACTCTTGGCTGAAAAAAGAAAAATTCGTAGAGAATGGCAATCACAGAGATCTCCTCAACTCAAAAGCAGACTTAAAGAATGCACGAACCGGTTAAGAGATATGCTGGAATATCGAAGAATAGCATCCCTGAAAAACTATTTGGGAGACCTAGACGCAACTCTTCAATCAGATTATTCGTTATGGCGTGCTTGTAGAAATCTTAAAAGGCCAGTCTTACGTAAGCCTCCCTTGCGAACTTCAGCTGGAGGCTGGGCAAGGAGTGATACCGAAAAAGGAAATTTATTTGCTGAACATTTGAAAAAGGTTTTTACCCCAAATATATCGACTGATATAGTTGAGTTGCCAGTTCTCGAGGCTAGTGCTGCAGTACCGATAAGATTTGAATTTGGTGATCTTGAAAAGGCAATAACGGATTTGAACACCAAAAAAGCCCCTGGCGTTGATAAAACCAGTAACAATATGTTAATTGAGTTGCCCCGTGTAGCTCGCTGAATCGTTCTTTTTATTTTTAATGCCATTTTACGTTTTGAGTACTATCCCACAGATTGGAAGGTGTCCTTGGTTACCATGATTCCTAAACCAGGAAAAGACCACACAAAAATTGAATCATACAGACCTATAAGCCTTTTGTCAAATATGTCAAAGCTGTTTGAGAGGATGTTAATAACTAAGCTTAACCCTATTCTAAGCGACAAAGGATGTATTCCAAACCATCAATTCGGCTTCAGGAAAAAACATAGTACGATCGAACAAACTCACAGGTTAGTCAATGTTGTTAAGAAGACATTTGAAGAGAGAAAATACTGCTCTGCGCTTTTTATCGACGTTTCTCAAGCATTCGATAAGGTATGGCATGAAGGCCTAATATATAAGCTAAAACTGAATTTGCCCGTAAACCTATATAAGCTGCTAGATAGTTATTTAACCGAACGAAAATTTATTGTGAAAGAAGGAGATTTTTTGAGCTCACCCCAGCCAATCGAAGCCGGAGTTCCCCAAGGTAGTATATTGGGACCCTTTTTATACTTATTGTATACTTCAGACATGCCAACTAGTAACCGAGTTCACACATCGACATTTGCTGACGACACAGCTTTTTTGAGCATTCACGAAAGACCCGAAGTAGCATCACGATATTTACAAGACCACATACCCAATTTAGAAAAATGGTTGAAGAAATGGAGAATAAAAGTGAATGAACAAAAATGTACTCACATAACTTTCACACTGCGCAGAAAATCTTGCCCCCCTATTCGGATAAATAACCAAACGATACCTCAGCTTTCAGATGTCAAATATCTCGGCATACATCTTGACCGGCGCCTTACATGGAAACGGCACATAGAAACAAAGCTAACACAAATGAAGTTGAAAGCAGTCCAACTAAACTGGCTAATTGGCAGAAATTCTACTCTAGCTTTAGATTGCAAACTTTTATTGTACAAGTCAATTCTAAAACCAATATGGTGTTATGGCATTCAATTATGGGGCACTGCCTCAGCTACCAACGTAGAAAAAATTCAAAGGCGCCAAAATAAGATTCTACGTATTATTACATCTGCTCCCTGGTATATAAAAAATTCGAACATCCATAAAGATCTAAACGTGCCATCAGTTAAAGCAGAAATAGCGAAACTTGCCATAAGGTATTTAAAGAAGCTTGAAACTCATCCGAATCCACTGGCCCGTAACATACTAACTGAACCTGGTTACATTCGACTAAGAAGGAGGGACACTGCTTCTCTCATCCGTACATCAGAGGGATAACCCACAAATTACAGTAACCGTGAAACATACATTTTTTTGTCCAGCACTGGTTGGACTTAACAAGTATATTTTTAGACTTAAGATATGAGTAATTATTGATAGTCAATTATATTGAAGATACAATAAATAAAAATTGCGAAAAAAAAAATTAAAATCCGTAGTTCGGGCGTTTTTCGTTTTAAGTATACATACATTTTATAATTATACACTTTTTTATTTACTATTTAGATTTCGTTCGCCAAAGCGTGCCTGTTGTGTTTTATATCGTGACTTTTGTCGTTCTTTAGATGAAATATTTATACAAATTGAAACGGAAACAGGTGATAATGAAGTTTCCGCCGTTCCCCTCATACATCTAGCTAATTTAGACTGTGTGGAGTGTTTCTTGAATTTTGAAGAAAGAACAGTTTGCTCACAGGCATTAATGAAATTAGCTCGCCAACCAGATGAGATATCTAATCTAAATTCGATATTTAAAGATTTCGATCGTGCGAATTGCGGAACTATACAAAAAAATCAATTTATGCGTGCTTTGACGGTGCGCGATATGCACCACATGATAAGTAGTCGTGAATTTGAAGCCATTTTCAAATGTTTTGGTGTACAACGAGGCATACATTTGGAGTTCAACTATCGAGAATTTCTAAATATATTAAATATACTTTTCCAAACAGGGCAAGTAAAACGAAATTATTAGTATGTTATTATTATGTACATATGTATGTATATACGTCACCTTAACTTATTATTAACTTATTTTGGAAAAATAAATATCCAAAGTACAGAAACGTTAGATCTGTGAGGAAATTTTGTTTTTCTTTTACATTAAAAAGCTGTCAATAGTTCACTTGGACACGGAAAAATGTCTCATTACGTATCCTTCCAAACAAAAACACTTCTAAGGAACCAATAATCGCTGGTTAAAGGCCTTGGTTCTTCAGTGGATCATTGCCAATTCATGGTTAACTCAGCGTGCTGGAATTAGTGTTAATTTACCTAATTTTGACACTCGAGAAAAACCATATGATGTCGAGTTCGCCATTGAGTTTACCTGGTATGAATTTGCTTGAGTTTAAGTATACTATTAACATACTTATAATTTTATTTTATTTTTAACCGACTTAAAAAAAGAAGGAGGTTATCAATTCGTCTGTGTTGCTTTTTTTTTTTTTTGTATGTTTGTGCCTTCAGAAGTCGGTCATTTCTGAACCGATTTTCAAAATTTTTGCACTATTAGAAAGGTTATGGCTAGAGATTGGTCCCATTTTAAAAGAAGTTCAAAAGTTTAAAAATTAAAGGGTGTCCCCATACAACATACATGTTTTTTACGTGTGTTATGAACTTTATAGGTTACCAATTTAAAATTAAAAAAAGTGCGTATCAATGTAGCTCCCAATAACAAAAAGTAATTAAAAAATAAAATTAAAAATTAAAGGGTGACCCCATAGGTGACTTAATTTCACCTTTATTCTCCTATCTTTTAAACCGTTATAGACAAACTCTTGAAAGTTGCACAGAATGTTCGTTACTATGTCTGTTATAATAATTATAAATACTTAAAATTAGAAATTAAAGGGTGTCCCATTAGTTGGTTTATTTTGATATAAACTTTTGAACCGTTATAGACAGACAGTTGAAATTAACAAAAAACTTGTATTGCTAAGTCCGCTAAAATAACAAGTGAAAAAAATATGAATTTGGAAATTAAAGGGTGTCCCAATAGTTAATGTAAAAGTAATATATATGGCCAAACTTTTCAACTGTTATAGATAGACAGTTGAAATTTACAAAGAACCTATATTGCTTAGTCCGCTATTACAACAAGTATAAAATTTGGATCTATAAATTAAAAGGTGTCCCCATTATTGATGTAATTTGATCATTATGTCCTTATCTTTGGAACCGTTATAGACAAACACTTGAAAAATAGACAGAATGTTCACTACTACAGGGTGGGCCAAAAGAAACCAAGGGCTCTCCAAAAATTTGTCTTAAAAGTGCCATTGTGTCTCGGGCAGTATGGGCAGTGGCTCCGTCCTGCTGAAACCACATACCAGGTCTGTTTTCAAGAGCAGGACGTAAAAAATTTTCTATCATAAACCGATACCGCTCTCCATTTACGGTTACAGCACTTCCATCTTCATTCTCGAAGAAGTAGGGCCCAATGACATTTTCAGATGTGATCCCACACCATACTGTACACCTGATGGGGTGCAATTGGCGTTGATGAATGGCTCTTGGATTTTCAGAACCCCAGAACCTACAGTTCTGCTTATTAACAAAGCCATTCAAATGAAAATGATCTTCATCACTCATAATCAAATTTTTAATAATGTCGGCGATATGCTCTTTGCGTTAAAATAATTGATCTCTGGTTTAAATAATACAATTCCAAGTGTTGTCTATATAATCTGAAAGAAAAAATAAAAAAAAGTTAATAAACAAAAAAGTTATTAAACTTTTACACCCCTTGGTTTCTTTTGGCCAACCCTGTATGTCTGGTATAACAAGTATAAATATTTAAAATTGGAAATTAAAGGGTGTCCCAATAGTTGATGTAATTTGATGTATATGGACACAAAGTTAAAATTTAAAAAGAATCTGTATGACAAAGTCCTCCTTAAAAAGTATTTATATTAAAATTTGAATTTAAAGGGTGTCTCAATAGGTGACGTCATTTGATATATATGACCATATCTTTTAAACAGTTATTGATAAACACTTAACAATTAGACAGAATGTCCATTACTATATCTGTTATAATATGTATAAATATTTAAAGTTATAAATTACAGAGTGTCGCAATAGTTTATGTAATTTGATGTATATGACAAAACTTTTAAACCGTTACAGACAGACGGTTGAAATATACAATAAACCTGTATTGCTACGACCGCTATAACTAGTATAAAATTTGAATTCGGAAATTACAGGGTGTCGCAATAGTTACCGTCTTAAAGAAACATGATTTTAAGTTTGTCTGTTTTGAAGTCGGTTTTTTGCAAGAATTATATTTGAACTATTTTTATTAATGAAATAATTTCTTAGGCTTAAAAAAATAGGTATTAGACACTAAAGCCCAGTATTCGGTTCATTTTTTCATGCGGAATGCTGTCATGCTACATACTTCAACCTGGTACTCTGTTCAGTTTTTCATGTTGCAGAAGTAAAACATTTTGTTACTGCATAAGCCGGCAGTTGCACATTACAAAATATGTATGTGCGTGCATTTATGTATGCGTATGCTTAGCGCACATTTTCTACGATCTTTTCATTTATGTAAATTAACAAAATTGTAAATTCACAAAAAAATTGTAAATTCGGGTGAACAACAAAATATTTTCTCATTTATACATTTTTGAACAGAAAGAAGAAAAAAATAACTCATCGCAATCATAAATTAAAAAAAAACAAAATATTTTGTAGTCTTCACACATGTGTGAGAAGATGCAGCAAAAAAATAAAATGTACACATTCATACATGAGTGAACATTTTGGTACTCTGATTAAAACAAAACCTACACATTTTTTATTTTTTTCCGAACAATTGGAAAAATTTAAATGATAGAAGGGGAGACGGGAAGATGGACAGAAAAGTGCAATGTCCTGTGGCGAAAGTTTTCTAAAAATTGTATAATTACAAACACTATTTCTAAGAAATAAAATAATTTAATTATTAATAAAATTTTTGGGAAATTTAAATATTAATTATTTAATATTATGCTAATTACCCATAACGTTTTGTAATAAAAATGCAATTTATTTGTTGAAGGAAAGAGCTAGTCCCTATACGTATTTCACTGGTTGCTCAGGCCAGATCATCAGGAAACCTTTTTCCTAATTTTAGAGAAGCCAAAAATACTCTATAAGTAATAAAATTCTACAAAACACAATGAGAATTATGCATGTTAATAGTATAATATTACAGAATATTGTTCAAACCTTGGCAACACTTGGTTTTTTTTCGATTCTCTTGCGAGAACAAAATTAACTTGTGTATGCTTTTCATCACACCTTACGTCTGCATTTAGTGATGGCAAAAAAACCATCCAATTGTAGAAGGACAGTAAGGAAAAATAAAAACGTAGTTTGTTTCTTGGTGTTTTGTTGAAGCTTCAATATTCTGTAATATTATACTATTAACATGCATAATTCTCATTGTGTTTTGTAGAATTTTATTACTTATAGAGTATTTTTGGCTTCTTTAAAATTAGGAAAAAGGTTTCCTGATGATCTGGCCTGAGCAACCAGTTTAATACGTATAGGGACTAGCTCTTTCCCCCAAAAAATAAATTGCATTCTTATTATAAAACGTTATGGGTAATTAGCATAATATTAAATAATTAAAATAATTTAAATTTAACAAATTGTACACCTTTTGTTTTGTTTATTTCTTTAAGAAAAATTTAAACCAGGGTTTAAATTGCTTGCTTAAAATTAGCAACAGCACTAAAATCTTTGCTTTGCTTACACAGTAAAAAGTCTTGGACTAATTTTTAAACTCATTGGTTTTGATAATAGTCTGTTCTGTAATAAAATTTAAAATTAATTCCAAAATAGTTTACATTTAAAACCGAAAATGAGCTGTCAATTTATTTAAGTACTACTTGGAATAAAAATAAAACCTTTATTCTTAATCTAGTTTTTAGGTTATAATATAATAATTCCGTTTGGTTTAGATTTAATACCAAATCAGGTATTAAAAATGTTTCTCTCTTTATTTAATTACATTAAGTTGTATTTTAATGCCCTAAGGGAATAGAAATTCTCTCTTTTCATAAAACTAATCCATAAAGTTTAAAAATAAACCCGAAAGTGATTAAAACTCTCTCTTGTTGTTTCACATGGTCAAAAAAAATAAAAAGTATTTGTGCAAGGAATGTTTGATAGCTTGATAATGTTTTTAAAAGTTAAAAGTGGTGAACAATTTTTGATTGTGGAAATCAATGATCCTGAAAGTGAGAAGTTTACTTCAAGTGGAATCATTATTTCAAGTAAGTATTGACTTAACTTTATTTCTAAAACTTAGGAACGACAAAACCTGTAAGAGTTTTTGCATGATGCCATTTTCATGTTTTTCTAAGAATTTCTTCATAGAATAAATAATTTTTTTCTTAGAAAATCGTGAAAAATTAATATTGTAAAGAACTTTTATTTTGTGACTTGTATTAATTATTGATATTTAGTTATAGACAAGCTGAATTTGGAGAAGGATCTGAGATACATTTTAAGGATCGTGACGGTGCCAAAATTGAATTCGAGAAGCTTCCAGGAATAGTTAGACAATAGGGATGCTGCAGCTGCTTCTTTGTTGAGATTTGTTTAGAAGGAGCAGCAAACAAGCGTTCCAGCATTACAAAGGTAAGTAAAAAATTTACATACGGTTCTTGTTAAAGTCATTTCTGATAAATCAAAGTTTCGGAAATCTAACTTTTATATAATTTTTATAAAGGAATTGGAATGTTATTTGAAAGATGGTGATTATTCAAATATATTTATTGAGTATCGCGAAAAGCAAATCCTAAGTGATTCTTCTCGACGCTGTTTGGTTCGCGAAGCAGTGAACTTTTTACGGCCACGCAGGGGCAATTACCCAAAACGGGAAGATAAGATTGCGTTAGCCGAAGCTATAATTCATCTGTTCCCAGCATATAAAGTTGAAAATAGCAATTGTGGTGGCATTGTAAGTATTAAAATACAAACTCGATTTTAACAAACTCAAGAAGACCAGCATAAACATGGCTCATTATAACCATAGTCAAGCATTTTTTTGTATAAAAATTGTCACCTGAAACTTTAAATCTGTTAACTATATCCCGAAATTCGTTTTAAACCGAGTTCGTTATAACTGAGTTTGACTGTACATTTAAGGCGTAAGTGGAATTTCTTTTTGTAATTACATTCTTTTTTATTTTTCTATTTTAGGATTTGTTTTTTAATCCGGAAGCTAATTCTGGCTACTTGGTAGCAAAGCTAAAAAATTTTAATTCTAAAAGACGCAAGCTTTGCCCAGAAAAAACTGAAAGCAAAGAAAAAGAAGTTGAAAGCAGCAGTGACGAGGAACTTTTAAGTGAAGAAGATCTACAATATTTCCAAAATTGTATAGTTGTTGAACAATTACCCACTATAAAAGGAAAACATTGAAGACACGCATTAAATATTGTTCTGCAGGAGTAAATGTATTGGAAACCTTTCCCATTTTCGGGTTGGATTCTTCATTGGTAATTAATTGTTTTAAATAAATGTCTTATTTTTTATTCAAATTTCTTATATTTATAATGCCAAAATAGCAAATTTCAGTTATGGATACTTGCAAACTACTAAAAAACCTCCTATTATATCTATTGATAAGAGATGTCGCACTTCTATAGGGCTGACGGCTTCTCAAAATTAATGTCTTATTTTACATTTTCCTTTTCTTTTTTATAATTTTTATAATGAATTACCGGACTTGTGGAACGGAGTCATTTCTCTCATTCGAATTGTGAATATAGTAATGTCTTCCTCAATTAAAAACGAATACATAGATATCCTTAAAAATGAAATACATATTCATTTAAAAGGTATTGTTGAAGATTATAACGAATCACTTTTACCAAAGCATCACTTTATGACTCATTACCCGTCAGTTATAAAAAAATTAGGCCCATTAATTCACACATGGGCAATGAGATATGAAGCTAAACATCGAGAGTTTATTAAAGACGTACCAGTTATAAATAATTACAAAAATTTATGTAAAACACTTGCTAATAGATACCAAACAAAAATCAGTGCGATGTGGGACACCATGAGCTTCGAAAATCAATTTGTGTTCAGTAAATTATTTTTGACTGATCTTAATGATTTGAACTTCGAAGTCAAAAATTTTTTATGTAACAGTTTGAGCTTAACTCAAACATCAAAAGTATTTTTAACTAAAAAATTTGAATTGAAATACGGTTTCACTTACAGGCCCTCATATATTTTATATTTAAAAAAAGAAAATGAATTTTTAATTTTTGGAAAAATAAAGCAAATATATGTGGTTGATGAGCAACCTTATTTGTTGTTAGATATATATAGAAGTAAAGAATGTAACAAAATCTTGAATTCGTATGAAATAACTACTCAAAACATTTCAAGTATTCGTAGTTTTAAGGAAATTGCATTTGTAAAGCCATATGAAAGTTATGCAATTGATTCCAAAGAGTATTTATTAATGCCCGATCTCCTAGAAAAATAAGTACAATTACACAGTGGTGTGTTAAACGAATAAATGATTTATATACTAAAAATATTATACTGCTATAGAATGTCAACGTCAGTATACTGACTTTGCGAATTTTTCTTGTAGTTATTGAATTAATACAAAAGATTGACACACACCACTTTGAGTTATTATCTAAATGAATTATTAAATTTATTACATATGTTATTATACATTTTCCATATTTAATTTTTTTTTATATAATATATATAATTTAACATTTATTTTAAATTAATTTAAAATAAATAAAATGCCTTAAAATAAATTAAATGTGTTTTATTTCTATGGGATAAAAATCGAAAAAAGGGTATTAAATTAATTCTGCCAAGGTTGTAATTAACACCCATTTATTATACTATTTATTCCCTGGGGTATTAAAAATAACACCTAGACAAGAATACAATTTATTCTGGGCGATATTGAAATCTATTCTTGTTTATAATAAAAATAACTCTTTTCCTGCATAAAAAATATCCAAAGCTAGGTTATTTTTAATACCAAAAAATAATAAAATGTAATAAACAGTGGTGTTAATTTAATGACTTGAAAAAGAGAGTAAAATTCTAATCGCTCTTAATTTCTCTCATTTGGTCTCTTTTTATTTAATACCAGCTGGAATAAATTTAATTCTTTTTTGTCATTGTTATATATATACACCGGCTTGGTATTAAAAATAGTCCGAAATTTTTTGCTGTGTACATCTTTTTCAGGAAATAAAAAAACTAAATTTCTCAGCATTTATGTACCAGAGACTGACAAAAAGTACTTATAAAATAAATTTAGTTAAGTATTTACACATATTTTTGGGTATTAGTTATACCTATACTTATAACACAGAAAATACCTACACACCCACCAAACCAAATGTTTCGATTTTTTCTTAAGTCAGACTTGTCGTAAAGAATTTGTTAGGACATTTCGGTAGTTTCTCTGAAATCAGACTTTTCGTAACGAATTCGTTGACATTTCGGTTGTTTGTCTGTACAAATAAAAATATGTGGAACTTTGATTTATATGTAAGAAAATAAAAATCAAAATTGTATTACATAAATAAAAAAGAACAATAGTAAATACGAAAAATGGAATAAATACATGCAAGATGGACAGACAATTGAAATCTAATTGATTACGGTAAAGTATTGCCTTGAATACCAAATATGTAACTAATCATTATATTCACTTTCAGAGATCGAAGTTCTAGCTTATACGGGGGTACTCACAGAAAACAAATCATTGCGATTTTTTACCTACATGTCGTTACGATTTCGTACCTACATATCGTTACGATTTCGTTACTACATATCTTTGCGATTTCATTCCTACATATCGTTGCGAAGTCGTGTCAACCCTTCCATATAAAAATCGTTACTATTTCGGTAATATTTCGGTCCCGAAATCGGAACATTTTGTCGAACAGTCGTTACGAATTCTTTACGAAATCGGAGCATTTGGTTTAGAGTAACCCCCTGTTGTTTTATTGGGTCAAATTCGTGATTCCGCACGGAACTGAAAATTCGACGGAAAGAAATATCGATCGATATGCACATTGCAATTATTCATTCCTCCGATATAAGCTTTCCGCAAAATCGATTTAACATCTCTGTTTTGATTAAATCAGAGTTAATTTTGTGTCAACTTTTGGTAAAAAAGACATTTGAAAATTTTTTGAATACAAAAACACTCTTTTAAAAGTAAAATATAATAAAATACCAAGCAAGGAAAAATATGGATACAATAGACTTTTTTGAGGATAGTAGTAAAAATGATTGCTTAGACATTCGGGTGGAAAGAATTTTGCGGTATAAATCTGAAGATGTGTTGCAGATGAGTTATATGGAGTAAGTTAAAATAAAGAAATTTAAATAAGTATATGTTTAATGAAATATTTATGATTAATTCTCCAGCTTTAAAAAAAAATTCGTTTAAACAAGACAGCATTTAAATATATTTTTTCTGAGCTTAAGTCTACGAGTTCAAGAAGTGATCGTCAAGGAACACAATCTCAAAAAGATAAACTTTCGGCTTTCTATGAAAAATGTCGTATTCCAAATGTACTAATGGCTGTGGATACAGGGGCGCGTTGGCTTAACCCACAATCAATATCCTGATTTCTTTGCATAAGTTAACCATTCCTTCTAGTTGCAATTTATTTGTGCATTTTTCTGTTTTATTCCTATAAAAATATTTTTCCAATTTAAAACAGATAAACTAAAACAAATTTTCTTACATTTTTGTTCTTTCCGTCAGCTTTTCGTTACAAAATTTGAACGTAAGAAAAATGAAGAAAAATATCTACATTGCGGGATTAACAATATGGCAATACCGTCATTGTAGGGATGATACCGCAACAACGGGAAAACACGGCAGCAACGGAACCAATAATTGCAAATTTTGTTTCCGCACAAAAAATGCTTTCCGCAATCAATAATGAGACCCATTGTAACCTTTTAGTTTTATATAAATTGTTCGAAATCTGTAATTAATAAAGTACTTGAAGACAAATAGTGCGTTTTTCATAATCTAGATTTCACTTAAAATCTTTTTCACAATCTAGGTCATTATACTTAAATTTTTTTGACACTAACAAGATTTCATTAAGCATATTTAATTAACTTACCTCTTATTTTCAACTTTACTTCAGTTTTTTATTTAATTTGATTAAATAAAAATGATTTTTTTTTTGTATTGTTTTAATTTTTTAGCAATTTTATACACTATTGTCGTTCTCAACTCAGTTTGGTTGTCTACGAGTCGACCCAACCATGGCATAATAAACAAGGTAACTCGCGGCGAAAATCAATACAACACTGTATTCATTTTGTTTGTGTCAAGGCGAATATATACAGGTGATTGCAGGGCTACAACAAGTACAACAATAAAAAAACATCAGGCCATTTGTTTTTACAAAATCTATGCCACTTGTCAAAAAAATTCGTAGAAACAAAAAAAAAAATAAGTAAACAAAAATAATAAAAATTTTTCGGGCTGCAATAATTAACATACCAAGGAAGTTATTTTAAATATTTAAATTGCACCCACGTATCTCTATTGGCACCATCTTTGAGAAAAAGTAAATGCGTTATATCATAGCTTTTTTTTTCAATTTCAACAAAAAATTTTGGAATTTGGTTGTTGAATTTAACAACAAGCTATTAATATTACACTTTAACTTTTGCAATACCGTTTGCATGAAACACCGAACTCCGCTTATGAATATTGTTGTAGTACTTTCTTAATTTTTTTAAACATCCACACAATAAACAATTAAAAGAAAAATTTTAAATTTAAATTCAAAATTATTTTTGTTTTTATTGAATTTTTTGACATTTCTAAATTAAACAGATGATGAGAATTTTCGTGCAATCACCTGTTTAAATGCGCCTTGGTTTGTGTAAAATATTCTTTGAATGTCAAAAGCATGGCATAATAAACAATGTAGACTCGCGGCGAAAATAAATACAACACTGCATACATTTTGTTTGTGTAAAATATTCTTTGAATGTCAAAAGCATCTGACCAAAAATAGCAAGAAGAATAAAGTAGAAAATTGTTAAATTGTAAAAGTTTTGCTTTCAGTAAAAGAAAGTTTATAAAAAAGAATATTTAAATTTTTGGTGTTATAATGTATTGTTAGTTTTATTGTGTTCATGTAGTTCATATTTATATATGTTTTAAATGCGATTAATTTTATTCATATACCAACGCATACATGTTGTTTTTTTGTTTGTAAAGTGTAATTTGCATTTTCTTATATTAAAATAAATAAAAGTTTTCATATTAAATAAATAAATTGTTTTTTATTTATGAATGTTATGTAAAACTATGTATTTGCTTATCTTATAAGTAATAAAAAGAATACCGGCACCAGCTCCTATAATATGCACATGTATGTAATTTTTTAAAAACTATATACTTTCCTTTTTCATAACTAGGTTGGTTATATAGGAAGCTGCATACAGTTGTCACTATAAGAAAAGAAAATTGTTATTAATAAAAATGCAATAAATAGTTAAGTGAAATAGTATAACAAATACTTTCCTTTTTCTGCACACTTTTAAATTTTCCTTTTAAATGTACTTAATTTTTTGTAAGAAATGCCGCGCAAAATTCATTGACTGTAACCGACATCCGAAGGGTAAACAAGCAAAGCAAAAATAATCACCTGAGCTCTCGAGTTTACCTGTTATGAATTCGCCTTGAGTGAGCTCAACCAAAAAGTCAACCCTGAGTTAAGTTGAGAATGGCAATGCGAACTTATAAACGACATTAGTTGTCAATCAAAATAGGGGCGTAACTACAGCGGTCAAAAAAAAAAGGATTCGACCAAGGTATATTTATCTTACTAGGTAGTGTCGTCCGCCCAGCTGATTTAGTAGTTCGACATGTCAAAAGTTGTATGTGTTCAGAAATTTTATAGTGTAGAAGTGAAAAGGGAATAAAACACATACAGGCCTTCTCAATTTACTCCTATGTTTTTTGACATTTCGAACTACAAAGCCACAACAAAATGCCATGTTGTTCTTGTATTGTTGTATTTGTTGTAGGGACGCCACTACCTAGTAAAATAAATATACCTTGGATTCGACATAACTAAAATTTTATTCGTTTTTCAGTAAAAAACAAATTAGATTTTGTTTAGTGTCAAAATCGACATACAATTTTATTTACTAAGCAAGGTATATTTATCTTACTAGGTAGTGTCGTCCGCCCAGCTGATTTAGTAGTTCGACATGTCAAAAGCTGTATGTGTTCAGAAATTTTATTGTGTAGAAGTGAAAAAGCAATAAAAGAAATACACGCCTTCTCAATTTTCTTATGTTTTTTGACATTTCGAACTACAAAGCAACAACAAAATGCCATGTTGTTCTTGTATTGTTGTATTTGTTGTAGAAACGCCACTACCTAGTAAAATAAATATACCTTGTTACTAAGGAACAAAGAATATAATTCAATAAAAAAAGGAGATCTTTACAACTACTTATAACGAGTAATTTTTTAAGAGCTTGAGAACTTTTTTTTAAAAAAAAAACGCATAAAATTTGCAAAATCTCATCGGTTCTTTATTTGAAACGTTAGATTGGTCCATGACATTTACTTTTTGAAGATAATTTCATTTAAATGTTGACCGCGGCTGCGTCTTAGGTGGTCCATTCGGAAAGTCCAATTTTGGGCAACTTTTTCGAGCATTTCGGCCGGAATAGCCCGAATTTCTTCGGAAATGTTGTCTTCCAAAGCTGGAATAGTTGCTGGCTTATTTCTGTAGACTTTAGACTTGACGTAGCCCCACAAAAAATAGTCTAAAGGCGTCAAATCGCATGATCTTGGTGGCCAACTTACCGGTCCATTTCTTGAGATGAATTGTTCTCCGAAGTTTTCCCTCAAAATGGCCATAGAATCGCGAGCTGTGTGGCATGTAGCGCCATCTTGTTGAAACCACATGTCAACCAAGTTCAGTTGTTCCATTTTTGGCAACAAAAAGTTTGTTAGCATCGAACGATAGCGATCGCCATTCACCGTAACGTTGCGTCCAACAGCATCTTTGAAAAAATACGGTCCAATGATTCCACCAGCGTACAAACCACACCAAACAGTGCATTTTTCGGGATGCATGGGCAGTTCTTGAACGGCTTCTGGTTGCTCTTCACTCCAAATGCGGCAATTTTGCTTATTTACGTAGCCATTCAACCAGAAATGAGCCTCATCGCTGAACAAAATTTGTCGATAAAACACATTTCGAACCGAACACTGATTTTGGTAATAAAATTCAATGATTTGCAAGCGTTGCTCGTTAGTAAGTCTATTCATGATGAAATGTCAAAGCATACTGAGCATCTTTCTCTTTGGCACCATGTCTGAAATCTCACGTGATCTGTCAAATACTAATGCATGAAAATCCTAACCTCAAAAAAATCACCCATACAAAACTACATAATATTTACAACTTGAGTTAAAAAACAGAAACAAAAAAGTATTCGACATTTCAAAAATTATTTTAAAATTAAACTCTTATTGATATTCTAGTAACGAGTTGCTCTTGCTTCGTATAACCTCTTAAACGTTCAGGCATAGACTTCACCAATGACATTGTGTATCCTGGTTAATTTTATACCATTCGTCGTGCAGAACTTCCTTCATCTGGTTTTTATTTGTAAACTCACGAGATCTAAATTTTTTCCAGATGACCCCAAAGGTGTTCAATTGGGTTAAGATCTGCAGATTGTGGCGGCGTTTTTATTACTTCCGGGCAGTTGTACAAAAGCCATAGTTTTGTATTCATTGCAGAATAAGATTTGCTGTCGAATACTTATTTTGACCGCTGTATATAGTATTTTACACTGAGCGTTCATATTTAAAGATGCCTTGCATCTTTATAGCTTATTATCGGTAAAACAGGGGGGTTATTACGTATTTAGATTCGAAACGGAAATCATTCGAATTTGTACGACTTTAACATTGTTTCGAAAAAGATTTCTTTCGAATCGCAATACGTAGACCCTTTGCGACTGGTCCTTAGCAAAATCAAAGAACACATACCACGTTTTTAAATTCCACTATTGCTACAACTTGCTGCTAATTTTGATTTTTAGCTAAAGGATCCATCAGAGATCTGCCGGAGATCTAACATTCTCAGTAAAAACATGGTCTCAACAATTTTACATGGTGTGCTTAAGATTATGGAGCGGCATTTGCCTTCAGTGGGTTCAACTTAAAATAAGCTCGAACGAAAAGCCCAAATCAAGAGACTGTTTCTACAGCAAATACAATATTCCATCAATAATTGGCTGGACACAAAGATTATTAACCATAGTTGTGACGAGTATTTATACTTTTCGGGGGACCTGCACTGTTCAGTGATTTAACCAACGGGAACCTAAAATTACCTTATCCCGGTTGAAGCCTCTCGCAAAGTAAGGATATTTTTCATAAACTCCATGGTGTTTTTGGTGTTATTTTTATGGTTTTCCCTAATTTTTAATCATTTCAATCACGAATAATTATTCCTATGAAAAAACTCGCGAATATTTATTTTCATGGGAATAAATATTCGCGATAGGGGTGATTAATTAATAAATATTTACTTTTATAAAATATAAATTTTATTTCATTTTTGCAAAATTTTCGTCTGCAAAAAATAAAAACAAAAGCAAGTAAATTAAAACCGACAGCCGTTTGCCGATTGGTTTATTTCCAATAAAAAAACGAGATTAGCTTCTGTGACACCTAAAACCGACAATAATTTAAGTTCGAACTTAAAACCGATATTAGATTTCATGACAACAAAGTATTTTTTTTTTGTCGGTTTAAAATCCAATTCTGACATTGGATTCTGTGACAGCCCTGATTATTTCTAATAATTTGGTTGTGATTTTTAGGCTTAAATTCGTATAGAAGTTGAAAAGTTCACTACTACAACTTTACTATTTTTTGTAAACTTACATTTTATTTCCTTCCATTGAACTTATATTTTATATACTTTAAATATGTCGTGACAAACACTTTGGCGTATTTGTCTGTCGGTCGGATTTTAATGGCGTTTTTGTAATAGATTTTGCAGTTACGTATTTTATTTATTGACGGGGCACAGCTAGTTTAAAAATAAAAACACATGGTGAAAAGATTTTAATTTAATAACTCTTTATTCGCATTTTTTAAATCTATATTACTTGGTAAAAAATATGTATTAAATCCAAAACCAAACCAATCATCCAATGTCAAACGCAATCCTTAAGTCACTTAACGCCGACTGTTTATTTTTAGAAGGAAAAAGAAATTCAGTAGTATTTACTTACCATGCAGTTTGATCGTATTTCGTTAACTAAAAAGGTCGTGTCTCCCAACGTTATTCCGAATTTACATCTAAGCATTTGCCGCTTTTCTTTCCATCTTTCTCTTGAAGAAAGTTATGGGGGAGAACAAAGTAAATTTCATGGTGTTTACATTTTATATAAACACACACAGCCACCATAAATACTTGAAACCCAAAACAAAGGAAAAAATAATTACAAAGAATTCATAGTAAGACAAAAAATCAAAGCTAACAAAACATTGTAACAAAAATGATGATATAAAAACGGAAAATATTTAAACTAGACTCCTTCAGCCTAAAATTCAGATAAATTAAAATATACTACATTGTTGACGAAATTCAGTCTTTCCTCGAACATTTTCTCCTTCATTTGCTTAATCGAAATTATCTCTTTTATTCCTCCTTTGCTATAGAATCCTTCCACAGCGAGCTACGCTTAACGACTTTTCTATCTATAAATTTAAAAAAATACAGAAATAACAAGAACTACTCATAAATAATAAAGTTCGTCCTTTTTTAATTATTTTTTTAATTCAATTTGTCAAGCGTGAGGTTTTCTATTTCTATATGTAAAATTTCGCTACTTCCGTGTGACAGTATCAAGAATTATAAAACATTTATTGAAAAGAACAAGAAATTGTAACAAAATTGAAAAATAGTTTTCAGTTTGAAAAATTACACATTTTTGTTATTTCTTCTTTTAATTAATAATATTTGTTAATTTATGATGATGCTACACAGAGGAATACCGAAATATTGTATGTAAAAATATGAGACCTTAAGCTTGAAAAATGAAATTAATAAAACTATTCGTAATACTAACTTTTCTTAATTAGCAAAATCAATGTTTTTGTTTTTCATCATATATTTGTTTCTCTTACAATTTTAAAATCTAATTCTTTCTGTTTTTGTTCAATTAATGTTAAAATGGAGGAAACTTAGAATTAAGATCATGGGTTATGGTGTTGCTTAAAATTTTAAATCAAAAAAATTACAAAAAATTAACAACGGCAATTATTTAAAATTTTTCTATTTTTTAGTTTACCTTTTTTTTCTCTTCATAATGTTAAATACTTTTTTCTAAAACTGAGGGGGTCATAGGCCTCTAAATAATTAAACTGTTGCCGCTGTTGTTGTCCTTGCAATTAATAAAAATAAGGTAGGAAATATTAAAAGAAATACAATTGCCACACACATAATAGATTTATACTACAACTTATATCTATACACAATAAAGGGTTCTTAAAATCTACTGACACAGATTTATGTAAAAAAAATCTTAATTGAAGCACACGTAAATTTATACGTGCTGATGTTTTTTTCTTGAATTCATTGTGAAACGACAAAATATTATTTTTTTGTTTTAATTGTATAAATGTGACTAAAGCTATAAACTAATTAATGTTTAATGTATTTGTTTGTTTCATTGCCTTTTCTTGTCAGAACTTATTTTGCATGATGATAAAAATGTCTTGTAATAAGACACACCTGAACACAAATTGAAGAAACTTACAATGCTAGACTTTGTTTTAAGCAACTTTTTTTACATTTTGAACTGGTCATAGTTTGCTTACATATTTCTAAAATACTAAAAAAGCCTTATGGTGGGTTTCTGGTTATGAATGTAATTTAAAAATATCTTTATCTCCAGTTCCTTTTTTCTGTGCTCCTTCTTCATCTTTCTCCTTTTGTGTTTCTTATACAAACATTTTAACTGCTTCTTCATTGTCCTCAATTTTGATCTACCATCATCGCCTTTGCTTCTTTTCTTTTAAAGTTAACTGATCTTGTTAATTTATTTTTATAACTCTTAGAAAACTGTCCATCTTTCTCATTTTATACACTGACTTCTGTGATACGTATTATATGCGTTAATATAATATTTAAAATTTTACTTGGAGTTTTAAGAAAAAAAGAGAATGACGACCTTTGCTTTGACTATTATCTTTGTAACTGTTCTCTTTTTCTGATCATAAACTTGGTAGATAGGTAGATAAATTGTTAATTTTTCTGTTTTGCTTGGTTTTTATGATTTGGGTTTGAATATCTTTCTTTAATTATATAAATATTTTTTTATATTTTTGGACCTGGCACACAAACCTTTAAAAACCTATAAGAATATATTTTATAAGAATAAAAAAAAATAAATATTGTAGTTTTAAAAAATTTTGTAAAAAAAAACATTCATTCTATAAAATGCTTACATAAAAATGTTAATAAGTAAATTAATCAGCCTTATTCGGTTGTCGTTGTCATTCATAGACTTCCTACACTAGATTAAAAAACATTTTTTGTTTTCTTTAATCTAGTAAAATATTATTGTAGTCGACAATCGTAAAAGGCTGGTGATATCTATCTAAAAATTTTAATCAATATTTAACGAATGAAAACTAAAAGCAAAATCTAGGTTTGATATTCGTAGTTCTAAATTTTGCTAATGAACTTCATATATGTTTGTTACTTTTAATGATTTAAGAAAGAATATAATTTTAACAAAAACGTCTACGGAAATAAAAATGTCAACTTCGGCTTCAGCAATGCAAAAACATTTCGAAAAATAACTATTTCTGTTAAAACAAGAGAAACTCACCTTAGTATCTTCTGTTGCTGCCGCCACCAACACCCATTGGGGCGTTACCAAATCCACCTCCACTATTGCCAAAATTGCCTTGATTTCCTAAAATAAAATAATAAATAATTTGCAACATTATATTTTACTATGTATAGGGCAAGTAATAAAAATAGTAATTTAAAATATATGAGTTCTGCCTTAAGTTCCGTTAGAAGCGATTTTAATTTGGACCAGTTCTTTATCAGGCCTATTCTGAAAATTCCTTTAAGTCAAATTGACTACTGTTAACGTTATCAGCGAACAATATTTAAAAAATAACGTGATTTCAAAGAGGTCAAATAAGTCACGGTAGCAAATCACTTGCTTATTTTCTGGAAATAATTTTTTTTTGAAGTATGACAATAAATTACTTAAGCGCACACTTTGCTTGGAAGTTGGTGTCACTAGAATTGTAAATTGGACTAAGTCCACGTTTTCTATGTTTTCTAAGCACATATTTTTTGTAATGTGCTTGTGCCGGCGTATGCAGTAACAAAATGTTTTCTTTTTTCTGCATGTGCGATCGTTGACAGACAATTCTTTTATGATCATTTATGAGAAATATTATAAATATTCAACGTTCATAAATGAACATGTACATTTATGAAAAAGAACATTAATGAGAAGCTAATTTATCACTCTTCATGAATGTATAGAAAAAACAAACAGGTACACGCATTCATGTATGAACATAGACAATTATTTGTTTCCTCATTTATAACAAATATCATGAATGTTGATTTTTGAAAATTCATAAATGAAAAATTCTGAACCCTGATTTAAAACGCAAAGTCAAAGGGCCAATTACTTAGCAGTAACCGTAGATTGGTATGCTTAAATTTGCCCTTTCATTGGTAAAATCGCCAAATAGACGAATGACAAATTATCTCTTAAAAACCAAGCACACATTTATTTAAGACAAATTATTTCAAAAAGAATTTGAAATTATGACTAAGTTTTGTTTCATTTAGTTTTTTTTTAATTAAAATTAACATAAATTTTGGCATAAAACACAAAAATCAAAAGTGTTCGTCGTTTAACGAGAAAGTATACCAAGCTCGGGTTAATATTGGATTTACTTAGTTATAAAAAGATTATATTTATTATATTGTTTGCGTGATTTTTGTATGCCTTTTGATTTTTTTTTATAGCTATTACTTTCTTGTTTTTTTGTTATTATTAAAACAAATGAAATCACGCCGATAAACTTCCATTAAATCTGTTAATTTGTGTAACAACCCATCCAACTACGAGATTATAAAAAACCTTACTACACGGTTTGAAATCACACGTTTTTCAGATAGGCCTATTATTCCATTTTCTTTACTGTTTTTAGCACTAATGTTGGTGTTAAGTTTTAGAAACCCTCAATTTTATTTGGCAACTTTACCTGAATCAGTCCTAGACTAGGTTTGCATCAAACTGGCAACTTGTAAAAATCTTATCTACTTATATAAAAAGCAATTTAACTTCAACTTTAAAACTAGAAGAATTCTTTTATCGTGAAAATGTATCAAAGCTAATCGCAAAAATCCACGGATGTATTTTCAAAAATTTTGTTTTATATAAAATCTATGTATGTGTTCGAAACTAAGCATTACATAAATTGATTTAAACTTTAGTTTTGACTCACCTTTTCCAAAGTTTCCACTGTTGCCATAGGGTTGCATGCGGTTATTGGCACCAAAGTTACCACCACCTCGCTGTGGGCCACCACCGTAATTTTGTTGATAACCGGAACCGAAGTTATCATTGTTACCCCAATTACCACTGTTACCGGGACCATTATTTCCAGGGCCTCCAAAGTTACCTCCATTATTACCCCAATTAGCACCATTGTTTCCATTATCCCATGGACCCATGTTATTGCCGCCCCAACCACTATTTCCACCATTGTTGAAACCACCGCCATTACTGACGCCCCCACCGCCCCAGCTATCATTACCACGGTTATTACCACCCCAACCACCTCCCCCACCAATATTTCCACCGCCCATATTATTACCCCGTCCGCCCATATTGCCACCACGACCCATGTTACCACCACGGTTACTGCCAGATACGGCATTACTGCCACCGCCGCTACCACCACCACCACCTCCTTGTTTCGGTAAAGCTTTTTTGACATCCAAGGTTTTGCCTTTTACGGTGTGGGTTTTTTGCACTGAAAATAAAAGATTTATATTATATATAACAAAATATTTTATAGAAAAAATGCAATATTTTATAGAAAAAACTAACTGCCTATTTCACACCGTCACACGAAGTCGTTCTTTTTCAACATTTACAAATGTTGTTTTTGTTTTAAATGTAATTGTGCGAAAGAACGAATTCGTTTGACGTTGTGAAATAGGCAGTAGAAGTAGTTTGATTTTTGTAACGAGGCTGCGTGTTAAAAACGAAAATAATCTAAAATCTCGCATAACATAGCGTAAGCCGTCGCTTTTATTATTCTTACAGTTTTTATAATAAAAAATTGATCAAAATATTGATAAAATTGTCAATTTGTGTCAGGGAACTGTGTGCAATTATGATTTTATATACAGGGTCAGTCTAAAATATCGATTTTCGTTATAAAATTATGAATGTCAGTATGAATAAGTCTTGTGCCAAACATTTTTTTAGCCTCTTAATTTAGTTGTTCTTAGTACAAAAATGTCTTTTTAGATCAACCGCTCAAAATCACAGTCATAAAACAAGCAGTGATTTTTAGGCAATGTTGAATAAAAAATTTATTTGAGTCTATGGATTAAAGATCCTTACAGACAATAAAACAGTAAATAATACTAGTACATAATACGTAAATTTAGTTATTTAAATATAAAATTAGATAACATTTAGCAATATTAACATTTGAAGAAAAATCAATATGCTTATTCATTATCTAGAATAAATTTAATTATACATATACGTACTTTTTGAAAATTTTCATATAATTCATTTTACATTTTCCCTACACTCGTAACTTAAAAAAATTTAATGTAACAAAATACTTTTATGGCGACAGTACAATTTCAAAAACATTTTCTAACTTTCGAATAGAAATACCTATACGAATTTTAATTAGCCCCCAAAAATCAATAAAATTGTTAAACAAAAGTATTTGCATGAAGATAGATAAAAATAAAACTGAGAGCAAAACCAAACTTATTATGTGATAGAAAAAAAATTTTTGTTTGCAGATGTTGTATCAATGACAATTTCATCAATTTTCCACTTTAAAATTCGAAAAACTAACTAAGACATTATCACTGGCAGCTAATTTATCTAACAGTAATTAGAACGCCGCATGAAATTATTGACTATATTTATGCGGAGCTGGTACTGTATGTTTATTTCAAAATTTCTGAAGATTTGATTTTATGGTAAATAAAATGAAATGACTTTTTTAACTCTGGAAAATTTTTGAAATTTCGAAAAATCAAAACACAGGCCAATGAACTCTTCAGGTGAATTTGTGTATTTCCAACAACAGAAAACAATACTCTCTGCGTGTACTTCTTTCTACCTCTTTCTCTTACTTTTCTCAAGAGTGTTTTTACTACAATGGTTTTTATAATGAAAAAATCCATGTAAATAGATCGAAATAAGTAAAGCATACAGGCCCATTTTTTTATATTGCCACCCACCAAACCAAAGGTTTTGATTATATGTGAAGACAGACTTGTAACGAATTCGTTAAGACATTTCGGTTGTTTGTCACAAAAAAATAAAACTTTGATTTATATGTATAAGTCATTAAAAACCAAAATTGTATTAAATAAAAAAGAATAATAGGAAATGGTACAAAAAAATTGAATAAATACATAAAGATTTACAATTGAAATCGAATTGATTCCGATAAAGTATTGCTAATCATTATAGTTACTAAATCCACTTTGCAGTTATTGTCGAATTATAACCAATGTCACATTCTTATTGATTGTTCAGTATCCAGGTTACCTTATCAACTTTAACAAATTTTGGATTGTTCCCAACCTCGCCAAAAAAAAGTTTATTTAAGTCTTTTGCCAAGCAAAATGTATCTGATATTTAAAAACAATTATATGTACCTATAATTAAAAATATAAAATGAGTCTTCCATTTTTTATTCTTGTAAATATGTACATATTGCTTATAATTCACTTTCTAATGTCTTTGTATTTAACTGATTATCCTTAATTTATTTCTTATTGCTTCATTTCGTTCCGAAATCGGAAGATTTTGTCGACCAGTCGTTACAAATCCAAAAAGTTCCCTTATAGTATACAAACTTATATAATTAAGTTTTAATAAAAATGGTGCGCGGAACTCATCTTAGAGCGCACTAAAATGAAAACAATCCGAGAATGTGGAATAAGGAAAATCACAAGAAAAATGAAGAGATAAAAGAAAACATTTTTTCACTTCTTTAAAAAGAAAGGAAGAAAGCATATCCTCTGCGAAAAGACGAAGGACAAATACGACGATTAGATATAGATAAATCATAGATTATCATACGCCAAGTAAGCCCCCCTAAGAGCCTGTTTTAAAATACTAGTTTAAATTGAAGATTCTATTTTAATTAGCTAATCTTAATTTAATCCAATATTAACTGATGTTAGGCCCCTATTACGGTTTACAACTCAACTCTACTTCAGTTGAAATATTACAATTTGGTATTATCAATTACAATTCAACTTGTCAAAAAATTTTAAGTGGAATTTAAATTGTGTTACAACTTTGTTGTAGTTTGACCGTTTACAATCCTGTGTTAGTTCGGTTAACAAAAGTTTAAAAAATTACAACTCATCAGTAGCAGTTGTTTCAAATTACACCTCATCAGTAGCAGTTGTCTTTCAAGTTGTCTTTTAGACAACTCAAATTAATAGGGGCATTAATGTTTTTAAGCGGCAGTTTAAACCTTGTTGTGTTACCATACTGAACAACAAAAAATACCGTTCCCACGACAATTGGATCTTCGCTCCGGAACGACCCGAGTATCACTCGGCCAAAGATTGTGAACTCAGCAACAGCTGCACCAACCGAAAGTTTTTTCCTAAGGTGAGCAAAATATGCCAGCTATTTTGCTCAAGATACTATTAATTATAGCTGGCGTTGAGCAAAACCCAGGTCCACAGATCTGGTTTTGTTCAGTGTGTCACAACAAAATAACCCGCAACATAACATCGGTCAAATGCTGTTTGTGAAAACTGGTGTCACTTGAAAAGGTGCTCAGGTCTCACCAGCCACCGCGATTGGCCCCAAGCTTTGTGGCGAGTTGTTGTAGCAATCAACCAACTAACTCCAGCACTGCTCCTCCCACTGCTCCCCAGCAGAACCCCGTCTCGTCACCACCTGTGAGACACAGTAGAACACATTGTTCTATTTGTAACACAATAATTAGGAGGAATATTACATCAGTTCAGTGCAATGGTTGTAAAAGATGGTGTCATATGAGGCGCTGTACAGATTTACGCTTTCATAGGGATTGGAGTGCTAGTTTCCTAGCCTCTTGCTGTGCAAATGCCACTCCTACGGCCATTACCCTTAACTCAACGGCGCAATCAACACCCAGAACGCCAAATGTACAGAACACTCCTCAATTACAGCAACCCGTATTAACACCTACAACTCCACCTCAGGTGAATACACCGCCAAGACACCCCACTCAGCGGCAAATGCAAAATACTGGTCCCGGCAGATCTTTTCAAATCATGCAATTGAATTGTTATGGTTTGAGAAACAAAATTGTGGAGATCACAAAATATATGCACAACAACATACCTATTGCCGCTATACAAGAAACAAAGCTGACCAATGATTGTTCACTCTCGGCCTCAGGGAATTACAATATTGTCAGAAGAGATAGGGATAGAGCACATGGTGGGGGACTTGCGTTCATTATAGAACGAAATGTCAGTTATTTATAACGAATCAGATTTTGCCTCAATAAACGAAGATTTCCTAACAAGAGTAACTGCAAGATGTGTAAGCTCTACAGACATATCCATTGTCTGCTCATCGCTACTTGCCTACACCAGCTGGCAAACCCAAATTGCATTTAACTCAGACCACATTCCCATTGTGGTCACTGTTGAGAAAGCCAATGACTTCGTTGAGCCTGACAAGCGCACATTTATTAATTATAATAAAGGCGACTGGCAGGGGTTCTCGAAATATATTGATGACTCCCTTCGTCAATTACCCCACCCTACTTGTGCCAGGAAGGGAGAGAAAGTTTTCAGGCAAACTATTATCAGGGCAGCACGGCGCTTTATTCCTGCAGGCAGAATACCCAATATTAGACCAAATTTCCCCACCAATGCAGCGCGTTTAACCCAAGAACGCGATCATTTGCGCGCTTGCAACCCAGCAGATGAGCGAATTGACCTGTTGACGGCAGAAATTAACAAACTCGTTAATGAACATCGTCGCAACAAGTGGTTACAACACCTAAACCAATGCGAAAAAGCTTTGGTCTACTATTAAAAGTCTATCTGGCACAAACTGCAATAAAAATCTCGCAGCTATAGGATTCGATGACATTCAATATACAGATGCAAAGAAATGCGCTAAACTATTCTGCCGACAATTTGTCGATCATCCCACCTCGCAGAATCGGTCCAAAAGAGCTGTAATTCGGAGAAACAAGAATCTTGAACGGGATTCTGAGCCCATTTCCTTCACGCTCGATGAAGTGAAATATATAATCTCCAAAGCGAAACACTCTAAAGCTCTTGGTCCTGACGGCATCTCTATGTTAATGTTAAAGAAACTTGGCACAGTATCGCTGGAATATCTAGTACGCCTTCTAGAACTCTTGATTCATCAGCTGGTGATTTCAGATATATGGAAGGTTGCTTGGATAATTCCCCTCCTAAAACCTGATAAACCCGCTACAAAAGGAGAATCATACCGCCCTATCTCCCTAACCATGAAGTGGTCATTCAAGATCCGTCTCCCCGTCACATCCGGCAGGACTTTAGTCTATATCGCAATGACATTCGAGATATTATTCCATCTCTTATAGATCGAGTGGCCATTGCAGACGCCCAAAAGCTATTACATCAACAGGCGGTTTTAGGAGCTATGAATGGCTATAGATGTAATAGGGTCCTTAATGAACACCCCCCAGCGATTGCAGAAAATGAAAGGCTTCTTCCCAGGCAAACAAGAACCACCTTAGCAGAATTAAGGGCCGAATGGTAAGAACGTTGAAGATATTGTTGTTGCCTCCCGTGGGCACAACATGAACAAAAGACAAGCAAATGTTAGTAGTACTCAGATAGCTACATCTTACAACTATTATACACCACTACAAACTGTTGATGATGATGACAACAATGAAGTTGTTATCGAAAAATTGTCTAAGGTTACCATGCCTCCAATCACTATATTAAAGTGTCAAATTGAACAAATGCACGAAATTTGTAGAATTTTAAAGTAGAGTAAAATATCAATTGGTTTGAAACTATTCTGTACAAACAAAAGTGATTATGATAAAGTATGCGAAGAGCTTACAAAGAAATTCAACTTAAAATATTTTACTTACGGTCTAAAAAGCGAAAAACCCTACAAGGCGGTTCTTCTGGGTCTAGATAAAAGTGATCCATCCGTACTAAAAGCGCGACTAATAAAATTAGGCCTTAAATGCACTGATGTGAAAATTGTTACTAGATCCTTAGAAAACTCTAGGGAACACATAATTTTTATCGTCTATGTCGAAAGAAAATCAATTACACTGAGGGAATTGAGGCAGAATTACTGAGTTATCAATTATATTAAAGTGCGTTGGGAATACCAAAAACCCAATAAATCAAAGCTTACACAATGTTATAATTGTCAGATGTATGTTCATGGTGCTAGCAGGTGTACTGTCAAATCTTTTTGTGCTAACTGCGCCGGAAACCACAAAACCGAAACATGTTCAGCTACAAGTATTAAGTGTGCAAATTGCAAGGGTCCGCACAAGGCAATGTCGCCTGAATGTCCCAGCAGGCAGATATATACACAAATACGTCAACGAGTTCAACCTAAGAGCATCAGGCAAAAACAAATAGGATTTAGTAATGGGAAAAATTACAACAACAATTTTCCAAATACGTTAAACCAGAGCAGTGCTGCCCCAACCAAATCAAGAATGAGTAATCAACCTTTTACTCACATGTTTGATATGTCAACAGTTCAAACAATATGTTTTCTTTTGAAGAGTTAAAAAATCTCACATTTGAGCTAATTTCCAATCTCAAGAACTGTAAGTCCCGTGAAGAGCAATTTCAGGTTGAAACCAATCTTGCTTGCAAATTTCTGTACCAATGAATAACTCAAACAAGTTAGTATCATGGAATGCACGTAGTATTCGCACAAAAAAAGACGAATTATTTTACTTTTTGGAGAAAAACCAAGTTGATATATGTTTAATTTGTGAAACTTGGTTAAATAACAAACTATCAATAAAACAAAAAAATTATTACTGCTACAGATACGATCGGCAAACTAGTGGAGGAGGAGGTGTAGCCATATTAATCAGAAAAAATATTAAACATCAGCTTTTACCAGCTAAAAACACAAATGTTATTGAAAATATTGGCGTTAGAATAAATTGTGGAAATGATTTCATCGACATATATTCCTGTTATTTTCCTGGAGGAGCAGCTGGAACAAGGAGGACGAAAATAAATAATTTCAAATCTGATCTTCGTAAATTAACTGAAGTACAAAATAAATACATTTTAGGTGGAGACCTGAACTGTAGACACAGTTATTGGGGATGTGTTAGAAGTAATTCCTGGGGAAATATGTTACATAACAAACTTTAGCTAAATCAAACCCAATTGGCATTTTCTCACGAGTTCACATATATTCCTTCGGCTCCAAATAAACAACGGTCAATTTTGGACTTTTTTTTACCAACATTTTAACAAACATGTCAGCAGTAAAAGTGATTAATGACTTGCGATCAGATCATCTACCTATTACTAGCAACGTAAACCTGAGCTATAAGCAGACAATTCGTTTGTCGATTACAACAAAGCTAACTGGAAATTATATCGCAAATTTATAAATGCCAACTTACCAGTACCAGTAAATTACGCTGACATAAACAACTCCTTTCAAATTGACAACCTGATTAATGTATTTAATGGTGTAATTAAAACAGCTATAGATAATTCTAATAATATCACAATATTAATTCAAATGAGAAACATATTTAGAAGAAATTGCAAAAGGTTTAGAGACACCAACGATCGCGCAGCAATGTCGCGCTTAAATAAAAGCATAAAAAAAGAAATAATAAAACACAGAAACGTTTTGTGGAACTCAAGGCTTTCAAACCTAGATAAATCTACGCCTGCATTTTGGAAAGTTGCAAAAATCTATAAAAAAGATATAATTATGTTCCTACATTAAAACACAACAACATGGTTTACCAAACTCATTTACAAAAGGCTGAAGCACTGGCCCAAACTTTTATTGCCAACAACAGCTCTTCCGCGTAAGGATTTCTTTGTACCCCAAAGTTTACTATGTTTTATGGAAATCGGCATACCTTGGGACAACAAAATGAAATATCTAGGTGTCATTCTTGACACCAAAATACATTTTACATTCCGCACATCGTTAACAAAATCAACAAATTGATAATAATGTTATATCCTCTAATAAATAGAAGCTCTAAGTTAAACATTGAAAACAAAAAGCTTATCATCAAGTCAATTTTTCACCCCGTATTATTATACTGTGCTCCAGTTTGGTTCTCATCCGCAAAATGTCATATAAACAAGCTTCAAGTAGCTCAAAATAAACTTCTCAAAATGGTATAGGTATAATCTTCCGTGGCATTATTCAACTCGTCGTCTGAACTAGTGCATACTATACTAACTAGATTAACAACTAATTTCAATGCAAGGTGTTTGTCCTCGACATATACTCATAGTAATGAACTTGTTTCAGCGTAATTTTATCCGTAGTATTGTAAATTTTTATCTTAATTGCTTTAAAAAGTTTTTGTAAATATTTTTCCTCCCTTGTAAACCATTAAAAATGTAAATTTGTAAATATTACCATGTCAAAATCTATTTCTAAGTTAAAAAGGAACAGAGTTCCTAAACTCTACCATTTAAGTCAAATGTAAATAGAATTGATATTTTTGAAATAAACAAATATATATATAAACACTCGGTGGGTATGTTCTGTAATCCGAAACCGAGTGAAATTGAATCCGAATGAAATTTTAAATTGTCATAACTTTTAAATCTTACAACATTTTGATATTATTTTTTACACACATAACTTCCTTGATTGCTAAAGTTTTAAAATAATAGGCGCAACTAAGTTATATTTTTCTTTAAGAATTTATTCGATTTCAATTTTACTCGGTTTCGGATTACAGAACATACCCGACTGTGTTGTCTCGAGAAGAAAAAATTGATAGGACATATTTAATAAAATATATAGTTTATTTCAAAGTTAAAAATTACTAAAAAAAAATGTTTTATCCATTTTTTACGTCTTCTAAAAAATTCCTTTTTGTGTTTTTTCAAATGCATATAAGTATGTACATATGTATGCAAGTGTGTGTTTTTTTATTTTATTTAAGTTTAAACCACCAACGTTGGCCGCTTAAACTAGCTAATCTAAGTAGGTTTTCGTTATAATAAGAGGGCAATGCTCGTTACTATAACTTGCCTTTAGAGTACGTGATAGTTAAATAGAGAATATAAAGCGTTTGGGTTTTGCGAACAAAAGTTATAGGTATAATTAAACAAAAAATGTTTCCGCAAAAAATCTTGAATACCTATATATTTCAAAATATACGTATGTATATGTTCTGTGATCCGAAACCGAGTGAAATTGAAATCGAATGAATTTTTAAAGAAAAATATAACTTAGTTGCGCCTATTATTTTAAAACATTAGCAATGAAGTTATGTGAATGATCTTTAATCAAATGTATAAAAAATAATATCAAAATGTTGTAAGATTTAAAAATTATGACAATTTAAAATTTTATTCGGATTCAATTTCACTCGGTTTCAGATTACAGAACGGGTATGTTCCGTTATATGTTATAGATACCTATAACATACGAAGTACAGATTTTTAATTTAAAATTTTTTTTTTTTTTTTTTTGTGTTTTAACTCCAGCAGAATTAAAATTTGCTATTATCAATGTGTATTGTATGTAATTGTATCAATGACATTTTCATCAATTTTCCATTTTACAATTCGAAAAACTAACTAAGAAATTATCACTGGCAACTAATTTTTCTAACAGTCATTAGAACGCCGCATGAAATTATTAAACACATTTATGCGGAGCTGGGACTGTATATTTGCAAACTTCATAACTGCAGTATCAAAAGCAACACTACAATCCATAGTTTATAAACGCTTAAAAACCCTTTTCAATGCGCAAGAGTTGTCATATTTGTTGTCATATTTATAAACTGTTTTTGTGTGCTTTGCGATTTTGGCCGTTGAATATCTTACATTTATTTAGTAAATTTATAATTAATAGTATGATACGAGTTGTTATGTGTTCAGTAAGCTAGTTTGTATTCGGGTATAACCTCTTGCTTATAAGCACACCCACCCACCCCAGATGAACTTGCTCATGCAACTAACTGTTCACAACAATTAACCTCATACAGCTATATACATACAAATGGCATATACTTGAATTGTGTATTAAGTTGAAGTATTTCCTAACTAACTAAATAAGTCAAGTTTTATCTCTTCTGATTGTTGTTGAAAGAATTTGTATTCAACTTTTTGTTACGTAATCCTCAATTATTTCATTTTCATCCTTCACAAGCAATGCTGATTTTAATTGGTCATATAGCCAGCCGTTTATATCAAATGAAAGGGCTTGAAAATATATTTTATTTTGTTTACCTCTTAAATGACGAAAAATAAATTTACAATAGCTTTTTCTCAAAAAGTGAAATTTTTCAAAGATTCCGATTTTAAAATATCTAAGTAGGTATGTACTAATTTGAAGTGAAGATAAGAGCCGTGTGTTAAAAGTTATAAGCTACTTTAAAGTTGGTATTGAAATCTGGCTTCGAAAAAAAACTTTTCTATTGCTACACTTCAATTTATTTGTTGTAGTAGTGGCAATAATTGTAGTATTAGCTACGATTCAAGTGGCCTGTAAAAGACAGACAAAAAGACATTGTAGAGATATTAACAGGATTAATTTTAAGTTGCCTTAAGGCACGGAACCTAAAAACTGTTTATCATGTGTGATTTTTGTAAAGATTCTAATTATAAAGTTGTCAGCGAATGAAAAAATGTTATCTACTTACACACTATCTTATCAACAGGATCATAGTCATCGTATTCAACGAAAGCAAAACCACGTTTTTTGCCAGTTTCTTTATCCATAACAATGTTGATCTCAACAATATTTCCAAATTTCTGGAAATAATCACGTAGACACTTTTCATCATGATCATCCTTTAGAGCACCGACAAACAACTTTTTAACGGTGGCTCCAGCATTTGGATTGTCAATGTCTTGGCGGGGTACAGCACGTTTTGGCTCGACAACTCGGCCATCAATTTTATGAGGACGAGCACTTTGAGCATCATCAATCATGCAAGATTTAGAATAGGTAATAAAACCGAAACCTCGTGAACGCTTGGTGCGTGGATCCTTCATTACGACTACATCGACAATTCGACCCCATTTTTCAAAATGAGACTTCAAGCCTTCATCAGTGGTACGATAATCTAAGCCGCCAATAAATAATTTGCGCAAATGCTCTGGCTCGGTGATTGGCTCCTAATCAAATTAAATAAAGAAAATTAGTTAAAATTCAATTTTAGTATTTTAACAGAAATGTGTATCTATGTACACATCGATTTTTCGTGAAATAAAAAATGGCGGATATTTAGTGCAAGTCATTTGGAACTTTCCAGAAAGAAAAAAACTTTACTTACATCATCATAACTATCATCATTGCCGTTTTGGTTTTCGTTTTGGCTGTCATCATTTTGGTTTGTCATTTTACTTGATATTTTCTTTTTAACCAAAACTCCTTTTCACTTAAAAAACTTTTTTTAATACTTCTACTTTAACCTGGCTAAAACACACGACGTTCACTCTTTGCCTTGTTAATTGAAAATGAGCAATGGCGGACTGCGACGTTTGATGCGTGGATGAAATGAAAGATTGAACGGAATCATAACAGATATGTATTTTTACTATTAATGTTGCCAGATGCTGCAAACAGTATACTTTATCAAAATGCTTGACAAAATATTTATTTATGATTACACTACGTTTGAAATATTCGTGTGTGTACATTATAACATCTCGCGAAGACAGTCGTTGTCGATGTCATATTCTTGTTCAAACAGCATTGTTAGAACATTTGTTCCAACAATGATGTCTGTCATCAAATATGAATTTTAGTATTAGCTAAATTACACGATGACATTTTGCATGAAATCAGTTGCATGAAAAAAATTTGTGTAGAGAGGCAAGGAAAAACAAGAAAGTTCAAAAGAAAATTGAAGAAATTTCATGAAACGATTACATGGTGTAAGTTACGTGAGTTTGACTTCAAACAACGCCATCTGTTAATCAATCCTGAAAATTATGTTTGCTTTGCTATAAGCATTCAAACAACATTGACGGAACATGCACATTATACCTTGTCTCAACACAGACGAAAACAAATTTTTGTTTCCTATTCTGCCGACGTGTTGTTCGTCTGCAAACAAAACAATGAATCATGAAGACACATGTTAAGTAATTACCTTGTTTTTCATTTTGAATTGTAAAACCATTAATATCTTTTCTGTTTTTAGAATCAAAACGGAGTAATCGCCTTATAAAAAAATGTTATACCAAGTCAACCAGAGGTGAGCGATAGCCAGGATGAATATTTCTTGCTCTCCCTTTTTCGATAATGTCTTGTCAAAAATACAAACAGAAAATTATGTTTAGTCCAAGGCAAATTCATACCAGGTGTTAGCGATGGCCCTAATGATTATTTTTTGCTCTCCTTTTTTTGATATTATCTTGTCAAAAACACATTGTTTTATATCCTTTTTACTCAAAACACTTGAGAGACTTATCTAAATTCACATGAGGATGACATTCGATAGGAACCTTCTTTCACCATCTCAACACGCTAACACAAAGTACAAAATTGTTGAACCGGCACTGCACTCCGTCGTGGGTACATAGAGAAGTCGTTGGAGCACAAAAATGATACTATGGTAGCCTTCATGGATATTGAAGGAGCCTTTAATAATATTAACCCGTTGGCAATAACTCGATCCCTCACGGATACAGGAAAATATTATTCTCATACGGATCAGCAAAAGTAAAGTCACCAAGTAAAGTCTCCGCTGCTGCGAAATGTGGCAATCAATAAGCTACTAAGGGAATTGGATTCCATGTACTTCAAGACGGTCGCCTACGCAGACCATGTGGTGTTGGCAATTGCTGGAGCTCATGTTGATACAATGATACAAAGATTGAAGATGGCACTCAAGGCGATCTGCACCTGGGGGAGCAGAATGGGCTAAATGTCAATCCAACCGAAACGAATCTTGCATTATTCTCCAAGAAAGCTTCCATCCTTCGGATTACCTATGTACATTAAATGGGGTATCACTGACTCTTTCTGACAGTATCCTGGAAACAGAATATTCACGCAAGACGATCTAAAGCAATTGCAAGGTATACAGGAAAGCCATTAGCACAACATGGAGAATTAGCCCAAGGAATGTGAATTGTTTACTTGAAGCGGTAATCAAACCAACACTACTCTATGGTGGAAGGCAGTGGATACTAGTTCAAACATCTCTATTGTAGAGAGGGTACTGCGTAATATGGCGATCCTTATAACTGGAGCCATCAAGTCGACGAAGGCGCTTTTCACCATACTCATCTGGTTACTGATAGACCTACTGGCCAGGAAAGTGGCACTAAGAACAGCAGTTAGACTAAATGCCTTAGATGCATGGAACCATAGGATATGGGGACATGCCATCGTTCTAGGAACGATAATTGTCATTCCTGGACTATTGCACCCCGATACCCTTCTTCACAAGAAGCTTTCACTTCGACTTGACGGAGGAACACTCACTTGCACTCTCAGGGTTCATGCAGATGGCTCCAAAAAAGGATCGAGAGTGAGGGGTGGAGTCTATATAAAGGAATTTGAAATTAAAATGTGTTTTAGACTCCCAAATGACTGAAATGTGTTACAAACAGGTATATCTGCTATCAAAAAGGTGGCGAACTGGCTAAGATAGACAAAGAATATCAAATAGGGATATCAGTTTTTGTACCGACAAGAAAGCCGCTATCGTTGCTGATAAACTAGCTAAGAAGGGGACACTGCTACATAATGATGACATACATCTATTATGGCGTCCCTCTCTCGGCCTGCTGGCACCGCATTAGCTGTGCTCTTTACGATCTGGCTCAGGTCAGATGGTCCAATGAATTGACTTGCTCAACTACAAGGACAATCTGGCCCTCACTGGACTAGAAAAAGGGGTTTGTTATTTCGGCTGCCGAAAATGCAGCTACGTGACTTATAAGCAACAGTCACCATTCATTGTCTTTTTGGGACAGCCGCTACGGCTACTTTTTCTCTCCTCCTTAGTCTATATCTGTTCGCTTACCTATTCTGTCCTTTTACTGATGTCTTTCTGTTTATCACTCTCCATCTTCACTCTTTATCTTCTTTTTCCTGCTGCCTGCTTAACCTAACCAATCCCTGACAAAAATTTGTTTTAATAAAAGTACAACAAAAACATACTGGGTTTTTTTATATGAAGTTTGACTTTTATCAAGACAAATTTTTGTCAGGTATAGACTATAAATTATGTATCAAGACAAATTTATATCAGGTATACACACTTACTTACTCGATGTCCACACATGATGAATATTCGGCATAACGTGTAACACGGAGTCTTGACGAGCCACTGTTTTGTTTGCACATGAACAAAGCGTCGGTAGAATAGGGAACAATAATTTGTTTACTTTCTTCTGTGTGGAGAAAACGTATCGATGTGCATGCTCCAACAAATTATAATTTTCTGTTTGTCATCAATGTTGTTTGAACGCTTATAGCACAGCAAATATGATTTGCACTCTTGATCAACAGATGGCGTTCTTTAAAAGTCAAACTTTCATACAAAAACAGCATTTGATGGCAGACATCATTATGCGAACAAATGTTCGAACAATGCTGTTTGAACAAGAACATGGCATCGACAACAACGGCAAGCGTTAAAATTCTATTTACTGTGCTATAAGCATTCAATACTTTTTCTCCACTCAGAAGAAAGTAAACAAATTATTGTTCCTTATTCTGACGACGCTTTGTTCTTGTGCAAACAAAACAATGGCTCGCCAAGATGTAGTGTCACGAGAGGTTTTGTTGTGCACACATGAATTTGTTCAATGGTTGAACAAATCAATGACTCGACAAGACGTAGTAAAATATAATGTTGGCAAAGCATCTGTCAATTTTTTTTATCAATAGGAGAAAACGTTGATGCATTTATATTATAATAGATCATTTTTAATTTTTTGCCCCGAAGGTACGATATTAAATTAACTTTTATTAAATTATATAAAATTAATAAAAGAAATCAAAAATGCACACATTGTTGCTTGTCACACAATATTAATTGCTTTTTATTAAAAAAATTGGTTAAAAAAATTAAAAATTTACTATTTTATGCTTGGCGCCTTTTTTGCAATTAAAAAGCCAAACGTCATTGTAAAAAATTACTGTTGAAATGACGTTTTATATCATAATGTAATTATCTGTGCATGACTTCTGATGTTTAACGCCGCCTACATTGCCCCCGTCTAAATAAGTCATTAGCATGTCTTCACAAAAGTCAAACTTTATAAAAAAAAAAACATTATTTAAAGTACTGAAGACTGATGTTTGTCTCTTGTTAAGACATGTTGACTATCCCCCGTCTCCATTAGACATTAACATGCCTTAACAAAAGTAAAACTTCATAAAAAAAACATTATTTTTAATACTATTGGGGGTTTTCACACTAGACTAATTTTTAATCCGCAAAACTTTTGTTCTTTCGTATTTACACTAGACTAATTATGCTGGCATAAAATTGTGCACATATACACAGCTTTGTGTGTGTTAGTATTTTCTTTGCAGAACCTGTGTTTTCATAAGTGTGTATGTGTTAGTTTTGTTCTGATTGTGCGGGGTTGAAGCTGGTTGAAAAATTGTGCCAACCAAAAACCACTCTCTTCACCGAAAAAGCCTACAAACTGCGATTTTATGCCAGCACAATTAGTCTAGTGTGAAAACCCCCATTGAAGTAAGACTTTTGTTAAGACATGTTGATAGCAACTGAAGACGGGGGTTTAATCATCAATATGTCTTAACAAAAGTCATATAAACAAAACATTATTTTTAATGCTGCTTTTTTATATGAAGTTAAGACATGTAAATGACTTATGTAGAAAGTGGTAATCGTCAGATCTCACGCACAGATAATTATATTATGTAGAGTGCGTATTGTATTACTATTTATACAAATCTAGTCTGTCTGTCTTTCTTTCAAAATGTAAAACCAGTGCTAGTGAAGTATACACGAGATAAATTTTCATGATAGAATTTTGACTTTCATCGCGATATATAAAACCCGCGTCTATTTTATCATAAGAAGTTTGTTTTTTTATGAAGTTTGCTTTTGTTAAGACATGTTGATGACTAATGTAGACGGGGTGTAAGTTATGACTACAAATTTGTGGTGTATAAATACAAGTACTTGAGTAATTTAACGTTTCTACATCTCTACGCCCTCATGTTAAATCAACATCAAAGAAAAATAAATCATCGGCGTTAGAAGTATACATATTTTTTACAAAGGAAATAAATTTATTGACATTTTATCCGAAAACAAAGATTAATTTATAACAAAATGATAAAGCAAGAAATTCAAAGTAATTCCAGCCAAGCAAAAGATAACGGGCAGGTGAGTAAAGTTAAAGATTAAATAAAGCAAGAATGGTGAAATCATTTTATTAATATGAACTTGTAACACAGAGAGAAGTACACTTTAATTATTTTTTGCTTATGTGTTTGTTGTACTTTTTGTATGAAAAGCGTCTGAAGCAAACTCATATGCAACCCAACAAGTGATGACGAATGCAATTAAAAATGTTGCTGCAATAGTAATTTAAAAATATATTTTTTGTTTTATGTTTAGATTCAAAGCATCAAACCACCTGCAGATGACCATTTGCGTAAAATGTTTCTTGGTGGATTGTCACCCAACTCTACTGAAGAAACTGTAAGGGCTTTTTATAGTCAATTTGGCGAAGTCATAGATGTTATTATAATGCGTGACCCTACAACAAAACGTTCAAGAGGTTTTGGTTTCATAACATTTCAGGATTCCACCATGGTCGATAGAGCTCAAGCATCCAGGCCACACATCGTTGATGGAAAGTATGTATTTTTTAATTTAGCTTTTTTTGCATGTGTGGAGTGCAATTTTTGTATGTTTATATTGTTTCTTACAATTGAATTAATAATATTCACGTATACTTAAGTTCGTTATTTTAGGCAATTATTTATTGGAGAAAACGGGAAATTAGATATTAGAATGTAATGTTTTTTCTGGATCGCTATATCCTTCAGCACTCTTTGTATCTATTAGAATGAACATATTAACTCTTTATAATTAATCACAGTAGTGGTCAAAACATATCTCCACCAATTACTATTAATAGGTACTTTTATTAAAAGATTAATTTTACCTACCTATATTTAAAACCAGCTGTGCCCACACGCGTGCGTCCTGAAAATTGTTTGTTCGATTTTGCTTTGAAAGTAATAGAGTAACCCTGCCCGCATTGCTGGACAATACAATCAATAAACACACAGAAATTAAACAAGTCAATGACGCGAGCAAGGAGAGCATTATACCGATTCTTATAATTCTCATAAGAAAAAAAAAAAAAAATACATTTTATATAGGTAAAACACACCATTATAAAAGTGCGCGTATAACGCATATTCGTACAAATTTTTTGAGGTTTTTTTTTATAAACCATCAGTGAAAGTAGACCTTTCCAACGAATGTACTCGTTTGAAAATCGGTTGAGTGGTTCTTGGGTAATAAAATCACGAACATAGGACAACTTATTTTTATATAGAGATATAGATAAAAATTTGTGTTTCTGGCGATGTATACTTTTATACAGCTATTTGCATGTCGAAGAGAACAAACCACAACAACAATAGAGAGTTACAGCAGAGTTTCTTGTACATTTTATTTAATCTCCCAACAACAAATGCAATTGTTGCAGAAATAAAAATTGCAAGTGTGGAACGGGACTTAAAGAGAAATTCGTTTAACTGAAAAATCTGTTAAGTGTTAAGCACCGTGTCGTTTTAGTTCTATAACATGCATTGCATTTTTGCAACAATAGTTATTGTTTCGTTTGCAAAAGTAAGTAAAAATCATATCAGTGCAATCATATCATATTTTATTCAGTGAAAATCAGTTGTTTTTATTGTGTTATAGTTAATAAAATTAATCTGAATTGACATTTAATATACGACTAAATTTTTAATGTCAAGTGCTCACTTCGTTTAAAAGAAAATTCCGGATAAGTGAAAAATATATCGTAATTTTTCATTTTCGCTTAACCGAATTCGACTGTACCGCTTTCAAAAATAAAAGATGCCCTAAGGTCTGCAGTACCTTTAAATCAGTAAAAAAAAATCGGCGTACTCTTCTCTTGGAAATAAGATATTTTTGCGGAAAAAAGTATAAATCAGGATACTAAGTTTATATATTTATATTTTAAAATTATTGTAGGGTTTTGTAGATAGTGTTTAAAATCAAAGCTCTCGTTGTATACAGACGTGCTCTATTAAACTCGCAGTTGTATATAGAGTCTCTTTATATCGTGCTCTTTGTTTTTCAAATTTTAAACAAAAACAAATTCTTTTTCATAAGGCTGTTTATTAAAAAATAAATTTAATTTCTGTGCTCCCTTTTTTTTTACTTACAATGGCGTCCTCCTCAGGAGAAAACTATTTTAAAATTTTGGATCCTGATCCATCTCCAAAACGTAAAAAAAATAACAATATTAGCTTGAATAATACCTTTGATTTTCCAAATTTAACACAAAAGCAAAACACTAATCCTACTAAAAAACAACAATGTCCAAAATATATCGTTTAAAAAAGCAAAATACCTGATAAACCACTCCAAAACTGCAATATTTTTTTTTCTATCTAAAGCGTTGGAAGCGATTTCAAGCGAACCTACGCAAAAAATTGTATTTACCAGGGACGGTAATCTTTTATTTTTAACTAAAAATGAAACGCAAGCAAACAGATTCTTAAAAGCAACCACACTTCCAGGACTTGGTCCAGTTGAGTGTTTCCTACACCCCACACTAAACATTATTAAAGGTGTAGTATTTGCACCAGCCTTGGAAGAGCTTTCAGAGTAGGAAATAATTGAAGGCCACAGCGAACAGGGAGTTGTTGACTGTAGAAAAATTACGAAATTCAACGAAGGTAATGTAATAAACACTCCACTACACGTTCTACATTTCAATCAATACAGTTTACCAAAAGAAATAAAAATCGGCTTCGTCAACTGCAAAGTTGATCCTTTTATTCCTAGCCCTATGCAATGTAAAAACTGCTTTAAATTAGGACACACCATACTGTAATGGAAGCGAAACTTGTGAAATCTGTTCTTCTACAACTCATGACCCTGAACCATGCTTAAAAATAGAATGCGTTAATTGCAAACATCCACACCGTGCCAACAACAAAAAATGTCCCGTAATTCAATATCGCCAAGAAATATTAAAACATAAAACAATAAACAATTGTACTTACAAAGAAGCAACAACTAAAGTCTCACCAGTAGAATCTTTTGAAATCCCGTGTGAAGATCTTCAAACAGCAATCGAAGAGAAAAAGAAGAAAATAAATAAAATAAAAAATATCAATACAAATACCTACAATACAACTTTTACAACATCAACTAAGACCGAATTTATACGATGCCATTTTTTCATGCCATTTTTTGTTTTTGACATTTTCTTTTGATTTCATATTCGTATTTTTTATTGTTTATGCGTTATTTGAAAAAAATATATGCACTCGTACTGAAATACAAAATAAATAACACTGAAACAAGCAAATAACGAAATTTTACAAGAAATTATTAAAAATCATACCGAAATGTATACATAATTAAACCAAAAAATTTCATTTTTTGAAATCAACTCTGAACGAACGAAAATTGCACAAAGCAAGTGTCAAAAAATCACCTCAAAATTCAAGCCATGCCATTTTGTTTACCCCGCTTGCTTCTGTACACCTCTTGCCAACAAACTAAAATTGCATGCAACCAGTTTCATGAAAAATGTCATGGTGTAAGTTGGCTCTAACACAGCTAATTTAACAACTACACCAAATTTAAAACCTACAACAACAATAAAATCTTCAGAAGAAATACTAAACAGAAGCAGACGTAATAACGCACAAGACAAAAAAATACCATTCAGCGCACACAAAAAACAAATTGTAATAAATCAACAATCAACTCAAAAACAAACTCCAGAGAACCATCAAGTGACAGAGCAGGAAAAAATAAGTTTACCCCAGATAGTCCTGCTAAAATTACAAGCAGACGATTATCTATTGATGGAGGAGATCAAATGGAATCTTAAAATCACCCTACATCACTCTTAAAACTTTAAAGAAATTTATGACAACTTTTAACATCTTTCAGTGGAACATAAAGTTTTTTTTTAACAACTACATCGACTTCCAATTAATCTTAAAGAGACACACTGCCCATATAATTCGACTCCCATTCCTCCTAAAATGTTCATTGCATACTTCGAAAACAACCCAGTAAACACTTCAGCCAAAAGTGGAGTTGGTATTTTATTCGGGATCACATCCCACACAAACGGATTTTTAATTCTTCAAAATTACTTGACATTGCAATAGAAATTACTTTAAATATAAAATTCACAGTAATATCAGTTTACATTCCACCCTCCGAACCATTTTACGTACTAGATTTTAACGAACTTTTTAACGAACTCTTTTAATGAATAAAAATAAACAAAACCCTGAGGATGCCGTCCAAGAAATACAGTAAGGAAATCATGGCAGTGAGTGCGAAATACCAGAGAGTGCAATGTAATTAGAATTGCCGGAAAATATTGAATTTTTCACATTGGAGTTACCAAAAAAAATGGAAATTCTATACACACTCGATAGTCAATAGTGAACGGCAATAAAATATTCTCTGCGAAAAGAAAAAAACGCCAGGAATTGCTGCAGAAACATAGCGTGGAACAAGCCAAATTGTTTGAGAATATCTCAAGTTCGTTATTATCTTTATCTGCGAAGCATAAGCAATTACAATAAGTTAAAAAAGTAATTAATAGATACAGAAAGAAAAAAATTAAAATTATTAGAAGGCAAAGGTAAAAGAAAATAAATTCATGAATCGAAATTAAAAATAGGAAAGTTTAAATTAATAATTTATTAGATATGTGTGTTTTATTTTTACTAAAACTGTCGACAAACCGTATACCAGCGATGCCAACTTAGCTCTTTTCGCGCTCTTTTTGACTACCTCTGACGCAAAATTTTTCCCTTTAGCAATTTTTCAAAAAATAGAGCTAACTAGCTCTTTTCAATCTTATTAACATCCCGTTTGGCACTTTATTCTTTGTTCATGGAATTTTCCTATTTTACCCTTTGGCTTTCATCTTTGTTATCAACCACATAACATTTGAATTCATATAAAATATGTCTTACAAATATGTAATAGCTATAGTTCAAGTCATTATTTACCACCAAGCGAACTTGGAAAAATAAATTCAAGTAAAATATACATCAATATATGACCCGCAGAAAAATTTAATAATTTGACTCTTTTTGAAAATGAGTGTTTATTTTCGAAAATTCGTGATATTTCCAAAGCTTTTTTATCACAAATAATAACAAGATCTATAGTTTAATTTATAATTTTCATATTTGCTTTAAAAAAAATTTAAGACACAATGGGCCGATATATATATAATGACCGAATTGAAAAAAAAATATGTTTTTTTATCATCATCCCCTAATTAATCTAGAAAAATTAAATGTTGTACATTAGTGTATATAATGCAAAAGTCAGTAACATACAAATACCACCTGTATTAGAACAAAAATATTAAATAAATAAATACATATTTAGGACCATTATTATATCTTGTTAATAGCTAAAGTTAGGATTTTGTCGAAGATATAAAAAGGTTTTCGTTATTATAAGTAAGCTAAAAATAAAGGCAAGTTATGGTAACAAGCCTCGTTATTATAAAGAAGCGAAAAGCTACTTATCGCTTCGATAAAATCCTAGCTTAAGCTATTGCCAAGATATAATGGGTCTTATTGAAACAAATGAAAATTCTATTCGTTTTACTTTCGACACTTAAAAGTAAATCTTAAAAGTGAATAATGTAATCATGGATTTCGTTTTGTAAAACATGGTTTCTTGGGCAAACCTTTTTAGAACTCCTCGTAGAATTCGATTATAACAACCGCTTGTTGACATTTTTTTAATACATATAAAGTAACCCACTCAACCTATGAAAATATTAGTATTTAACGTAAGTGAACTTTTTGTAAATGTAAAAATGTACCTTTAAAATAAAAATATAACAATAAAATCGACTGATTAGCGCTTTTTAGCTCTTTTCGACTGCTGAGTCGACGCGTTGGGTCTTTAAAAAGTTTGCATCCCTTCCGTATACGTTGTCGTAAGACTGCTAGGGAAGAAGAAATTAGAATTTAATTAGGGATGACAGCGATACGAAGTTATGTCGGCTCAAAAGTGACGACGACGACGTTGCCATCGCCAAATAGAATAAGGGTGAATAAAATTTTAAAATTTTTTATTTATTTTGCGTGATAAAAAGCCAATTTTAAGTAGTTTTTCTACTCTAATAATAATATAACTTTTATTTCTGTTTAAAAAAAGAAATAAAAGTAATTTTTGACTTTTACCTATTTCTGTTCGAAAAACAGATAAAAATAATTTTTATATTATATATTTAATTTAATTAGTCGAACTATTTATTAACATAAATGAATTGTTAACGTTAGGCTTTAGTTCCTTTATTCTCTACTAATAGTAGTGGAATAATATTGTCCTAATATTTGTAGTGTTTGAAAAACTAAATAAATATTTTTTTTTATATTTTTCAGAACTGTAGATTCAAAACGTGCCTTACCGCGACCAGAAGTTGGTAGTACAGAGGCAAATTCTTCCGTGAAGAAAGTATTTGTTGGCGGCCTTAAAGAGTATCACGACGAACAATCTCTTAAAGAACATTTCCAACAATTTGGTAATATTTTAAGTGTAAAGATATTGACAGACAAAAATACTGGACGAAAGCGTGGTTTTGCGTTTGTAGAATTTGACGATTACGATTCAGTCGACAAAGCAGTATGTAAGTATAAAATTATTATAATTAATTTTAATAAAAAAAAATACACAATTGAAATAAATACCACATACAAACTCTCGTAAGCGTAATAATAATAGCTATTTTAACGCTTAGTAGTATAGTACCCATATAGACCTGGTTAATCTTGTTAATCCAGTTAACATTTTAAAAGAATAAAAGGTCAAAGTATATTTAAATCGAAAAGCTTGGTTGTTAATCACAATATAATAAATATAAATAAAAATACAGGCGATTGTTTTGATTTAGCTTGATATATTAATTTTATTTATTTTTTTAAAACTTTTTAAAAATAATTAACGTCAGAAAATACACACAAGAAAGACACTCACGAAAAAAAACTCATAAAAAATACTGGTAATATAGTGATAAACTTAACCTAAAGAGTTAACAACGCTAATAATAAAAATAAAGTTTGGCTCGCCAATATACCTTAGAAGAAAAACAACTATATTCATGTACATTACATTATGTACACAGAAATAATATTATGTACTCATATCCAATGAATTTATTCATAAACTAACTGTGCCCGCCACGTCGTGGGAGTCCTGACAATATTTTTCTCGATTTTTCTTTGAAAGTATTCCACACCAATTGTAAGACTCTTACTTTTATAGTGCTTCAGTTATGGTTTATGTATTTACTTTTTATACCCATCTCTGGATAAAATTCTAAAATATATCAAAAATTTTAAAATTCTAAAAATTATTGTAAATCTCTGTAAGAGGTATTTAAAATATTTTAATAACAATGTAATTCCACAAAGTAAAAATATAAAACACAAATTTTATTCAACTGGCGCAATAATTTAGTGTTTGGATCCTTAAGAGTAAAACTAAAGCAGTAATAAAACAAAATTGTGTCATTTAAAAGATCAAGAGCTCTATGATTACAAAATAGCTTTTTATATTTTAAGGGCTAAATTTGTAACAAGTATTTGTGCTAGTTTAGACGGGTGAACATTTGGAAGAAAAACTTTTTTCATTTGAGTTTAATAGAACGAAAATTTTGTCGGAAACATTTTATTATTATTGAACAGTGTTGGGATCTGACAATGTATAAATTGTACTGCTCCAATGATAAAATTGTACCAAATCAGCATAAATTGTAACAAATTTGGCTCGACATTAAAATGTAATAAATCATTATACTAGGGTATTATACTAATGTATTTTAAAGCAATGATAATTGACCTTGATTCCTTGAATTACTGTTTTTGTGTTGCTAATTTATGTACTAACAATTATTTTGCCAAAATACATATTTTATAAGCAAAAGTGTTACATATTAGCACCTGGTTATTTTGAAATTTCCAGCAGATGCTTGAAACTCCACCAAAGTGACCATATCTTAATTCGATAGAGTATTTTGGAGTTATTTGGAATAATAATAAATTTTTTTATTCTAGAAAGAATAAAAAAAAAGTAATATGAATTTTATTTGAACTATTTTTGAATTAATAAATTAACTATTTAGGCTTAAGTTCTTAATTATATAAAGAGATAAAGAAAAATTAGATACCAGCAAAGTAGAATGCATTTTCTGGACAGCTACGTCCGTCATCAGTACTCTTTGTATCAATCTACCCGGTAGTTTCAATTGTTATTAATTTTCTATTTAAACAAGTGTAAAACAATTTCAAAAAGCTCTATCTTCTATGAAATATAATGTAAAATTAAAATTTCTCAGATTCTATTTCTTTGATAAGTTTGTTTAAATAGAAAATTAATAACAATTGAAACTACCGGGTAGATTGATACAAAGAGTACTGATGACGGACGTAGCTGTCTAGAAAATGCATTCTGCTTTGCTGGTATCTAATTTTTCTTTATCTCTTTATATAATTAAGAACTTAAGCCTAAATAGTTAATTTATTAATAAAAAAAATATACCAGCAAAATACTGCCGGAAAGTGATTGAGCCGATGCAAATAAATTCAAACGATGTAGTTAAGCAAAAAGCCTTTGTTACTAAATTACCTATAACTTATACATGAAAGGAATATCAAACTAAATAATAAAAATCATGAACGTAAATCAAGAATGTAGCAATTTAGTTAGTTCTAGACAGAGTTGAAGAACTTTAAAAATGGAAATAGTTGGTTATTGTAAGAAAAAATATTTATTAAATAAGAAAATATATTGAATAAATTTTATATAAAATTGTACCAAAAAAGTATGAAGTGTACCACTGATGTGTTGATTGTACCAAATTTGGCAAAATTTTACCTTAAATCCCAACACAATTATTAAATATTATTTTATTGAAATTTCAAAAAGCAACAAAGCGAGTCGCTGAATACCGAACACAAAAACGATACTCTCTTCCTCACCCGTAATATGCTACCAAACTAAATCTTTCCGTGTCTAAATTCAGACTTTTTGATTAAAAAAGGTTTATAAAATAAATTTTTATATAAAATTTGTTTAATCCATAAATTTTTTTTTTCATACATAACTACAAAATACGAAAACGAATAAATATTAATTATTTAATATTATGCTAATTACCCATAACGTTTTATAATAAAAAAGCAATTTATTTGTTTGGGAAAAGAGCTAGTCCCTATACGTATTTCACTGTTTGCTCAGGCCAGATCATCAGGAAACCTTTTTCCTAATTTTAGAGAAGCCAAAAATACTCTATAAGTAATAAAATTCTACAAAACACAATGAGAATTATGCATGTTAATAGAATAATATTACAGAATATTAAAGCTTCAACAAAACACCAACAAACAAACCACGTTTTTATTTTTCCTTACTGTCCTTTTACAATTGGATATTTTTTTGCCATCACTGAACGTGGTTTGTTTGGTTTGGTTTCAGTTTGGTATTATAACAATTTCTTTATTATTTTATTGTCATTGGTAAAACAATTATAATTAAAAATAAATCGGAAGCATCATGCTGTAATTAATTCAAAACAATACCATGTATAATGTATGTATATCTCATAGGAACTTTAATTTTAGGGTTTTGTGTGTATTAATAAACTATACCAACTAGTATTTTGTATCTTAGCAATTTTAAATTAAAATGACAATTAAAATTCTGAAGTAAATTTTAATTTCATTTTCTGCACTTTCAGTGTACAAAAATCACACAATCAAATATGTTTTAGTAGATGTTAAGAAATCTAACTATAAACAAGAACAAGCTAAAAAATTAGCTGCTCAACAACATGGTGCACCAATTGGCATGATACCTGCTGTTCAAACTGCACCTGGTGCTTACCAACAGTCGGCACCGGCTTATAATCAGCAAGCAGCATATGGTTATGCACCAGCTCCAACCTACAATGGTTGGGGAACAGGTTATGGCCAAGCACCACAAACTGCATATCAACAACCCACCGCATATGGCGCATATGCAGCTCCTCCACAAAATGCTGTCCCAGCTCAATGGAATACCACTACGTACGCTGCTCCACAAGCAAGTTGGGGCCAAAATGGTTACGCCGCACCAGCTGCAACCGTTCCTGTATCTCCAGCTGCCGTTCCAGCTGCCAATGGCTGGAGTACAACAGCGGCATCGCCAACAAATGGTGCTCAAAACTTTGGCAGTTATCAGCAGACTTACAACGGAGGGCCCCAAAAAGCTGGTAGTCTGCAGGGTAACCGTATGAATCCATATAGCGTAGCAGCTGCGCCCACTTATGGTAAGCATTAATAATTTCTTTTAAAATCAACCAATAGTCTTTTGATATTTTTTATTGTTTTTTAACTTTGTATTTTATTAAATTTTTAATATATATTTTTTGTACTATTATTTAACTGTGTAAGCGTTTTATTAATACTTGTCAATTACAATTCCATATATAAGTAAATGTGTTGTCAAACCTTTTTGTTCTTATAAGAAATTGGTTAGTTTGGTGTTCTAACAAAACAAAAAATATATTTTTTACGATAAAAAATAGCATTTATAGATAAAATTAATCCCTTTTTAATGTACTGTATATTGTGATATAATTCTTTACTGACTTATAAGTCATAGTAGTTTTTCTACAATGTTAGTTAGACTTACTCATGGCCAATGTTTATAGTAGATATAGTTTCAATTGGCAATTTTAAAACTTTATTTTTAGTAAGTTTATAAAATATTTTTCTTTATCCTAGGCTCGCATGTGCTTTCGCCTATAAATAATGCAATGACTAATTTGGCAAAAAAGCCACGTCTGCAATATTGATTTTGTATATGTTTATGTGATAAAATCAAAAAAATTTTCGAGACATTTCACAAAAGTCCCTAAACTTTAAATTCATCCAACCATAGCCCCTGCATGCATTAGTTTGCAAAATAATAATAAAAGTTAAAAAGAACACAGGTATGTTTTTTTAAACACGCATTTTTTAAACATAATGGTAATTTTAAACTTTAATTTATGTACCACTGCCGCTATTTACTTATAAATTATGTACAGCATATTTTTATTTATTTATTCGTTAAACTAAGAATACTACTAGATTTTGGTTAGTGTTAAGACAACAATATCAATTTTAAATTAGATTTAATTGAAAAGGAAAAGACAAAGAAGAATAATAATTTGAATTAAGTTTTAGTGTTCGTGCATTTGTATAACTTAATCATTTATACTTGGTTTCTTTTTTTCGAAAATCCTTGTAATAACTTACAAAAGTATGTTTAAAAGGTATTAAATAAATGGTGAGGATGAACTTTTTGGTATATTGTACTTTATAGATTGTTTTACGGAATAGTAGCTGATTTGTTCATTGTTTTGTTTTGGCTGCATAAAAGAAATTGAACAATAAAATTTATGAATGATTTTTAAATGAATCTAATGGGATTTTAGCAACACCTTACTATAAAGTTTTTTTTTTAAAGACCTAACAGTTCATAGTGCAAATACTTTTTACAAAAGCATATTAAAGAGGAGACAAAATACCGATATTTTGTGACAAAGATAACACTTTAAGAAACAGTGTTCATCATGCTTTCAAATGATACAAATCCTAATACTTCTTTTATATCTATATTTTTCAAACATCTGTTTTTTTTTTATAAAGGAGTTTTGAATCTGGTTAGCAAGTGTGTATTAAGCAAGACATAATTCTTGCACTTGTACTATTTTTAATTCCTTCTTAGAGATTCTACTTAAACACATGTGTATTTACTAAACGTGAGCGCAAGATGTTAAAAAGTATACAGTATTGCATGTTTTTGAAGCGCAAATATTGATTGTATGTGTAGTGGAATATTACTAAACAGTAAATACAGAGAACAAGAGAGCAAACAGTGCAAAAATCAGTGCACCTGATTTGAGAGGACAGTTTTATCAAGTGTACAATAAATATGCTGAGCATTTCATATTGTTCACTAGTTCATTTTACTTAAATTTTCTTGAGAGTAAAATCTCTGATTTAAAACTTATGAATAATAAAAAAAAGTATTAGGTTTGTTCGAATGCCTGATATTTTTACTATTTTTTAAATTTTTATAATTTTTTTAATTGAAAGTCGTTCGAATATTCAAAAGTAGTAAGAAATTCAAGGAAATTTATTTGAAAAAAAATTTTCTCTTTTGCTAGTTTTTGCTTTTAAAATTTCTTCGAGCAAAAATAGTAAAATAAAAAATTTTTTGTGTTTTTAATTTTTGTTTTTGTAATTCAACTTTTTTCAAATTAAATTTTTTGAATTGTATGAAAGGAAGTTGATTTTTACTAATTTCCGTTTTTGTGAATTTTTCATGAAAGTTTTTATTTGAGAATATTTTTTAAATTTCTCTGTTTTTACTAGTTTTGCACTCGAACAAACCTATTGATTAAAACTAAAAATATTAATAATAATAATAAAAAAATGATTTGAAATTACAGTTCTTTTTCTAAAACGTTGTTAATACATTTTTCATCAATATTTGAATGTAGAAACATAATTTTTCCAACTAAGAGTTCATTACCGCCCAAAGTCTTTCTTACTTTCTAGATATTAAATTAATTTTTTCTAATTTCAACCACTCAACGCGCGAATTAATTGCTTTTAACATCATACATTTACATACATGTTGTCTGCTATAACAGTATTTCATATCAAGAGACACTATTGAAACAAAATATTCACTACTGAAATTTTATTTCAAACAACAACAAATATTGCATTGGTTGAAAGAAGAGCAAATGCTATTGTGTTTTTTATTTAAGAGCACAGCAATATTTGTGTACACATGAAATCAAGTGCAAGAAAAAAGATACCAATTCAAACTATTTTTGAAACTAGTAATGTCATTTGTTTTTCCAAACTACGTTAACTCAAATTTCATCTGTAAAGAATTATTAACTTAGATAAGGGATAAAAATTATTTAAAATTACCTTGCACCTGAGAAGTCTCGTGCCCAGTGAGCTTAAACACTATGTAGAACAATCATTCTTTGAGTACATTTAATATATCAATATCTAGTGAATATTTGTTTGAACAAACTGCCAGAGGATCGACTACAAAGGCTGTGTTGTGTTGTGTTTTTTTTACCAGCACTCGGGGGAATATTATTAAGAACTAGCTGTGCCCGCCACTTAGAGGTTCTTACAATATTTTGCTTTGAAAGTGATCCACACAAAATTTTATGACTCTTTTAGCGTAGAAAGACGACAGAGGTAATGTGTATTAAAAGCTCACTAATGTGAGCTAAAATTTTACCCTGACAGACGAAAGTTATGTTGTTTGTCAAGTAAATTTTTTTATGAAAGTGCGCTTGGCAGCCATGCTGTTCATGAAAAATCAGAATTTATTTTAAAGAAAGCTGAAATGACTTTTCTAAAAATGATCCATAATTGAAATTTTTAATAATTTAAAAAAATTTGTCATTATCATATTGGTTGTCGACTGAGTTGCCATACTGAAATTGCTAAATTCAGTATAAATTCACAAGTTTATTTTAATTAAGACTGCTAATGCAAATAAACGATAATTCACAAGTTAATTTGAATTAAGACTGTTAATGCACATTAACTCTGTCTTCTGTCTACGCTATTACTTTTATATTACTTCAGATATGGTTTATGCATTTACTTTATATAGGTCGGTACGCAGCTCAACTGAATTTAAGTTTTTTTTTTCATAATTTATTTATTGTATCTTCAATATTTTTGAACTAACAATAATTACTCGTATCTTAAGTCTAAAATAAAATATTCTTTTTAAGTCCAGCCAGTGCTAGATAAAAATAATGTTTGTTTCACGGATTTTGAAATCATTTGCGGGTCATCCCTCTAATGTACGGCCAAGAAAAGTCGAATGTAACCAGGTTCATTCAGCATGTTACGCGCCAAGGGTTTGGATGAGATTCAAGCCTCTTTAGATATGTGAATGCATGTTTCGCTATTTCTGCTTTAACTGATGGCATGTTTAGGTCTTTGTGGGTGTTCGAATTTTTTATATACCAGGGAGCAGATGTAATAATACGTAAAATCTTATTTTTGCTCCTTTGAATTCTTTCTACATTGCTAGCTGAGGCAGTGCCCCATAACTGAATCCCATAACACCAAATTGGTTTGAGGACCGACTTGTACAGTAGAAGTTTACAATCTAAGCTCAGGGTGGAGTTTCTGCCAATAAGCCAATTTAGTTGTACTGCTTTTAGTTTCATTTGTGTTAACTTGAAGTCAATGTGGCTTTTCCAAGTAAGGCGACGGTCAAGATGTATACCCAGGTATTTAACGTCTGAAAGCTGTGGTATCATTTGGTTATTTAAGCGAATAGGAGGGCATGAGTCCCTGCGCAGTGTGAAAGTTATGTGAGTGCATTTTTGTTCATTCACTTTTATTCTCATGAATACTTAAAAAAGCTGTGTCATCTGCAAAAGTTGATGTGTGGACTAGGGTGCTAATTGGCATATCCGATGTAAATATAAAATTGGTCCCAAAATACTACCTTGGGGAACTCCGGCTTCAATGAGCTGTGGCGAGCTTAAAAAGTCACCTTATTTTAATAAAAACTTGCGATTCGTTAAATAATCTTTTAAGAGCTTATACAAGTTTTCGGGCAAGTTCAGCTTTAGCTTAAATATTAGGCCTTCGTGCCAAACCTTGTCGAATGCTTGAGAAACGTCGATAAAGAGCGCAGAACAGTATTTTTTTTTCTTCAAAGGTCGTTTTAATTACATTTACTAATCTGTGTGTTTGTTGGATCATACTATGTTGTTTTCTGAAGCCGAATTGATGGTTCGGAATGCATCCTTTCGCGCTAAGAATTGGATTCAGCTTAGTTATTAATATTCTCTCAAATAACTTTGACACGTTTGATAAATGGCTTATAGGTCTGTATGATAAAAGTATGAGTACTATTGATTACCCAATTGATAAGTGTTAAGTAGTATCGAGTAATTAAAAGTAGTAGAAATTGCCAGCACTAATGGCGAGAATGCCTAATATATAAGTTAAAGTTGAACTTGTAAGTAACTTTTTAACAAAATACAAAATTTTTGAATATAACTTTCCAGTAAAATCAAAATAATGTGGTTTTCATCCCCCGTTAGTATACACGAAAACGAAATTGCTGATCTATCAGCAGAAAAAGCCAAAAGACAACTGATAAAATTCTCAACAAGGGCAATACGCACTTTAATTATTTCTAAACTGCGGAGTAGAAAGACGTAGTCGCTAGTACTCCTTTTTTCTGTTAGATTTGTAGATTTAATTATATTACGTTACTAATAAATAAATTTTAAATTTTGTTACCTTCTAGAAATCTTCCAAATTATCAAAACACCAAACATTTTTTAATATCTTCTTCTAGTTATTTTCAACAAAAATTTATTATTTCCTGATGGTGCTACCCAAGGGAGTATCTAAACATATAATGAAATTGTAACAGGATCCTTTCTGTGTATAAATTTTTTTTGAAAATTTTAGTTGCCGATAGTAATCGAAATGGAATACAAAATACCAGTTTTATGTCTGTCTGTCTCCCCGTCTGTGTTAGCATCATGTAAACACTTTTGGATGGATTTTAATAAAAATTTGTGAGGAGGGAGATACCTTAGTATCTCGGTTCAAATATAGGAAACTGTTTTCCCGTTAAAATATTCGATTTCCAAAAAATATAAATTGAGATAAAGTATTAAAAGTACGCAATTTTACTGATTTAATGATACTGAAAACTTGGCATCACCTTTTTTTTTTTGTCAACAGGAGTTATTAAATACTATTTACAGAACTCTACAATAATGTTTAAGTTTTATATAATTACCGAGGGATGGGTACCTCATACATAAACCATATCTGAAGCACTATAAAAGTAAGTCTTAAAATATGGTGTTAATTACTTTCAAAGCATAATCGCACAAAATATTTTCAGGACGCTAACTACGTGGCGGACACTTCTAGTTTAATATACAAATATAAAAGTCCTTAAGAAAAATCAAATTTAAAAAGGTAAAATAAGACCGTTTATGGTCTTATGGCTAGGTTCTTGAATAAAACTAAGGAATAAAAATAAACTGTGTTATTTAAATTTTAAGTAATTTTTATTTCATTAACAAATTAGAAATTTTATTAAAGTAAATTATTTTATGCATAGCTGAAATTCCTTATTTCTGTGCGTACGTTTTACGTCAAATTTAGAAGAAAAGAACTGCAATTTTCAATAGCCTTGCAACACAAGTAGGATATTTCGAAAGGCACACAGAGATGATTATCTTAACGAATGATATTTTGTAGATGTACATTTATAATCTTAAAAACATAACTATTGGGTTTTCCTGTCCCGAAAAACTAAGAAGAAAAAAGTGAAGAAAAGTTATACAGTAGTATATTTCGTTGTAATATATTCTTATTTTTTCTTATGCCAACAATATTTATTTTGATTAGGGTAAAATGACATGTTGTCTAGTATAGTTGAACAGTTTAGACTTGTTATTAATAAGGGCTTAGGGGCTTAGTTATTTCAATAACTTGAAAAAATTTCAAACAAACTATTTTTAAAAAGCACCCTTAAATACAATAATATATATTTCATTTATCTATTTTATACTATTTATTATCTTATTTATTATACTATTTATATCTTTCTTTATTTTTATTTAGGTAATTAAGATGTTTCTCTCTAAATATACATATGTATAAATATATAACACTTATTTAAGAATGTATTAGAAACAAGATAGAAAACATATAAACCAAAATATCTCATAAATAAGATCATCTGAGTGAGTGAGATAAATAACAGAAAACTAAAAATAAATTTTAAATAAGTAAATAATTAATTTTGCTGAAAATGAAATTATATAAAGGAGAAATCTATGAATTATATATTTATTTAAAAATATATACACATAATAAATCAATACTTTAAATCATCACCAACAAATCTATAATACTAAAATAAAAATATATAGAAAAAAAAACCCTTGATCAACATAAAACAACGATTAAACCATTTACATTATGAAAGATAACAACTGTTGCCAATCTACATAAAGCTACCCTTATTACAACAACTACCTACCATATATATCCATGTATGAGAAATAATGTTGAAAAGTTCCTTTTCTCTTGGGAACTGAAGGTAGTAGTTAACAGTAAATGGACTGGAAATCAAGAAATAAACATTTTGGAAAACGAAGAAGAAAGTAAAATCAAGAAAAGAATGCAGTTTAAATATTATATATATAGAATATACTATATTTTTTCAATTTGTTTATAAAAAATTACATTCATATATAAAATTAGAAAATAAGGATATATTCCTATATTATTATTATTTTTTGTTTAATTTTCAAAAGAGTTTTTTTATTTGCTTAAAATATTTATCTTCTATTTATTAAAAATAAATTCAATATATTATATAATGAACAATATTTTAATTTCACTACCACACTATTGAAGAAAATCAATCATTTTTATCCCAATATTTTAAAATTAATGTTAATTACAATGTATAAAATATGAAGTTAATAAAATATAAATAATTAATATTAATGTATCTTATTTAAATGGATCATTTATGACTGTTATTTTATTATTCTTTTGTCCAATTATTTTTTATTTGCGTATTTGTAAATTCATTATAAAGTATGCATAATTTATATGTATGTATTTTACTACTACAGTACTACTACTTTTACAACTTGTTTGGAAATATTGAAATAAGTTATATAAACATACAACATATACTATATACATTTTTCAAATCATAATTTATTTTATATATAAATTTATGTTCTTATTAAATAATAAGTTGGTAAATTGATGTAAAAATCAGAAGTATGTACTAAAACTGTACAATTAGAAACAATAATGTCAAATCTCAATACTGAATTATCTTTTCGAATGAAAGTAGTGCTTTCAAGAATTATTATTTCATAAGGAATCAATTTGAAATACAATTAATTTTTTATGAAATGAATGTGTTTAAAATTATTTAATTCATTCTGAATGTATTCAAATGTATTAAACTTTAATGTGTAATATAAACGCATATTTTCAGTTAAAAGTGTTTAAACAAAAATATAAATAATGTTTTAAACGAAATTTAAGTTGAGTTTGCTATAGTTACTACGTAAAGAGATGTAGAACACAAATATGTCAAACTGCCAATGTTTGAAGTAACATTGTTCTTATTTTCTTTTCTTTATTTTTACTTTTTTGATTTTTAAATTGGTGATTCTTCATGTTTATAACAAAAATCATAAAGGTAAAAAATGTAAGAATAATTTAAAAAATAGCTTATTCTAGAAAATATTCACGTCAAATATAAATTTAACGGAAACAATATAGAAACAAAGTTTTTCTTCTTCCTTCTCCTTAAGATAAATAATGTCTACTTGACTGACTAGTTTGCAATGTTTAAGGGTAACTAAAATAACATTTTTCCATTTTGTAACTAATTCAAGTAAACCGAAAATATAATATCGTGAAATTGGGAAATATGACAGTATAAGATTATATATAACATTATGTTAAAGAATATATAAGCACAGCCGACCAAAGCACTATATTTCTTGTTACATTAGAAATAGCAAAACAAAACTAAATGCAAGAATAGACAAGCCCTACCTGCATAATATTTTTTATAATCTGTGAAAAATCTTTGCCAATTTGCAAAGGACCTCTTTCAAATGTTACTCTTTATCAACCGCCTGCGAATAGTAGACGTAATAACGGATAAACCAAGCTCCTGTTGAATCATACTTGAAGACGCAAAAGAAACTAATTTTTAAGCCTTAGTACGAGTATACGACTGCCGTTCACTTTTGATGTAACGAGTATCGAGGCCATAAGTGCCAGCACTGGCGCTTATGGCCTGATTTTCAACCTTATTTTTGTACGATATGGTGTTTGTGATCACTAGATCAGAACACGATAACTGGAATATTTAATTAAATTTCTTTTTCCGTCGGCACAGAGCCATTATTAAAAAATCACGAAGTTTTATTAAAAAAAAATATTCTAATTTTTATGATCAATGCAATGCAAGTGAAAATAACTATATACATATATACTTCATTTCCACTACAGCCTTTATTCGTAATTGATCCCCATTTCTAATATCGTTTTTCTAAATTCTTTAATTTATTTAAATTTTTTCTTCTGGTTTACTTTTTGAACTGCAGTAATTTAGGGGAAGGGTTTAAAAATGAATATCAAAATCTATTTGATAGATATATATAGATCGATATAACTGAATTTTTTTAAATATTAAGAAAAGTGAAATTTTAAGTGATTTTTTGTGATTGAAACAGCTACTTTTTAAATATTGCGTCTTTCATTCTATTGTTTAAAAATTGTTTGCGTATGAGTTTAGGAAACATTTTTTATTTACTTTTATTTTATTTATAACTTTAGATTTTTTTTCAAGTTGGAATAATGTAAGTTTGAAAGTTTACGAGTTTTTGAAAACACAAAAAAAAATTATTTTTTCGCCACTAATTTCTGAATAACTCCGAAACAGTTGAAAACGAAAAAAAAAAATTATGTAAAGTTAAATTAAAGGTAATTACCCCGCATCATTGGTGTTTCAATTATTAAAATCGAACAATCCGTTAAAGAGTTATTAGAATTAAGTTAGCGTGTGGTCGCCTTGTTTAGGGGAAAATATTAGCCATGCCCATAAAAAAACTTGTACGTGATACGCGAAAACTGAAAGCGGATTTGAGTTTAACGAGTTGATATCACTATATTCCACATATATATGTTCAGGGAGCAATTTTTTTGCAGACTGTCATCTACAACTAAAAATCAGAGAAATCGAAAATCTGGCAACATTTGGTAGATATAGAAACAAATAAAAACACTGAAAAGAAGACGAATTAATTAATATATATGTACACGTGCAAAGATTGTTTTGTCTACCTTAAAAGTCTTATTACCAACGTATTATTTAATATAGAATTTGCTTTATTAAGAAAATTTAAACTATTTTAATAAAATAAAGAAAATCTCATTTACATTTTAATGTATAATGTATAACGTATATTCTATTCTATTTCATTAAAATATGTTTTATAATATATTTATGATCTTTATATTAAAGTTAAATAATTATAGCTTTTAAAATTATTTAACTAGTTACTGCTCGTCAATTTAAAGGAAATATTTATATATATTTGTTCCTTTCGTTTATTATATAAAATAACACTAACGCTTTGCGCACCTGTTTTGAAAACAAAAAACTTAACATTCCTTTCTGTGTTATTTTTTCTTTAACTAATCTAAAAACAAATTTAATTTTTTAAAACATTAATTTCTTCTAATATAATATTGTTTATATATACTTAATATATGTACATATATACGTTATACTTTAGAAGCAATTTATATACATATTTATATAAAAAAAATTGTTGCAATTACTTGAATCTGAAATATGATTTTTCTATTTAAAACTTGAATTATTTCAATATTTTCTTTCAAGCAACAAACCAAATTCAAACATGACATATTTCTCGTTAATGAACGTAATGCGTGGCAGATGCCGCTGCTTTATAGTGGTTTCAAATTATTTGTTCTGTTAAAAGCATAATATGCCCATAAGCGAAATGGTGCCGAATGTATGCATGATATGCTTAATATGGCTGTGGGGTTTTCTCGTAAATACTAGGTAAGTTTTATTAACTATTTGCAGTACTTTCTAGTCTCAATTTATTTTATAAAGATAAAAAAATAAATAAAATGTACTTTACTAAAGATTTAAGTTGTGTTTTATTAAAAAAGGTTTTTATGAAAAAAAAAAAAAAACTTAAATCTTATTCCAACTACAAAAACGCAACGCATGGCTCAAAAGAGCCAATTAAGAGGTTGTTTATGAAAAGCAAATATATGTATGTATATATATTTAATCCTTTAATTCCCAGTGGAACATAGGGCCGCAGTATATTTGTATGTATATTTGCTAATAATAGCAAGCAAAAATGGAAAGAGAAAGTAGTTGTCTATGCGATTAAATACAGTTTGTGTCAATTTCCCGCGGAATGGCGAATTAAATTCACCAGATGGGAGTGATAAAGAAGGTATTTTTTTACTTTGGTCTTTTCTTCCAGAATTTTATTAAAACAGTCTCTGCAGTAGAAATTTAAAGGTAAACTTGTCCTACTAGAATTCTAATATTACATTACACAGTACCGAGAGTCCATAAACTAAATTCGCACAGTTAATATTATTGTTTAACAAATTTCAATTTTCGGCAAACTTAATTTGTTTAATTTTTTTAAGTTATAAAATGTTATAATAAAATTAAAAATTATGTTCGAACTTAATATTACTGTTCATATTAACGTATACTTTCACCCTCAGACTGATAGACTTCCTCTTAACCAGTTTTACTATGATACGCTATTTAAATTTTTGTAATATAAGATTATAGGTACGCTAAAATTATAGTTATCATTAATAATGATATAATTAATTTATATGATCCCTTGATTTTGAAAGTGGTATAAGTCAAAAATTTTAAAAATCTACTTTATGAGCTATTTCATATCAAATCCTAATAAAATAATATAATCTGTAATTCGCAGTATGCCATGAAAATTGAGTTTATTTTTTGGTTGGTAAACATCATGCAGTTACTGTATATTTTAATAGTGGTATAAGTCAGTCTGTTTTCGAAAGTTTGGCAATATAATTATTAGTAATTTTGTTATGTCTTTAGATAGCGGTTCAGGTATGATCAGGCAATCCTATTAATGTAAAAATACCCTATTTATAGTTAATTGTAGACATTATACGGAGAAGAAGTATAAGTTATGCTCCCAAGAAATGGAAGCGAATAAGAATAATATCGTCATCCGATAAATCAGTTCATACTTTAAAAGAGAAATGGGAACCCTTACAAATGGAAGAAAGCAACATGAAATGAAGAAAGAGGACAAGAAATCAACGTTGTGATGCACAAAGTATAAGATAAATTAAGAGAAATGGTGGAGAAGAATATGAAACAAAAGACTCTAAGCATTTGAGAGTTATCGAAAATAAAGATTTTCTTTGTTCCAAAAAATGTGTAATTGGATTCGGATATGAAGAGGAGAAAGCTAATTTTGATTCATTTTGGAAATTAGCAAATTTGGTTCTATATGGATTGATTCGAAAACAATTAATAAAAAAACGACTACCCACAAATTACGGTGGATATATGAAAAAATGTAGTTTTAAGTTTCATCTTAATGTACGGTATTCAGAAGAAGACGAAACAACTGGGAGAATCAACGACTAAAAGAAAGAGAAACACCAATGAAGAAGTGTTAGACCTTTCACCTAAAAGAGGAAAGCCAAGAATATACGAAAATATTGATTTGCTACTTTATACACAGCCATTAGACCAATAACAGAAGAAAAACGTAAAGATATAATGGACTTACTACCCTATATCCCACCAATTTTCCACAAGCACTTTATTTCCCTAAATACTAAAAAATAAATTACTTAGTTACAATGTAATTAGTTTTAAGAAAATTTTAATTTCTAATAACAATTTTTCCTTGATGGTTTAAGTCATTTACAAACTCATGCAGTTAATTTTGAAAATGTTATAAGTCATTTCAACCTTTCAAAACCACATTTCCTTTTAAAAATGGTTAAAAATTTCACAATCATAATAAATACTTATTTGTTGGCACTATTTAACTGTCAAAATATTTAATTCCATAATATACAAATATTTTTTAATCCTTTAAAATGGAAACCTCTTAATATCACGAAACAAGAAATATATGACTTATACCACTTTCATAATCAAGGGCTCATATCGTCACCTAAAATGCAAAAGGCCGTAACTACAATTTTTAGTTTTTTACAGGAGAAGGAATAAACGTTATAAATTAAAGACTACTTAAAACTTAATATCCACATTTTAGATTCAAACTTAGAAAACAAACATAACACACATTGAAAGATAATCAAAGCCAACTTTGTTTTGATTTTTTTTTTTTTTTTTTTTGAAAAGTGCAGTTACGGCTTTTTGGTTTAGTTGACGTTGCAGTTACGGCCTTTTGTTTTTCACCAATAAAGTCGTTATTTTTGGACGTATACATGTAAAATTTGCTGTGTAGATGTGTTTCGGTTAAGTTCGTCATAATCAATCAAAAAGTAAATTTTGAATTTTTGAGTAGTTACGGCCTTTTGCATTTTAGGTGACGATATATAGTTAATTTATTTTTCTTAATTAATTTCTACACTGTCAGCCTTAAACTTAAAATTTAGCTCATTTCCTTCCTTATGGATCAATAGATTGCCAAAACTCATTTAACAAAAACTATTTAAAATAAATGGCTAAACACCTGTATTATATAATGCCGTGGCAGAGCTTTTGGTGAATCTATACTTATAATGTATGATTTTTGTATGGATTATCTGTAAGCAACAAATATCTGCCTTGACTTCAAATCATTTCTTCGATTTCAAAGATTTTCAGTACAGTTACTTCTACAAACCATTAGTCCCTCGCTGCTGGTGACAGCAATGCTTAACATATATTTTGGAGGTACGAATTATTACCACAAAACGTCGTATTTTGAAAAAAAAAAAATGGATCTAATGTGGTTTCGAGTGAAACAGTGTGCCGCGATAAAGACCAGGCCCTACAGAAACGTACAATTCTATAATAAAAATATTGACAGAATTCTGTCCAACTCAAAATTGGTTCAAAATAACATTGTAGGTGCCACATATACAAACACTATACGAAAAGAAGATTTTGCAGCACTGATTGCATGTTAAAAATATTTTATGAATTTTTCCGTAAATTTTCAAATCGTACCGACTTGAAATAAAGTTTGTCACCCACATACATATGTACATTTCTAATCCTCACTAACATACTTTTTGACCACACATGCAATTTTTGACAGAACCATTGGTTCTTTTGCGATTAATAAAAAGTATATCAGAACACAATTCGTAGTTCAAAAGCAAAAAGAGCGATTGAAATAAAATATTGAACTAGTTGATTTTTTCACTTTGAACTAAAATGAGCGATTACTAAAATGAACAATAATGCACAAGTCTAATAAAAACCTAAAATTTGGTGCTCAACATTCAGCTATGTCTTACGGAAGAGAGTGAAGTTGTAATATCACAGATCTACTCATATTAAAAGCAGGCTAAGGAATGTACGAGATGGCTAAGTTCCGAAATAATACCTACCTGGAAAATACTTAGAAAACGTTTATTTTTTTAAAAGGATGTGTTATATGTAATCCCTTTTTGCAAAGTTGTGTTGAGGATGGGAAGAAATGATACTGAAAAGTTTAAGCAAAGCTTGGTAATAAAACTTTTATAAGATATTAAAAAGTAATTTAACTGGTAGAAAGTTTATTTTAGACTCGGCCAATTATTATACATAATGTATATTTCGTATATGCCAACTAGCCACCGAGACCTTCATACATTGACATTTGTATGTACAAAAATTTCCAAGAAGCTTACCGGTATTCACAGGATCATATATTTCCTATAAAAAAAATGGTTGAAGGAAAGAATAGAGGTTAAGGAAAAAAGCATAACATATTTACATATACTTACGGCTATAAACATATGTAATATGTACATACATATTGTGTGTAAATTACTTTAAACAAGAAAAAACAAATCTATTTTAATATAACACAACTCATGCCCTCTTTTCAGAAGTCATATACGTATGTACAAGATGTATATCGAATCTTGGAAAATCAGTTAACACAAATGAAGTTGAAAGTAGTGCTAATAAACTAAATATTTGGCAGAAACTCTATATTATTACTTTACCATACGTAGTATAGGTAAAGTATAGTGATCATGAAAAAAACGATGTCGGGGTTTTAACAGATTTTTACGTTTTGAGGTCTCCTAAATTCATTTTAGTGTGTACACCACTATTTGTTTGGAGGCTCAAAATGAAATTCAGTATATGCCTTTGGTAAACGGTGATGAAGACCTGCATAGTTTTTGGGTATAATCGTGAGGGGGCAAGGGGTAGTTTACTTAACACCCCAATTTTGTGAACGCTCTTCAGGTCATACTGTTTGACATGCATTTCAGTATGTGCCCTTGGTATATGGAGATGAGATGAATAGTCTTCTATGTAATATATCCATAAAAATATCTATTTTCACCATTAAAGCGGCTGGCATGGATGGAATTTTACCTGCCCTATTACAGTGGGGTGTAAACACCTTGCTTTAACGGATTAGGGAAATATTGATAGCCTGTCTAGCGGAGGATTACATCCCGGTGGCTTAAAGGGAAACTAATTTAGTTTTTCTTCCTGAACGGGGTAAAAGGGACTATACGGAAGCCTAGTCCTTCAGGCCAGTAAGACTGACATCTTTTCTATTGAAGACAATGGATAGCGTGTTGGGCGACTTCCTGGAGATCCACACGCCGACGGATAGGCCCTTGAGTAGATACTAACATGCTTGTAGAGCAGGTAGATCTACTGAAACTGCTCTGCATAAACTTGTCAGAGTTGCGGAAAGAGAATTTCTAAATGGTGGCGCTGCATTGTTCGTCTTGGATATTATGGGTGCCTTTGATAATACAACTAATCAGATTTTAAAACAATATAGTATGCTTTGAAGGTGAATTTAGTGTGAATTTTTCGGGTTTACACTTAACCAAATAGTACATAACAACATTCTCGTGTTGTGATAATATACGGCGCGCAAATTATGCGTATCTTCTATAGGTATATGTATTTCGAATGCTAGAACCAATTTAAAAAACAACGGAGTGTATATTAAATTTTAGCGCTTAGATTAATTATTCTTCGTATCTATCCGCAAGTTTTGTATGCTATTATATTATCAGGTCTACTTTTAGACTGCAGCAACTGAAAGATGTTTCTTGGGTTAATATATATATATATATATATATATATATATATATATATATATATATATATATTAGGGTGGTTTTATCTCAAAGGTTAAAAAAAATGTCAAAATTTTTTTGGGGCACCCGCGTAAAAACAGAGCAGAAAGAACGGGTTGATGTTCTGGTATCAGATGAGACTAAAGAACAACTCCTGGGCGTTACTGAAACTGACAGTAGCTCAGGGGAGGAACAAGCCCTAGCCTAGTCTAGAGAAATGGGGTCTCGCCAGATCGGTCGTGGCTATGTCCCACTTTAGGGTAAACTCTTACAGCATTTCTTGCACTTTCGGTTTTTCTATCCTTGTACTTTTGCATTTTTCTCCAATAATCCTACAGTTTTTCCAGCTTTACTATGACATTTTTCTTTTGTTTTGTAGGAATTCGAGCTTTTGTCCAAAAAACGAAAACCTCGTCAAAGTAGTTGTGGCAAAGTCTCTCAGATTTAACTTCACAGTGCGCAAATTGTAGAACATAGTAGGTAGAACTTGTCGATTGGAGGGTAGCTTAGATACAGTTATCTGATGAGTTGATAGTCAATTAGAAAAATGTTGTCTCTGCCTCTACTTCTCATGCCAGATGTAGAAGCCATCACTTACGAGAAATAAAAATGTTCACTAGAAGAAATAATAAATAACACAGAATCACACTAACTAAAACAAAGAGTACGTGTTAGTAGGTATCGACCTAATTAAAATAAAAATGTCTTTTGAAGTTAATATTTAGTGGGTTTTTTTAACTCGATCACACGAACGTAAAACAAAATACGATTTTCACTGTTCAGCGAATACTTTTCCACTGACCAAGAAACGAAAAGTAGATGTATACCTGACATAAAAAAAAAACATTTATGTAGGTCTAAAGTTAACGGTATACCATAGCAAACATATTTTAATGAAATGGGATTTCAATATTACAAATAACGCATATTTGCTCTCAGGGGTACCTAGTCACGTGTTTAGTGACATTGGCTCTATTTTGTCGGTTTCAGTACTAGTTGCGTATTTATTGTGTAGAATATAAAATCTTAAAAACGGTATGGCCTTTGATGTATGATACGGGCAAACAGCTGTAGCCGTTTCAGAGATATGGGTCGCCAAACTGCCAAAAAATCGAGAGTTTCAAAACTTTGAGGCCCCAGTGGCACGGGTTAACATCTTCCAAGTGTGCTCAAACTTTGGCAATCTTAAAATCTAACAAAATGAAACATTTTAGAGGGGTGCCCCCAAAAAAATCCAACATCGATTTTTTAAAACCACTCTAGTGTACACAGAACACTCAGGGGCTTGCGTGGGTCTCTATGGCATAGCTGCCAGATTTATTGGAGGTAATATCGTCATATTTTTGGGAAAAAATCGTCATTATCGTTAAAATAGCTTATTGAAATCGTCATAAAAACGTCAAACGATTTTTTACCAATAAAACATTTTTTATTAAAGACAAAACATATCAAAAAACTCTTAAATCAACAAATTTGTTGATGCAGAAGATTGTGGTAAAACAAGGCTTTTTGTAATAAATTTAGTCAAAATGGGAAACTAAAGACTAGAATCCCTCGTTTGCAACTCTCATATTTTTTTAATAATGCAATAAGTTTACTTAAATAAATCTTATTTGAACTTAAGCCTATATAATTAATTTATGCAATAAGTTTACGTTTTATCAGGATACATTTTTAGGTCTAATAATTTTAATTGCCTGGATTCAGTTTCTAGCTCTTGCCTATCACTGTCTTCAACAAAATAGGATTTTTATTTTATAATTTCAGAAAACCAACTTTTATCTTCATTAATAGAATTAAATAGATTAATTTGGCCTAGAACTTTGAGTTTATTTTTAAAATCAAGTCTTGATAATATCTGATCACATATGTAGCTGCATATAAAAATTAACACAATTATAACTAACTAGATGTGAGGTACTCAGCCTTTATATAAAATTCTAAAATTAAATAAAGGTGCTGTCAAGTTTGCAGTATAATTTTTTGTATCATTTTTCTCTTTATCATCTTTTTGTGCTTCTGTCAATAGGTCGCTGACGTATATGTAAGTATTCCTTAATCAATTTCTTCAAAATTTATAATGAATTAAAAGTTTTAAGCAAACTAGTTTTTAAAAAGTTGCTCATTACAATTATATAAATTTTGATTTTATAAAATTATGATTTTCTGTACTCTCGTTTTGAAACATTTTATTTATGTTGTTAATAATTCCTAAAATATATTTTTTAAAACTTAGGTACAATTTATTTATGGAATTTATATAACTCAAAATCAACTTAGCGGTGTCAATGTTATCAATATTTGATGCAAATGAAAAAAAAATCTTTACTGTCTTTAGCAACAGCTTCTAGGAATTACCAACAATATTTTATTTAGTTTTATTTCTAATAGACTTATAATATTATCGAATTGCTTGCACCTATTCTTCAAAGTTTCTAAAGACAAGCGTAAAAAGAACACAACTCCAAAGAATGACACACATTTTATTATTAACGAGTTATTGTTGTAATTTTTAAAGAGCTGTGCTGAGTTCAAGGTTGCTTTAGCGGTATAAATTTTCAAAATTTATTTATTAAAAATCGTCAAAATTAGGGCATAAATCGTCCCATCGTCACCATGTCATTTTTAGGACCCAAAATCGTCAAATTGACGATAAATCGTAAAATCTGGCAGCTATGCCCTATGGTTTATACATCTAGGTTTTAAAACAGAGATCTCATCTATTTAAGAATCAAACGCATTTAAAAAAATATGACACTCTATATCATAGTACCTTTAAAACTGTACAAGTAAAACTGTCGGTTTGTTATTTATTTATGTTGATAATATCAGTCATTTTGGATTGTCAGTTTGTTTTTGACGGATAAAAAGGTTAGTCGTGTTTTCATGTGTTCTTCGATTTTTTACTATTTCAAAAAATGGATCAAAGAAACTGTATTAAGTTTTGTGTAAAAAATGAAATTAAATGTGTAAGCACATTATGAACAGTTATAACGAACATAGGACATCTTATTTTTATATACATATATAGATAGAAGATTCTAAAAATTATTGTAAAGCTCTGAAAAAGGTGTTTAAAATATTTTAATCCCAATGTAATTCCACAAAGTAAAAATACAAATCAAATACAAATTTTATTCAATTGGCGCCTAATGTTGCGCAATAGTTTTTAAAATACACCACACAAAAATAAAAAGGTGTGTTGAAAACATAACAGCCTTGAAAATATCCCAGTCTTAAACCGAAAAATTCAGTACCTTTAAACCGGAAATTGCGTTTTTCACTGCTTTTTCTCCACTTTCTCTTGGAAATTAGATTTTTGCGGAAAAACGGTATCATATATTGGAACCAGGATGCTAAGGTACCTCCTTGCAAAATTTTATTAAAATCCATCCAGTAGTTTTTACGAAACTGCGAACACAAATCAAAAGCAGACAGACGGAAATGAGTTAATATTTTGTTATATGTATAGAAGCATGGTGGTCCGGTAGCGGTGAAATTAGGTCACATAACACAACAATGTATTATTCTGGCAACCTTAATAAAACCCACCGATGTGGCGTGGGAATCATAATAAGAAATAATATAGCAAACTCCGTAATAGGATTTACACCTCATAAAACTAGAAGCCAAACCAAAAATATAAATATTATTCAAGTATATTCCCCAACTGCCGATAAAAGTAACGAAGAAATAGAAGAATTCTACAGCGAAATTGCAGAATTGATGAAGATGACGAAATCTCATGAGATAAATATCATCCAAGGCGACTTTAACGCAAAAGTTGGAGAAGACCACGTAATTGGTGTAACAGGAAGATACGGATTAGGAGATCGGAACGAAAGAGGGGACAGATTTATTCAATTTTGTCAGGAATATAAAATGAAAACAGCCAACACTCTATTCTGTCTTCCACCTAGAAGACTCTACTCTTGGAAATCGAAATGGAAACATTGTGAGGAACCAAATCTATTACATATTGATAAACAAACGATACTCTTCATTTATAACGAAGACCTCAACTTATCCAGGAACTGACGTACCGTCCGATCACAATCTTTTGACGATGAAAATGTGCTGTAAAATATCCTTTACAAGAACACAAAAATCTCGGAAGAAACTAGACACGGGAAAACTTGAAGACCCAAATATTCTAAGGAACATGACAGAACACATGAATCATTGTTTAAAGGATGTGAACAGAGAGGACGCTGATAATATATGGCATGGTAATAAAAACACAATAAAGTTAATTGCAGACAGCACTCTAAGGAACTAAAAAAAGCAAAAACAAAGAATGGATGACAAACGACATACTAGAATTAATAGAAGAACGACGTAGAAAGACGTTTTTCTATGTTTCGTTGATTATGAAAAGGCATTCGACACTGTACAGCATGACAAAATGGTAGAAATTCGTATATCTATTGGTATAGAAGGCAAAGATATAAGATGTATTAAAAACTTATATTGGAATAAAACTGCAAAAGTCGACATCAACGGAGAATTAACCGAGAGTATCATCATATCCAGAAGAGTCAGACAGGGTTGTATTTTATCGCCATTATTATTCAACATTTACTCACAAAAAATATTTCAAGAATCAATTTCTATGATTCGAAAAGGAATATACATACATCAATGATATACTTATTTGTCAACAACATCAGCAGGGGGGTTACTCTCTATTGCGATACGAAAGCAATTTCGATTCGAAAGCTCAATGCGATAAGAGGGCAAATCGGTACTCTCTATGACTTTCGCAACACCTTTCGCAAAATTTTTGAAAAGTGGCAACATTAACAGTTCAAAATATGTAAACAAAAGTTAAGCCGGTTGAATTTACATATAAATATTGATGGATTATGGTTTAAAGACGTAAATTAAGTTGAAACGAGTTGCAAGCGGGTAGGTTCGATATATTTTCCATAAATAAACGCTGGTATAATAAATCTGTTATAGAATTTTTTTTTTTTTTTCAAAGTCATATAGCTTTATTTTAACTTTTCCGTTACTGAAAGTTCTACAGGAAATCCACGCAAAAAGTATCATATTTTACATAAATAATAGCATAATATATAAATTTTTTAACCAGATATATCCCTTACAGGATCTCATCAGATTCTCTAAATATTTTGTGCTACATTTTGCTTCCGGCTTGCTAAGCATTAACTCGCAGCATCTGTTTCATGGCCAAATCACTATCTACTCAAATTAAAAACTGTCGTTGTTTTATTTGTAACTATTTGGCTTTGATTTCCCTAAAAATAACAACTTAGATATCAATTAAAACGCATTTTTAAAGTAATTACATGTTTTCTTCCTTTGCGCTTGCTCTTTTACTATCTCAAAATATTTGGGCTTATCGAAGGAATTTGACATACGCTTTCGCATTGCAGAGTGTGGTCTGCCATCTTTGCGGAAAAGATATGCGAAAGACAAATGCGCGAACGCTTTAAAAAGTACAAATCATTCGATTTCGTTCCATTTTTCTTTCGTATCGCAAAAGAGAGTAACCCCCAGATATGCAGATGATACCACTTTAATGGCTGATAGTATGTCTGGACTACAAGTTCTTCTGAACAGTTTAACTATTTACATGCAGTGAAAAATATGGGCTAAAAATCAATATCAAGAAAACAAAATATATGGTTATAAGTAGGACAAATAATCACACCACAACCACGTTACAAATAAATAATACAAAAGTCGACAGAGTACAAAATTTTAAATATCTTGGGGTCACAATTAATGAAAAATGGGACAATTCAAAGAAAATATATTGCCGAACTGAAATGGCGAGAAATGCCTTTCTCAAATATCTCTACAGTCATGACATAAATAAAATAAGCTAATAAGGCTAAGTTTATTCTTTAGTAAATTACCTGCCGACTTAACAATCGTATTGCAAGTTTTATTCTCTTCTAGAAATAGGTACAAAGGGTGAAATTTGATAATTAAATTTTTATTTTTTCATAAATACTTAATTTTTAATTGAATTTTGAATTGATGTTAGAATTTTTAAACAAATTTTAATAAACAGAGTAATTAAAAAAATACCTACATACATATACATATGTATGTATGTATGTAAATGAATAATTGAAAAATAAAATAATAATTCATGTATAAAATTTTAAACTAAATTCAAGTGTGACATGGAATGAAGCAAGATAGATTTATCGTACTAGGTAATGGCGTATCTACAACAATACAAGAACAACATGGCATTTTATTAGGTGCGATCTCTTACTTTTTGGGAAAAGTTCAGTAAAACGAGAATAAACCTAAATAAAATCTCTAAGAGACAAAAATGCTCAAAAGTACGGGAACACTAAAAACCAACTTTATATCCCAAAACGTGATGCATTTGCACACAATAAAAATTAAAAACACAAATATTTTGTATGTATGAAATTTTTAAGCATATTTTAGAATGTTAATTTACTAATCTTTTATGAAAAAAAAGCTTTTAAATAATATTTTTATGAGCATGAAAAAACATAATTTTTTATTTTTTTTGTTTATTTTCAAATATTTGATTGCCTTGTATTTTCACAATCTACGCGAAATAAAATTTGGGTTGTTTCGTGCAGGAAGATGAAGACTGTTATTCTCTCAAAACTAATCTTTTTTACTCAATCTTGAAGTACGGGAATATTTTTCGGTATAATTGGGATCCCGAGGGCTCCCAATGTTGAGTACGGGATGATCGCACCTATTGTTGCTTTGTAGTTCAAAATGTCAAAAAACAAAAGAAAATTGAGAACGCATGTATGTATTTTTTATTTGTTTTATTGCGTTCTCACTTCTGTCCACTAAAATTTCTAAACACATACAGCTTTTGACATATCGAACTACTAAATCAGCTGGGCGGATTACACTAGGTAAGATAAATCTACCTTGGAATGAAGGTTTTCGAAATAAGAGCTGTTAAAATAACCAAGCCATGTCTTCAAAATCGGCAAAGTTTTATAATCGATTTTTGTATGACACACTAGGTTCCTATCTTCATTCCAGATCACATATGGAACCTAGATAAGATGTAATAGTATATTTAAAAGTCTTAGTATTATTAATATTTCACTTTTTTATAATTACCTTAAAACAAATAATTTTTTATTTAGTTTTTAACTTTAAATTCTTGTTTTTTAGTTTTTATTAATTTAGGTTTAAATTTGTTATAAATATTTAATTTCATGTATCAACTTTTATTCAACTAAATCTAAGTTTTGTTAATTTAAATTATTAAAAATATTTATTTATGTTAATAAATTTATTTTTTATTTTAATCATTGTATATAGTAGATTATTTATTTAGCTTAACTTGAATGATTTTTAGTATTAGTTTTATGAATTACATATTTGAGTGGTGGTAGCTTGAATTTTTAAAAATTAAAAGAAGTTTTAATGAAACTATAAATAAATGCAGCGAGAATATATATAAATACTCTTAAATTAAGTTTTTAAATTTTTAAAAACATTGTTGAAGTCCGTAACATGTTAAAATTTTTATATGAATATTTTGTTCAATCTTTTTTTTTTATTTTTAAATAAATAAAATTATAGCAAAAGTGAATATCATTAAATTAAAATCAAAAACATTAGGTGCGATCCCGTACTTTGTCTCTCTTAGAGACAAAAATGCTCAAAAGTACGGGAACACTAAAAACCAAATTTCTATCCCAAAACGTGATGTCAAAGTGTTTTGCATGCTTCGCACATAATAAAAATTAAAAACACAAATATTTTATATACATGACACATAATAAAAATTAAAAACACAAATATTTTATATACATGACACTTTTTTCTAATCTTTTATGAAATTTTTTTAAATAGTAGTTTTTGTGAGCATAAAAACATTTACAAATTTTTTTTAATTTTGTTTATTTTTAAATAATTGATTGTTTTGTATTTTCACAATTCGTGCAAGAAGAAGAAGAATACTTTCTCTCAAAATTACTCTCTTTTACCCAATCTTGCCGTACGGGAACAGTTTTATTATTTAATTATTAAGTTTAAAATCAAAATAAATTAGTGACAAAGAATTAACTCGTATGTAATATAAAGTGTGGGATACTTGATATCAATTAATATTAATATCTCTGCTAGCTATTATTAAATGTCAATTAATTATAAAAATATATTGAGAAAACACTCACGCTTTTAGAGTAAATTTTTTGTCAATAACTTTATATTCATTTCCATGTTATACTTAAAAATGTATTTAAATTTTTCACATGTTCACTAAGGTGTATTTTTTGGTGTTTTAATTTATATGTTCATTATCATTTCACATGGTTATCAGAGCTTTTTTTTATATTTGCAATCTTTAGATCATTTGGATTCTTGAACTCATATACGAATTTCCTAATAATTATCTTTTTACACGCATGCATGTTTATGTTGTGAAAATTACTAATTGACAAAAATATAACATACCTTGAGAATGAAGATAGGTATTTATACTGATCCTGAGTTTTATAATTTAAAATTTGGAACATAAAATGTGTTCAAACGAGGTTTTGAAATACATATTTTGGTCATTTGACTTAACTAGGCGATATCAGTTTTCAGAGAATTTCATTTTTTTTTAACCATCAGCAAATTCCGTTCGGAAATGGTTTTAGCTTCTATAGAATCTGTTTGGTTTCATTTACCAGAAAAGTACAAAACCACCTCTATTAAATATAGCAACATAACAATGAACGTAAAAAAGACAATAAAAATAAGTAGTGTAGGTATTCGGGAGCCATTTCAATTTGTTTCTGGAATTTTTGTTTGATGAAGGACGGTCCGGTTCCTCCATCCTCGTCCGGAGCTATGTGATGCTAATAACTTTGCTAACAATCGGTGTTTGGAGGATGTTGGTTACGTTCCAACAATTTTGCAACACCTACTCACAAAGACGGGAATGGTTTTTACTAAACCGGAAGTCAATGGCTGAGTTATTTGATTTACTATCATCACCGGTACCAATGTGAAGCTAATTAGAATGAGAAAAAAAGTTGGTTATGGACGCAAGCCTACCATTAATGTGTTATTAATATGTACAAATTGTAAGAATTTGAACTCACCAACAGATCGTAATTACCCGGCTAGAAAAAAAGCCTTGTGTTTAAAACGGATCATTGTTCTGGAAAATTTAATTATTAAGAGGTTGAGAAAATAGCCTCCCAACTGAAGTCGATGGCAAATTCCTTTTTTAGCAGATGGGAAGATAAATCACTATTATCAATAATCAATATTAGATAATGACGAGATATTTTTTGGGTGAAGTAGAGCACTTATAACAAGACAGAAATGAGATTACAGCATCAACCAGTGGTGCAGAAATGAAAAAGAGTAATCAAACACGAAATCTTTATAATTGGTTCTGCCAAGTAATTCTATTAATCTCTGATTGTCGGAGGTATGGAGAAACACCCAAATATTAAAAACAAAAATAAAAGCAATTAAGTATTTGTTTAAGGCAGAAAAAATATAACAAAACTGTCCGGAATATCTTAATTGCAGCAACAGAAGAATCAAAATAAGTTGATAAATTAATTAATCAATAACCAATACCACAAGCAAGTTGAAAGTGGTTTTATTACGAAAATTTGTTCCGTTTTGTTTTCTATAGAAATCAATTCCATTTCCGAACATAATTTAGCTCTGTGAAATTTTAATTTTCTCCTTTAGCCCCAGATGGTTTCAAAAAAGAGCATCTAAGAAACTATCGTATTCTTACACTCAACGCGTCCCTCTTGCATGTAATATTAAATAAAGTTTAAATTTAATTTAAAATATCTTTTCGTTGTAAAGTATATAGTATTTTTGCAAATTTCAAGTTACTGTCCGCTGCGGCATAAATGTACATAAAAATCACGTATTGTATGGGGACACCCTTAAATTTTTTTTGTGTAAATTTCAAGAGTTTATCTGTTACATTTTAACAGGTAAGCTTATATATGTACGTAGTTAAAAATCACCTTTTATTTTTTATTTGTATTACTTTAATGTTGAAAGTTTTTCATAAAAGAATGCGTGCAATTGGTGATTGTTTTATAGTATTGAAATTTCAAGTGGCATTATAAATATTGAATGAACTTTACTAATACAGTTTCAGTCAATAACGGTAAAAAAATTAGGCCTTATACGTGGAATTACGACAAAAATGCGGACAACCTTTTATTATTGAGTGCAGCTTTTTATTAATGGAAGAAAACTGTTACCTTTACGGTTTAAAAGTTATGGAAAAATCACGTGTACTGTATATTTTTTTTAAACACTGTTAAACAAGTAAAAAAATATCTTGGCAAATAAAGTCCTCTTATATGTCTAAAAATAATGCACATGTGACATAAAGCAGATAAATTGCGAAAACCAAAAATTACATTTTTTTGATGGTTTCTTTACTCAAATTTGAATCTGAATCTTCATGAAATTTGATTTTGTATCTACCAATATAAACTCCTTAAGACTCAACGAATTTAAAAACTAAAATCAATAATTTTAGCCTCAAGCGTTAAAAATGGTATTAAAAATTAATATTTAATATTTTGAAAGAAGATTAATTTTGTTTTTTTTTTAATATATATAATTTTTTTATTAAAATTAAAAAAATCTCTATATTTAATTACATCATATTTTTATGTATTTTTTTTTATAAATTACAAAAAAAAATTTCAATAAAATTTCAATTCAATATCATTTAATAAAAGAAGACAATAAAAACATATTTTTTTTTTAATAAATGAAGCTAAGTTTTGTTTGATAAAAATGAGAGCTTAAAATGATTATTAGAGAGAAAGTAGTAGTAAAGAGACGTGAAGTTTATGTGTGTTGGGGTTTTAATTTATGTTTAAGGCGCCGCCGTGTGTATTTTTTATATCAGCTATCAAGCTTTTAGTCTTATTTGGTTTGAACAAGTGAAGCAAAATGAACAAAATTACAAAAAGTATAAAAAAACTTGTTTTAAAAAATAAAATTAATTCAACAATAATTTAGAAACATTCAAAACTTAAAATTTTTAATTAGATATTAATGACCACGATCGTGAAGAATGAAAAAAAAAAACAATTTAAAAAAGTTTTAATGACGTAATGAAAGCTCCCTTCCTATTTAAAATCTTCAATTTGCAGCTTTTCAATTCGAATAAAAAAAGAACCAATACATCTATAATTTGTTTATACATATGTTTTTGGGATTTTAATTTTATGTTATAAAAAGTTGTTAAAAATAAATACTATAAAAACGATTTTTCTCTACCAAATTGAAAAACTACAAAATTGCTTTTATGATTGAATTATTTTTACATTTTAGGCAAATGAAAAAAATACACATAAGATAAATAAAATACTTTGTTTTACAAAATTTATCAGAAATATTGTAAAAATCACTAAAAGTATAGTGGAAATAAAACCATATTTAAATAAAAAAGGAACGCTTAAAATGGGAGCTTACGATGGCATGAGATATCTTATAAAGATTACTATTAATTACATTGCTGTAACTTTTTCGGCCATTATTTGTTTTTAGTGTTAAGTTGTTTTGTTTTTAATTTGGATGTTTGTTTATTTTTTGTATTACTGAGGAGTTGCATTAGACACAATTGTTGTACTGTTAGCATAACAATTAAGAGCTGTTCGAGCTACTATATTAGGCGTTGCCGCCGTAACTCCTTGTTGTTGTGTAGGTGGTGGTGGTAATGATTGTTGTGGTGCTGGAGGTGTTTGTGGATGATAGAAGAATATTAATGGTTAGCGTCGTACCCCATAGCTGCTACCCTGGGATTGTGAATTATTGCCACCACCACGTATTTGAGAACCCCCGCCGCTATTACCACCATTCGAAGCTCGATTATCGTTACGATTAAAAGCACCGCCCATCCGTGGGGGACCACCAGACCCACCTCCACTAGAACCGCCACGTGACATACTGTTAGCATTGTTGCCCACACTATTTCCACGCATCATACTTCCACTACCAGAGTTTGATAACGATCGCGATGATGGTCCCCCACTCATGTTACGTTGGTTATTGTTCATATTTATTCCACTGCCGCTGCCACCACCGCCGCCTCCCATACTCTGACGTGACGGGATGTCGCTGGGACGAGTTCTTGGTTTTTTTTCTTCAACATTTAATTTTTGTCCATCAGGTGAATCGGGGAAGTACAAAGGCTGTAGTTAAAGAAATAAATTCTTTTTTGAATGGCGACAAGTTACTAATACCATGTATACTTACACAATTTGCTAAGCAGTTTTGTACTGCCTCAGCATCATTATACGTAATAAAACCGTAATTCAGGGGATTTCTAGCGCCTGGTGGCAGTTTGCCACTACCTTTTGAAAGAATTCTTAAGTCAACAACTTGACCAAAGCGACTAAACAGAGCTTTAAGTTCGTCCTCTGAGGCATGATGTGGTATATTGCCCAAAAACAATTGTTGACTGTCTCCAAATTGTTGGGGATTACTGGTGCGGCGTTGGTCAAAATCTAAAATATATTCAATGCGAAAAATTTTTATTTAAGAAAGAATTATACAAAGAATTTTATACAAGCTACTTTCAACGATATATAATTTCGGATTGAAAAAATATGTTGGATCAATTTTAAGGATTTAAACTCACCTTTGTTAAAACTTTTAGCATTCGGACGCTGGGGTAATGGACCAACACTACCCTGACTATTGTTGTTGTCCTGGCGAATTGAATTGTTGTTTTCGTTATTACGATTACCATAGACCGGCATCGAGTTTGTTGAACTTGATGATTGAGAATAAGTATTCGATGATGTCATATTCGCAGAAGTTGTTTGGTGGTACATACTGTTGAGAGGTTGTTGTTGTTGCTGTTGTTGTTGTATTTGCTGTTGTTGCTGCATTGCAGCATTAACAAAACTACTGGGGGAAGATGAGGATGATTTAAATAAATTGGCATATGTTTTGGGTTCATTTTGTTGTTGCTGTTGTTGTTTCGCAGCCTCATATTTCTCCTGTTGTTGCTGTTCGTTAATTGTTTTGAAATCTTCTACGACGGGAGCTGGTGTTGGTTCTAAAACTGTTATAGATGCTGAAACAACCGTTTGGCCACTGGCAACAACATTTGCGGCTGTGTTAGGGCGGGATTGTTGCTGCTGTTGTTCGGTTACCAAGGGAGGAGAATTTGATGACATGACCATTTGATTGGAAACAATCGTTTCTTCAATATCGACCATCTTTGAGCCGGTGTTTAATGATGTTTGTGACTGCTGTTGTAAAATAGCTTGTTGCTGCTGCAATTGGGAAGGGGTGTTCGGCTGCTGTGGTTGTTGTTGAGGTTGCTGGAGGATATGAGCAGGCATAAGAGGTGATTGTTGGTAGTTTGTTATCGATGATGGAGTGCTTTGAGGCAGACCAGTCAGCGCAGAGGCTGATACAGCCACAGGAACACTCGGCACTGCTGCTGGAGTTTGAGCAGCAATTACAGTAGCGTTACTAACCGAAACTGTATTTGCAGCTTGTGTCAAAACCGGTGAAGGAGCTTGATTGGGGCCTAATTGTGGCTGTTGAGTAACAGTTGCTTGCTGTATACTTGGAATAATCTCATCGTGAGCAACAACACCATTTAGTTGAGTAACGCCAGGAGCTTGAGGAGGAACACCTACGGCAGCGGCAGAATTAGCGAAATTGGGTACTAAAGGTACAGGTGCAGCACCAGGAGGTGGAGGTAATACAGCCATAGGACGTCCACCAGTAGCAGGCATTGGATAGTAAACAGCTTGAGCCTGTTGATTCAAAACACCTGTGCCAGCGTTAGCTCCAGTTACAACCTGATTAGGCAAACTTTGTGGATCACTGATCACACTTACAACAGAGGCTGGCTGTTCGTTTGCCTGTACTACGGCAGTGGGAGCTGAAGCTATAACTACTTGGCCAATTTGTTGAGTATGTGGCAATTGTTGCTGTTGTTGTTCATGATCTTCATCATTTTCAGAACGGACTTCACCGTCAACCTCCTCATCGGAGTACAAATCTTGATAACGAAAGATATCATTATGTACGTAGTACTTCTTTGGCGACTGAGCAGCTAACACAAAAGTTTGAGTAAAACGACGCATTGGTTGACCATCATTTGACAACTCTCCGGTAACTTGGACGACAACACCATTGCCCAAAGTAGCCTGAGCGTCTACTTGACTGATTTTAGCATGACAATCGTGGAAGTTCAATTGTTGAATACGGTTGTGAATATTCTTTTGGCCGACCACAAGTGTCGATTCACCATGTATAAACGAAGAGTTGTTATTGTAGAAACGATGCAAATGGTTAGGTGCCTTATTCAGTAAAGTATAGTATTGGCGAACAAACTCACGTCCAACCGACTGTGGTGATGGCTGTTGGGGTTGAGTTGCATCCATTACCATTTCGTTTTTTTGTTGCTCGTTATCTAGAGATATCGTGTTGACGTTTTGAATAAGCGCTGGAAATTTTTTTAGTAGTTTGGATTTAGGGTTTAACGTAAGAATTTGCAAACAAAAATTGTAGTTTGAGTCGAATTTTTTATTGCAAACCGTAGCGCAATGACGCTAAAATTAAAAAATCAATAAATTCAACACTTTTGTATTAAAGAATTCTCTTTCTCTCTAAATTTGCTAAAAAATTACAACAAAAAACTCAAAATTATCTAAATTAAATTTGGCTTGGCAACTCCGTAAGCACTCAGAAGGAAAAACTTATTAATTTATTAATATATGGAATTTTGTAAACCAATTGTTTCAAAACACAAATCAAAATCGAAAGAAAATATATACATATGTATTAATAACTAAATCACCCCTATCGCGAATAATTATTCCCATGAAATAACTTCCAAATTTTTCTATCGTGAATGATTCCAATAACAATTTACTTGTATTTTACGGTAGAAATCATTGGGAGTTTTTTCATGGGAATAAATATTCGCGATAGGGGTAAATTTGAATAATATGAGTATAAAAATTATCCAATATGAATGTGCACTAATGTATGTAAAATATATACCTAAAACGATTACAAAAATAAATTTGGTTAAATTTCGACCACAGGGCTAACTCTTGTATAAAAAAATACAGTATTAAAAATGTGTTTTTATATAGTGTATCACACAAAAAAGTATGAAGCTATTCAAACCAAACATTTCGTTGAATTAAAAGTCTATAAGTTAATTTAAACTAAACATTTTTATTAATTTTGACTAAATTAAGGTCAGTTTTTAATGCATATAAAAAAATTTAAAAAAAAAAATCCGTATTTGTTTCATTAGTACAACAAAAGGAAAAAAATCAGTCAAGTGCGAGTTAGACTCACACACGTAGGGTTCCGTAACATGTTTAGTACAACTTTAAAAATTCAAGTTGTTAATTTTTTCATGTCTTATGAGTCAGCCTTTAATTTTAAAATTATAGTCGTAATCGCGAAAATTGCATCACTGCTGGAACACCCTTTAAATTTTAGTAATTGTTTTTATATCGGCCATAGTAATACACTTTCAATAAAAATATACTTGCGCATACCTATTGCGGTTCAAAAAATAAGGTAATAAATATACGTGAAAAACATGTCACTGATGGATTTCCCTTTAGATATTAGTAATTGTTACAGCGGCCGAAGTACAACATCCGTTGTTAACATTTCAATAGTCTACCTATTACGGTTCAAAAAAGAAGGCTATTTACGTACCAATCATGTCTCTGTCGGAACACCCTTTAATTTTGTTATAGCGGCCATAGCAATTCTCTTTCCATGAATATATCAATATAACTATAAAAAAAATAAGTTGCTATACGTGAAAAACATGTCACTGTCAAAACACCCTTTAATTTTTAGTAATTGTCATAACGGCCATGGCAACCCATCTTCTATACAAATTGTAAGAGTCTACCTGTTACGGTTCAAAAAATATGTCGTTATACATGCAAAACATGTCACTGTCGAAAAACCCTTTAAATTTTTATTGTTTTTATAGGGGTCATAGTGATACACCATTTGTGAAAATTTCAAGAGTATATCTATTATGGTTAAAAAAATAGTCAATGTGCATGCAAATCACGTCACTGTTGGCACACCCTTTAATTATTACTATTTGTTATAGTGGCCATAGTATTACTCATCCTGTAAAAACTTCAAGAGTCTACCTATTATCGTTCAAAACCTATGACATATACATACAAATCACGTCACTAACGGAACACCCGTTAATTTTTAGGTTTAATATTGTATACTTGCTTATAACGCGAGCATTAAATCACTGCAAATTTTAGGTGGTTGCTTCTATAGCTCAAGAAATAAAGACATAAAGGCAAATAACACGTCACTTTCGGAACACCCTATAAGTATTAGTATTTGTAGCTATAGCGGCCACAGCTATACAGCTTCTGTGAAAATTTCAAGAGTCTACCTATTATGGTTCAAAACTTAGGCCTTATAGATGCAAATCACACCACTATCGGAACACCCTTTAATTTTAAGGTTTATTTTTTAGACTTGTTTATAAAGCGAACTAAGTTTTAATTACTGTTTGTAAATTTTTAGTGTATGCCTTCTACAGTTCAAGAAATAAACCCATATTCGTGAATAACAACTCTCTATCGGAACACCCTATAAGTTTTAAGTTTTGGGTACGGAACCCTAAAAATTAACTAAATTTACATCACAAGTTAGTATGCAGAATGTATTATATTTCAACTTATGATAGAATCGCTTGCACCCTGTTCATTGTATTTTGAAATTTAGTATTTTGTAGAATATTTCATGTTTTTAGGGTTCCGTACACAAAGTGTAAAAACATAACCCTATTGTTTTCGCTACAATGTCTGTCCGTCTGTCAGCGCCTTTTATCTCTGGAACCGTAATAGGTAGACTCTTGAAATTTTCACAGATGATGTATAGCTGTTGCCGCTATAGCAACAAATACTAAAACTTATAGGGTGTTCCAATAGAGAGGTGTTATTCACGAATATGTGCATATTTCGTGAACTGTAGGTGGGATACACTTGAAATTTAAAACAGTAATTAAAACTTAGTTCGCTTTATAAACAAGTCTAAAAAATAAACTTTAAAATTAAAGGGTGTTCCGATAGTGGTGTGATTTGCATGTATAAGGCCTAAGTTTTGAACCATAATAGGTAGACTCTTGAAATTTTCACAAAAGGCGTATAACTGTGGCCACTATAGCAACAAATACTAAAACTTATAGGGTGTTCCGAAAGTGACGTGTTATTTACCTGTATATCTGTATTTCTTGAGCTACCGGAAGCAACCACTTAAAATTTGCAGTGATTTAAACTATGTTCGCGTTATAAGCAAGTATACAATATTAAACCTAAAAATTAACGGGTGTTCCGTTAGTGATATGATTTGTATGTGTATATGTCATAGGTTTTGAGCGATAATAGGTAGACTATTGAGGTTTTTACAGAATGAGTATTACTATGGCCATTATAACAAATAGTAAAAATTAAAGGGTGTGCCGACAGTAACGTGATTTACATGCACATTGACTAATTTTTTAACCGTAATAGATAGACTCTGGAAATTTTCACAAATGGAGTATTACTATGACCCCTATAAAAACAATAAAAATTTAAAGGGGTTTGTCGACAGTGACGTGTTTTGCATGTATAACGACATATTTTTTGAGCCGTAATAAGTAGACTCTTCCAGTTTGTATAGAAGATGTGATGCTATGGCCGTTACGACAATTACTAAAAATTAAAGGGTGTTCTAACAGTGACATGTTTTTCACGTATAGTAACTTATTTTTGTAATAGTAATAGGTAGACTCTTGATATATTCATAGAGAGACAATTGCCATGGCCGCTATAACAAATAACAAAATTAAAGGGTGTTCCGGCAGAGACATGATTTGTACGTAAATAGCTTTATTTTTTTAACCGTAATAGGTAGACTCTTTAAATGTTTACAGTAGATGTTGTACTTCGGCTGCTGTAACAATTACTAATATCTAAAGGGTGACATGTTTTCACGTATATTACCTTATTTTTTGAACCGCAATAGGTAGATTCATGTATATTTCTATAGTGTATTACCATAGCCGCTATAACAAAAATTGCTAAAATTTAAAGGGTGTTCCAACAGTGATGCAATTATGACTTTAATTTTAAAATTAAAGGGTGACTCATAAGACATGAAAAAATTAACAACTTGAATTTTTTAAGTTGTACTAAACATAATACGGAACCCTAAGTGTGTGAGTCTAACTCGCACTTGACTAATTTATTTTGTTACATGTTGAAGACGGAATTGTATTGAAACCACCAAATTTTAGGCCGCAGGGATTGGAATTTTCGACCAATCATCCATAATTACGATTTATAGTTTATTTCGCCGCTTTATTTTTTTATTTGGCGACCTAGATAAACCCCAAGAGTGATCGATGGAATTTAGATAAGGCGGCTGAGAGGAGTTTTTAGTTGTTTTGTGTTATACAAAACCAATTCTTTAACTATTACAGCTATATATTTCGGGTCATTATCTTGTTGAAATATAAGGGTGTCTCCTAACCAGCGTTGCCGTTTTGGTTACTTTTAACCAAAATTGGTTATTAATAAAATATTTTGGTTATTTTTGGCCTGATGTGTAGATGTGTACTTTTTGGATTTTGGTTACTTTCTTTCTCATCAAAATTTTAAAATGTACGAGTATATACATTAGGTATTTAGTATGCTAATTTTTCAAATCGCGATTCAATATTACATATATTTATTTAACATAACGTAATTAAACGCGTACATTGTGTTTTTATTTCATCGTCTTGACAACACTATGAGTACTTACAAATGTAATACCAAATGTAGGCCAGGATTCAGTATCCTACACAATCGTACGAATTAATCACTAAAAATCTGATTCTGTTCTACTCAAAAATTCGTTCTAAAATGATGCTGGAGGTGCCACACTATCACTAAAAAAGAAAGATTTTGCAACTTTGATCTTGATAAAAGTCAAACTTCATATAAAAAACATTATTTTTAATACTGGTTTTCTATATGAAGTTTTAATTTTCTCAAGACAAAACAAGCGGCGATTAGTTGCTAGATTGCTGGATTTTCCAACTTCGTTTTTAATTTCCGCTTGTATTTTTTGGCGCACTTTTTTGGATCAACCTTAAACTTTTCGTACTATTTCGTACTTGTTTCTTGATTAGCAAACACTTTGGGACGACTCAAACAAGGTTTGTTTTTTGTGAAATCTTCAAAATTGGACTTTTCTATAATCTGTTTTCATAGTTGCATTACTTTTGTTAACAATGCTAGCTATTTTCCTTGTAGAGAAATTAATTTTTACCACCAAATTGTACGGCAATATTACAGCCTGTGGATCAAAATTTAATACAAAATGTAAAGGTTACTTTCAGACAACAATTACTGCAACATATTTTTTCAGAAAATGAAGTTTTAAAAATGTTTACCCTTAAAAATGCTGTTTTTTGGACTTAGCATGGCAAAGCATTAGGCAAAGAAATATTCAGAAAAGCTAGTCTGCATTAAGCTAGTCTGCAAGAACTGCATCGTGCTGGGATGATGAAGATATGATACCGCTTCAGGTTCTGGGTCATGAACTGATAGCATCTATGATGGCATAATATCTATCCAAAATATGATTGGAGCTATGAACTTCAGTAATGACATAAAGCCATATTCATGAAAATCACGTCACGTCGGTACACCCTTGAATTTTTACTATTTGTTATAATGGCCATAGTAATACACCTCCTGTAAAAACTTCAAAGAGTCTACCGATTATTGTTCAAAACTTAGGCCATATACATGCAAATCACGTCACTATCGGAACTCCCTTTTAATTTTGTATACTTGCTTATAAAGCAAACATTGTTTTAATTATTATCTGCAAATTTTAAGTGGTTGCCTCCTACAGCTCAAGAAATAAAGACATAAACGTAAATACCAGGTCACTTTCGGAACACCCTATAAATTTTAGTATTTGTTGCTATAGCGGCGACAGTTATACACGTTCTGTGAAAATTTCAAGAGTTTAACTGTTATGGTTCAAAACTAATGCCATATACATGTAAATCACGTCACTATCGGAACACCCTTTAATTTTTAGGTTTATTTTTTATACTTGTTTATATATCGAACTAAGGTTTAATTACTGTTTGTAAAAATTAGATGTATGTCTCCTACAGTTCACGATATAAACACATATACGTGAATAACACGTCTCTATCGGAACACCCTATAAGTTTTAGTATTTGTTGGTATAGCGTCTTGAAATTTTCACAGATGATGTATAGTTGTTGCCGCTATAGCAACAAATACTAAAACTTAGAGGGTGTTCCAATAGAGAGGTGTTATTTACGAAAATGTATTTATTTCTTGAACTGTAGGAGGGATACACCTGAAATTTATAAACAGTTATTAAAACTTAGTTTACTATATAAACAAGTATAAAAAAATAAAACTAAAAATTAAAGGGTGTTCCGATAGTGGTGTGAAATGCATGTATAAGGCATAAGTTTTGAACCATAATAGGTAGACTCTTGAAATTTTCACAGAAGGTCTATAGCGAGGGCCGCTATAACAACAAAAATTAAAACTTATAGGGTGTTCCGATAGAGAGGTGTTATTCACAAATATGTGTTTATTTCTTGAACTGTAGGAGTCATGCACTAAAAATTTACAAACTGTAATAAAAACGTAGTTCGCCTTATATACAAGTCTAAAAAATGAACCTAAAAATTAAAGGGTGTTCCGATAGTGGTGTTATTTTGATTTATAAGGCCTAAGTTTTGAATCATAATAGGTAGAATCTTGAAATTTTTACAGAAGGTGTATAATTTTGGCCGCTATAGCAACAAATAATAAAATTTATAGGGTGTTCAGATAGAGAGGTGTTATTCACAAATATAATTCTTGAGCTGTAGGAGGCATACACTAAAAATATGTAAACAGTAATTAAAACTTAGTTTGCTATATAAACAAGTATAAAAAATAAACCTAAAAATTAAAGGGTGTTCCGATAGTAGAGTGATTTGCATGTATAATGCTTAAGTTTTGAACCGTAAAGGTAGGCGCTTGAAATTTTCACAGAAAGTATATTACTGTGACCGCTATACTAGCAAATACTAAAACTTATAGGGTGTTCCGATAGAGAGGTGTTATTCACGAATATGTGCTTATTTCTTGAACTGTAGGAGGAATTCACTAAAAATATGCAAGCACTAAATTAAAATTAGTTCGCTATATAAACAAGTCTGAAAAAAATAAACCTATAAATTAAAGGGTGTTCCGATAGTGGAGTGATTTGCATGTATAAGGCCTAAGTTTTAAACCATAATAGGTAGACTCTTGAAAATTTTACCAAAGGTGTATAACTATGGCCGCTATAGCAAAAAATATTAAAACTTATAGGGTGTTCCGATAGAGAAGTGTTATTTACGAATATGTGTTTATTTCTTACAAACAGTAATTAAAACTTAGTTCGCTTTATAAACAAGTCTAAAAAAATAAACCTAAAAATTAAAGGGTGTTCCGATAGTGGTGTGCTTTGTATGTGTAAGGCCTTAGTTTTGAACCATAATAGGTAGACTCTTGAAAATTTTACCAAAAGTGTATTACTGCGGCCACAATAGCAAAAAATACTAAAACGTAGGGTGTTTTAAAAGTGACGTGTTATTTACGTTTATGTCTTTTTTTTTGAGCTGTAAGAGGAAACCACTTACAATTTGCAGACTATAATTAAAACTATGTTTGTTTTATAAACAAGTATACAAAATTGAACTTCAATATTAAAGGGTGTTCCAATAGTGACATGATTTGCATGTATATATCCTAAGTTTTGCATGAATAGGTGGAATCTTGAAATTTTTACAGGAGGTGTATAACTATGTCCGCCAGTGACGTGATTTGCATGTATAACGCCTTATTTCTTGAACCGTAACAGGTAGACTCTTGAAATTTTGTACAGAAGATGTGTTGCCACGGCCGATATGACAATTACTAAAAATTAAAGGGTGTTCCGACAGTGACATGTTTTTCACTTATAGTGACTTATTTTTTAATCGCAATAAGTAGACTCTTAATATATTTATAGAAAGGAAGTTGCCATGGCCACTATAATGAATAATAAAATTAAAGGGTGTTCCGACAGTGACAAGATTTTATAAACCGTAATAGATACCCTCTTGAAATGTTTACAGTAGATGTGTTACTTCGGCCGCTATAACAAATACTTAAAATTGAAGGGTGTTTTTCACGAATATTACCTTATTTTTTTAACCCCAATAGGTAGTCTCCTGATATTTTAATAGAATGTGCATTACCATGGCCGCTATAAAATCAATTACATATTAAAATTTAAAGGGTGTTCTAATTATGATGCAATTTTCGCGAATATTACTTTAATTTTAAAATTTAAGGGTGTCCCATAAGACATAAAGAAATAAACAACTGGAATTTTTAAATTATACTGAACATAGTACGGAACCCTACGTGTGGGAGTGTAACTCGCACTTTACTAATTTATTTTTTTTTTTTTTTATTTGGCTTCTTTTTTATTACCAATTTTTTATTGTATCTTCAATCCGTTTACAAAAATTTTTCTTTAATATTTTTAAAAGTAATTTTTAAAGAAAGTGCTTTGCAGTTAGGGTTAGGAGACACCCTTATAATTCAACAGGATAATGACCCGAATAGTCAGAGAATGGCTTTTGTACAACAAAAAACAACAAAAAACTCCTCCCAATCGCCTAATCTGATCCTCATCGAGTACTTTCGGGTTCATCTAGGTCGTCAAATAACAAGTAAAGGGGTGAAATAAGCTATCAATTAATAAAGATTGGTCAAAATTTCCTAGCACTTTGGGCCAAACATGATACAAAAAACAATATTCTGCAGAATACCAAATTTCAAAATATAATGTACAGAGTGCAAGCGTTTCTATCATAAGTTAAAATATATACATTCTGCATAATAATTTGTGTAATGTAAATTTAATTAATTTTTTTTTCTTTTGTTTTACGAATTTTTTTTTTTCAATTTTTTATATGCCTTAAAAACTGTCCTTAATATATTCAAAACTAAATAAAATTTTTTAGTTTAGAAATGAAGGAGAAATGCTACACGATGAGTTTACGAGTTTTGAGCTTTATTATAAAATTTTATTTTTTATTTTTAGCCTGCAAAATAAAAGTTATTTTTTATTTGGAATTTATTTGGAAAATAATAGTTTTTAAGTTTTATTTTTAGGTTAGAAAATTTTATGTAGTTCTTTCTCAAGTTTTATTCTTTTATTGAAAAATAAAAAGTTTAATTTTTTGCTTAGAAAAATAAAGATTATTTATTTAGTTATATTGCAAAATTTGTGCAAATCTATACAATAAAGCACTTTATTAGCACAAAAAACGATGCTCATAAGACGATCATTATATTTTATTGAATTCATGTCTGTTCACTGCATAAGAGTAACAATGAGTGGCAATAATAAACAGCGAAGGCCAGGAAGATAAATGAGAGGAGCTTTTGGAGTTTCGAGAAGCAAGTTTGAATAAGTTTGAGTAAATGTTGAACATAATATTAGCGGAATTCACGGTTTGCTTTGTGAACCTTTTACATCTTGTAGGTTTGGTAAATATTGAAAAACAACAACAAAATATATAGGTTATTTTAAATTTACCTAAGCTACAAGATGTAAAAGCTCTACAATAGCAAACAGTGGATTCCACTAATAACAATAAACATGGGCGATTTCAAGTAGTTTTATTGATTTGAGCGAAAAAATAACACAATTCGAGTGCACAAACACAGAATTTTTTTCATAACATTCCTTAGGTACATTCATTTTAAGGTCTTAATTACTTAATAAATAAAGAAAAAACTACTAGTATAAGCCAAAAGTTCTACACAACTACTAAATAAAACACGCCGAGTGTTTCGAACATTAGATAAGTAAACACGTTTTACTCTGTCAGCTCATTGCGTTTAATCTGAATGTGATATCCATATGACCACATGCTCATAAACTTATGAGCACAGAGCTTGCCTATGAAACACAATCGCCTTCGGCCAGGCGACGAGATTTTCTCCTCTATGGTATGACCAACACCGGCTTCGCTTACTACATTTTCTCCTCTATGGGTTGACCAACACTGGCTTCACTTACTAAAGGTTTTCTCCTCTATGGTATAACCAACATCGGCTTTGCTTACTAAAGTTTTTCTGGACGCAAGGATCTTCTCCTCTATGGTATGACCAACATACTATAATTTTCCTCGTACTATGCATAAATTTTCGTCAAAAATGTCATCGGTTTTAATAGGTCAATTTTTTTTTTTTTTTTAATTTTGCATACTCATATTGACCTAATTTGTTTAAAAATATAGTACACAATCAGTTTCATATGAAAAGTTCAGAGGCCCATAACTCGGAAAATAAGGGCGAAAGCGAATTTTTTAATTCTCTATCAGCCTGTATAATTTTTTTTTAATTGGTCAAGCTTCACAAAAATAGATTTAAGACTCAAAAGGTTTTAAATGACACCTATGCATATTGACATAATGCGTTCAAAAATATAGTGCACAGTCGCAAATACGGATCCTTTTTTTTACTTTCGAGTATATACGCTTTGATTGTTCACTTTTTTCATAATGCTGTGATATTAATATTCTATTGCTTTTATCTTTAATTATTTATATTTTTACTACTGGAGTTACTACAACAGTTAACAAAACAACTAAAAAAACATCTTAATATAATAAAATTTAGTTACATTTAACGAAGAACATAGAAACAAAACCATAAAAAACACATGCATATGTACAAAATTCAAACAATTATGGTTCCCAAAAAGTACGTGCTTTAAGATAAAAAAGTTGAATACAAAAGAATATAGATTAAAAGGAAATGAGACACAAATAAATTTTTCGGTAAAAAAAGTTAACATAGGGAATTTATAATGAAAATTGAGGTTATGTTAAGCCGGAAGATATTTGCATATACAAATTTTAAAGATTTATAAGACTAAGCTGTTAACATAAAAAAATAAAATATTACCTCATGTTTAACTGATATTCTTTTTTACATATAACAAAAAGATTGCAAAAAAAAACAAATACATTAAAGATAAAACAATTTTACTTACTTTATAGTTAAATAAAGCACTTGATATTATTGCTTATAGAATACTTGTGGAAAGACACTAGAGCTGCAGATATTTTGTTTTGTCGTACGATTTAAGGGATTAATGTATTTCCAAAATATTGGCTGATTAAGTTTAAACTTCTCCTTCGAATACTCTTTGTGTGCACTTAAAGTAAATGACCACAAACTCGTGGGCAATATCTTTGATATTTAAGCTTTATAGTTTTGAAATTTATGTTACTTTTTTCGTTAGCTATTCAAACGAATTTTAATCAAATTGTTGTCTAAAATATTTAATTTTTATTTTTGGCGTTACTTTTTATTTTATTCCCCTTTACTTCTGTGTCGTGTTTTGTGTGGAAGTAGAGTCTATCATCGCCTTTTGTCGTATATATTCGTCTGCTGCTACTCTTCTTCTTTCTTCCACAATAACTATTTGCAAATGTTGCTTTTTTCTTCTTTATTCTAAGTAGTTTTATGGCAAACAATTTATAAACTTAATTCGTTTGGATTTTTGTGTTACTTATTTTATTTGTGTTTTGTTTAACACAAAATATTTTTTTGTTAAAATCACAGTTATTTCAGTATATTGTTCTACAATGTTATGAAGTCAATTCAGTGCAATGTATTTTTTAATATTTGCATATGAAAAAAATAATTGCAAGCTATGGTATTGAAATTGAACAAGTGTTGGTTTAAAGTGAACGAACCTCTTTTTGTTCTTTTTCAACTGTTTTGCTTTGCATCGTAATTTCCCAATTCGTGTATTCTCTGCGTAATCAATCTATAATTGTCTCTTTCTTAAATTCGTTATTACTCTCTTTCATTCTTGTCATTCTTGAATAGCTGAATGGTATTATTTTTACATGATGCCAATAAAAAGATTTGTTTAAAAGTACATCAAATAAAAAAATTTGGTATCAGGGTTGAAAAATACAGTATTTAACTTTTTGCAACACGTAGGTTAAATATACACCATGGCATTTTTCATGACTCTAGTTGCATGCAATTTGGTTTGATACTTTTTTGTGTTGATTTCGTTGAGGTTTTAATAATAAATTTATTTTTTATTTCACGACAATTGCGTATGATTATTTGCAATAACACACAAACATTAAAAATATCGAATATAAAATTAAAAGACATTTTCAAAAATAAATTCAAGCCAGTCAACCGTTAAGTGTGCACTGCCCGCGTTGAAGTTTTTAACGTCTTAACATGGTTGTTAAAATATTTGTTATGAAGGATCTTTTATAACATGTTAGTTTTATATTAAAACATCGCCGTATATTGCCCGTAGTAATGACCTATACTTTACTATAATCATTTAAACAACATTGATAGAAAACAGATAATTATGGTCAATCGAAAATGAACGTAAACAAGAAATCGCTATCTAACACTACGTCTTGACGAGCCATTGACTTGTTTGCACATGAAGAAAGCGTCGGCAGACTAAGAAACAATAATTTGTTTACTTTCTTCTGTGTGGAGAAAACACATCGCTGAGCATGTTCCGACTAAACATAATTTGTTGTTTGTCGTCAGTGTTGTTTGAATGCTATAGCACAGCAAATAGGATTTGCACGCTTGATCAACAGATGGCATTCTTTAAAAGTCAAACTTTCATACTAAAAACAACATTTGCTGGCAGACATCGTTGTGCGAACAAATGTTCGAACAATGCTGTTTGGAAAAGAACATAACATCGACAATGACAATGACGGTCTTCAAGAGAGGTTTTTATGTGTGCAAATGAATTTGTTCAATGGTTGAACAAATCAACGGCTCGTCAAGACATAGTGTTAAGCATGGCACAATAAACAAGGTAGAGTTGGTTATAAAAATCCAAAAATCCATGAATTTTGTTGGTAGATTTTTAACTTGTAGATGTCAAAAACAGCCGATTAAAGTTAAAGTTAAGAAATATTTATTTGTGTTGTACTGGAAAAATTAAAATAGCTTCGTACATAAATTACATACATAGATAGCCAACTCTCCCAATGACAAAAAGTGGCTATAAATGTCTTCACATTAACGGGTATGATGTGAATTCAACACATAAGGGAGTAAAATTTTTAATTACATTAATACACTTTAAAACGATATATTGTTGCACTTTCTAATGATATAAGCAATTTTGAATTTTTGTACTAACAATTTATTTACAATTTAATGTATTTTAAATTTTGTAACACTAATATATATTTCATGTTCTTGAGAGGTGAAATTTATTTCTTCACAGTATCAATTTACGATGTAAAAATTCATGAACAAAATGATATTATATTTAATTAATATTGAAAAAAGTGCAAAATTATAAATTAATTGAACAATGCAAAAAATATGCTTCATTCGTGCTGTTTAAAGTCAGGCTTCACTATCCTACACAATCGTACGAATTTTTCAACCAAAAATCTGACAGAATCCTGTCCTACTTTAAAAATCGTTTAAAAATGGCGTTGTAGGTGCCACACTATCATACAAAACATGTTTTTGCAACTCTGATCGCATGGAAAAACAATATTTTATGAAATTTTTCAAAAGATTATCAAATCGTACGATTTGTCAAAAAGTGTGTCACACACATACATTTTTAAGCCACACTATCATACTTTATGAGCGCACATGCATTTTTTGACAGATCGTACGACTGAGTATGATAGTGAATCATGGCCTTTATAGCCATAAACAGCTAAAAGTAAGCATAATCGAAAAGAGCTAAGTTGACATTACTGCAAGCCATGCACACAAATAAGTTTGTTGTTGGAATTTAGCATTTTTCATAACAAAAAATACACAAACCTAAACAAAGTTTGACAGCCATATAACAAAACAAACGAAGGAAAAAATAGTTAGCTCTTTAAATAACAATGCCTTGTTTATTCCGCCATGGTATTAAGTTTGTTTGCCCGTTCAAGTTGTCGGTTAATAAAAAAATAATGCGTACATTCAACAATTTCTAGACATGGCAGAAACGCTTTCATCACAAAAAAGTTTGACAGAATTCTGTCCTAAATAAGTCTTTCCAAAATGATTGTAGATGCCACACTATTATACCAAAAATGATTTTGCAACTCTGCACGCTTGGAGAAATGTTTGAAAAATCTGTAGTGTATGTACTTTGTTGAGAAATTTAAGGCAAGTACATATATTGTTCAAATTTATGGCTCGTAAAGACAGGGAGTAAAAGTAACACTCCGTCTATGCTTCGCCAATGTTAAAGTTTTTTCCATGTCTTAACATGGTTGTTCTACATTTGTTATAAAGCATAAGGACCAACTATAATATGCTGGTTTAAGTGCGTTTCCATTATAAGCAAAACAAGTTGATTTCAGCAAAACATATCGAAGTGTTTCCACTATCTCGTAAATGTTTTAATGTTTGAATTTTCGTAATTAATTTGAAGTTTATGTTGTTTAAAATATTTATGTTATAAAACAAACTAAAATTGTGTAATTAAATAAAATAAACTATAAAATGGAAGATAAAATTGAGTTTTTCTTAAATTTTATGGTGTATAGGAAAGATATGCTGATATAATACTAAACTTTTTATTGGGTTTTATTGGGGTTTTCAGTTTGTAAGCGAGGTACGATGACCACTGTTCCCATCAAATCTGTTGCTTGCTCGACTGTAGGTAATTAAGATAAAAAAATAAACAAACAACACATTTTGGTATATAGATTTTATAATTCATAATAAGTGAAGCACTTTTTATTGTTTTCTTATAAAAGGATTACAAATGTTAGAAAATACCGTCAAATTCACTTAAAGCTAATACTATCCTACACAACATGCTTTAGAATGTGTATTTTAAATACCCTAAAATTGCATGTACCAACATTTCCCATGAGGATGGAGCGGCACCAGAAACACTGACTTTGTCTTTTTCCTTTTTGAAATTTAATATCAAACACATCATAAATTATTTTGGATTTGTTTTCTTACTAAAATGTTATTTACCTATATCTTGTAGTCTGATTTTGAAACTCTAATTCCACCCATAGCTTCTAACTCCAGACGCATCTCTTTTAAGATATGAGAGTTCTTCTTACTGCCCCGTAAAATATCAATTTTTGACGCCCAAAGGTCGCACAACACGGAACCCTTCTATTGGATCATAGATTTTTGTTCTTTTTTTTAATTGAAGACATACTTGAACTATAAATGAGTAAATTTTTTTGTTTTTAATTGCACTCGGATCTTAAGTACTTATTAAGTAAAAAGCGAAAAGCAGAAAAGAGAAACGAAAAAATGTCCAGTACGATAGTCATGAAATACACACTCTACCTCTTCAACCCCTTGCCTACAAATCTCGTCTGTCCTGTTTCTGTCTATTGTGAAAGGGGGCTTAAGCAAATGATATTTGACGGAACTTAACGAAAAGTTTGGTTATCTACATTATAGTTTGCCCCATATGATTTATATGTAGAGAGTTTCTTAAGTTGGCTTAAGCTAGCTCATGCATATTATAGTTGGGCCTATACACGTTGCGATGAGATGTACAACCAATACTAGGAATCAGTTGTATGCGCTCCACAAACGATACATTCATGTACAACTTCATTTAATAACCCAGCTCTCTCAAAGTAAGATGTCGATCAATATTCTCTCATATGCTATAATTGAAATCTTTCTCAAATAATACTTAGCATATAATGTTAACTGCAAGGTGGTCAAAACAATACTAAACACAAATACTACTGAAATGGAAAAAATACAAATACTACTGGAAAAACCTTTTTAACTTTTTTACACTTGATGGCGAATATGTTAATGTTTTTTTTATATGAAGTTTTATTTTTATCAAGACACATTTTTATCATGTGTAGACCAAGGCTGACAGCACATGGACAAAACATGAACGGTTAACACTACGTGTTGACGAGCCATTAATTTGTTTGCACATGAACAAAGCGTCGGCAGAATAAGGAACAATAGTTTGTTTACTTTTTTCTGTGTGGAGAAAACGTACGATATGCATGTTCCAACTAAACATAATTTTCTGTTTGTTGTCAATGTTGTTTGAATGCTTATAGCACAGCAAATAGCATTTGCACACTGGATCAACAGATGGCGTTCTTTAAAAGTCAAACCTGTGAGTCAAACTTTCCTACTAATAAACATTTAATGGCAGACATCGTTGTGCGAACAAATCTTCGAACAATGCTGTTTGAACAAGAAAATGACATCGACAACGACGAGAGGTTTTGATGTGCGCACACGAATTTGTACAATGGTTGAACAAATTAATGGCTCGTCAATAATGCGTGTAAACTAGCTGTAAGACATATTTGCACCTTCTTGATGGCTAGTTGGTTGAACAAGCCAAAAAATGTATTTGTTTTGAAAGTCGTTTTGGGAGTTAATGTTTAACTTTACAAGAGAATATGGCAACCTAGTTTTTAAGTAATGACAAAGAAAGACAAGTATATATTACTCAGAATTCAGCACGTGATTTCAATTCAGCCAGGCAAAGGAATATTTTGCGATTAGCTAGTGTATTCATCGTCAGCTTCTGTCTTTTCCGGCCATTACTACAGTCATCAGCATTACCGCTCGTGTCGTCGCAAAAGTACGAAAACAATTGTTTAAAAATACAGTGTAATTGTAATTTGCTTTAAAAATAAAGTAACTTTTGAGCTATTATTAAAAAAACACAATGGCTGATAACAAAAATCAAGATTGTGAAATGAATGGTGAAGATTTCTCACAAGACGTCAGCGCCAATGAAAAAGAAAATGGTGGAACTGCCGGTAACACCAATGGAAATGCCAGCGATCCAAATGCACGCGACGATGACAGGTATTTAAACAATTTTCTAATGAATCTCGTTTTCCATAAATTTCAAGCCAATTCATTTCAAAATATTGTTACGTAAATATAAAATTTTTACGATGAAGATTCTCACCTTCGATTAGAAAAAGATGTATAAAAAAGCCACCCAGAAATATGGAATAAATAATTGAAGATGCAATTTTCTCTACTTAGTATTTTTCAGTCGATTTTTATTTCTAATATTCTATTAGAAGAAGTTGTCTTATGTTTGGTCTCCGTTTTTCAGTTGTGTGTGCAACTGTACTTTACTTTTTTTTTTAATATTTTTTTTTTAAATTATTTTCATAATGAATATACATATATTTATGTTCCTCATTCTGCAAATATCGAGTTTTCAAATACCATCTAAAATTTATTAACTTCAACATTCATGGTTATAAAAATGTGAGGTTAAGTTTTTATTATAAAAACGCATGCTTTAAGTTTATTATGCCTAGTTTTGCAAATTACCCTTTCTTTTTTTTTTCTTCTGGTTTTGCTAGTTTTTTTTTTTTTTTTTTTTTAATACGCTTTTCTCGTCTTTTACCAAAATGGCGGTATAATTTTTATTTCATTTTGTTTTGTGTGTCTTCGTTTGTATATACCGGCCCCAGTTTGCTGTCATAAGTGTATAAATTTGTATGCGAGTATGTTCGCAAATGTAAAAGTACGTATACTAAAACTGCAAGATATTTAGAAAACTTGTTTACATTTAGTTCGTTATTTCCAAGCAATCATAAAGTTAAACCGTAACAAGAAGATTGTATTTTTATTTGATATTAACACGTTTTCTACACAATTTTAAATGGGAACTTCCAAAAAAGAAAATAACTCGGAAATCGAACAGATGGAGCTAAAATTCTTAGATCGAACAATAATGTCATAACTAGAGCGGGCAAACTATCGACAGTCATCATATTCGATATTTAGTTGAAAAACTCTATTTATTCATTTATTTATTTATTAATTTATTTATTTATTAATTTATTTATTGAAAGGGCTTAAATATAGTTTAGTGAAGCTTGACCAATAAAAAAATTATACAGAGTGATGGAGAATTAAAAAGTAATAAATTTCCGGCTATGCAGGAAACCTTTAATAAGCGAAGCCGGTATATGGTCATACCATAGAGCAGAAAACCCTTGCGCCAGTCCGAAGGTAGGAAACATTTAAATAGCGAAGCCGGTGTTGGTCATACCATAGAGGAGAAAATCATTGCGCCCGACCGAAGGCCCGCTGTGCAAAAAACCTTTAGTAAGCGAAGCCAGTGTTGGTCATACCATAGAGGAGAAAATCCTTGCGCCCGGCCGAAGTCCGGTTATGCAGGAAATCTTTAGTAAGCGAAGCCGGTGTTGGTCATACCATAGAGGAGAAAATCTTTGCGCCCGGTCGAAGGCCGGCTATGCAGAAAACTTTATTACGCGAAGCCGGTGTAGGTGTTCGATTAGAGGGTTTTATTTGTTGTTATATTTTTCTGTATTGCTTCATTTAATTGCTTTTTATCACATTTGTTATTACATATTACTGTACTTAATAGTGTAAAAGTTTTAAAAATCAAAAAAATGTCTTGGCTCTTAATGGGTTAATTTTTTTTTTTTGAAGTTTAGCGTCACCTGATAGATATTTCCAAAAGCTTTAAAATGATACCCATATTGACATAATTTGTTCAAAAATGTAGTGTAAAATCATAGTTCCATATGAAAAGTTCAGAGGCCCATAACTTGGAAATTAAGGGCGACAGCCAAATTTTTTATTTTAAATTTTTTTTATTATTTTTTAATTCTCTATCACCCTATATATTTTTTTTTAATTGATCAAGCTTCACTAAACTAGATTTGTTCTATTGAAAGTAATATAAAAGTCATTCTTTCATATAAAATTATTTTTAATAGGTAATAAAAGTCAAACTTCATATAAAAAACCAGTAATTAAAATGTTATTTTGGAACAACTCTAGTTTACGAACTCATCATAAAAATTAAAAAAAGTAACCTATTGTATGTAAAATTTCATTTTAAGCAAAAAATTTAAAATAAAAAATTGGGGGCGACCCTTAGTTTCGGAGTTACGGACCCCCAAAGTTTCTATGTAAAATAGGATATACTTACATATGTATCTCGACTATTTTATAACGGAATGAGGCAATATGGGTATCATTGGAATGGTAATTAAATGTACTATCAAGCTAAATCATTTTTCAAAATTTTTATGCTGAATCACTTGTTCTTCATCAATTTCTTCGTCCAGAGCTAAACTTTTTATTTCATCCAAAGTAGAATTAGCATTTGATGGTCGAGCGCTAGGATTTTCTCCTCTATGGTATAACCAACACCGGGTTCGCTAATTAAAGATTTTCTGCATAGACGGCCTTCGGCCGGGCGCAAGGATTTTCTCCTCTATGATATAACCAACACCGACTTCGCTAACTAAAGATTTTCTGCAAAGCCGGTATTCGGCCGGGCCCAAGGATTTTCTCCTCTATGGTATAACCAAAACCGGTTTCGCTAACTAAAGATTTTCTGCATAGCCGGGCTTCGGCCGGGAGCAATGATTTTCTCCTTTATAGTATAACTAACACCGGCTTCGCTAACTAAAGATTTGCTCCATAGCCGTCCTTAGGCCGGGCGCAAGGATTTTCTACTCTATGGTATAACCATCATCGGCTTCGCTTACTAAAGATTTTCTGCATCGTCGCAGAAAAAAAATAAAAAAATTTTTCTTTTATTATTTTTTTCCATTTTTTTTATTAATTTCACTTTAGTTGGATAGTACTTTTATATACCATTCCAATGATACCAATATTGCCTCATTTAGTCACAAAATACTGGAGATATACCATACTTTACATAGAAACTTTGGGGGTCCGTAACTCCGAAACTAGGCTACTTTTTTTTAAATTTTATGATGTGTCGTTTTGTTAAGACATGTTAAAGTCAAATGGAGACAGGGGGTAAGCGGCCTAGACACGATTATAATAATCCTCAATCATAGTGCTAGTATGTATTTGGGAAAATATATTTGTGTGTTTTGACAAAAGTCAAACTTCATATACATACATACATACATACATATAAAAATAAACAGTAAATATTTTTTTAGGTAGGAAAATATTTTTCTTTGTGGCAACGCTGGCTATAAATGACTTAGGGTAAATGATGCGGGTACGGTGTGAAATCAACACATTTTTTTATTTATATTACTACACTATTGCGCGATATATCCAAATACGTAAATGATTTAAAAATTCATTCAGAATATAATTTATTTCCACATTTTTAACAATAAATAAATGAAATTTGTTGACATTTGTTAAGTGAAATTTAGTTTTTTTGTCTTTTAGGGGATGGTGAAGCAAATTTTCAATACAAAATAACAATTATTAAAAATTAATATTCAATTTTAAGTTCTAAAATGGATTGTAAAATAATATATATTTTTTTTACAAAACATTTTATACAACTATGTACAGTTTAGGTGCTGTGGAGAAATTTTTTTAAAAACCAACCCTTATAATTTTGCCTACCAATACATTCTTAGATTTAGGTTTTTTGACAAGAGACTTATAGCTAAGTTTATACGATGACATTTTTCATGAAATCGGTTGCATGCAACCGGTTTTGTGATGGCAAGAGGTGTAAAGAGGCAAAGAAAAACAAGAAAGTTTAAAAAAGAATTAAACAAATTTCATGAAACGATTTCATGGTGTAAGTTACGTATGAGGTTTTTGATGTTTCAGTTGACTATCTATGTGTTATCTATGGAGGTAACACCGCAGTAAAAAATTGTACCACCCCAATGATAAAGTTGTACCAAATCAGTATCAATTGTACCACAATTTGGTATTAATTAAAAAAAGTAATTACAGTTGACGTTGATTGCTTGAATTTCTGATGTTGCTAATTTACTAACAAATGTATTGTTAAAATACTCACCTATTTCATAAGCAAAAGGCCTGCATTATGAGTTGAGTACTCTACAATTTCCAACAAGTGCTTGAATTTACACCAAAGCCACTTGTTCTTAATCCGATAGAGTATGCCAGGAGTATTTTAAAAGAAAAATTTAAAAATACCTTACGATAGAAGAAAAATATATCATCTGAATACTGCCAGAAACAAATTGAAACGATGTAAAGACGTTCAAACGCTGTAGTTCTTATAGCTTATATACATAAAAGGGTTATCAAAGTAAACAATAAAAATAAATCAAGAATGTTTCAATTATGAAATTAGATAAGTTTAAAGAAAAATTAAAAAAAAAATATTGAATAAATTTTATATGAAATTGCATGAAGTGTACCACTGATGTGTCGATTGAACCAAATTTGGTACAATAGTACCAGAAATCCCAACACTGATATATACCCTTTCAAAACGCCGTCGACAAGTATTATTCCCGTTCCACACTTGCAATTTTAGTTTCTGCAACACATGTATTTGTTGTTGGGAGAGGAAAAAAATGGCAGCGGTACGATGTTTCATGTACTTGAAACTTTGTTGTATGGACACGAATGCAACTTCAAAAGAGAATTTAAAAAATATTTCAGAAACAAAAATTGCAAGTGTGTAACGGGACATACCATAGTTTTTATAAACACATGTAAAGTAAATAAATCCGAAAATATAATGTGAAAAATCTGTCTGTCTTGTTTATGTCCAATTGTAAAAGGTTTAAGACTTATCAAAAGAGAATTCAAAAAATGTCTGCCCTGTTTTGTCTATTGTAAAAGCAGTATTAATTCAATTGGACAGTTGCTCATCTTGTTTACTTCTTTACAAGGGTTGTCATATTAGGTGGTTTTTCGATTTTCTCGATTTAAAAACTTAATTATTCCATTTAAAAAAGCTTTCAAAGAGTTACAAATAATTTGAAAGTAAACAAATAATGTTGCATAATTTTATACACAAACGATTTTGTCGAAACAATAATATTGATGCAGCATAAAAACTTAGTATAACTTAAAATCTTAGGTTGCACGGGTCCCCGGCTCCGTATAGAGGAGAAACCGACTCACTTGAGTCCTTTTGGTTCCGTTGTGACAACTTAAAATCTTACTTTTGTTAATATTAATTAATTAATTGTTATCTATTCGTCTGAATGTTGCTTTTTTTTTTTTATGTACATATGTAACCGCAGAACTCAGCCATTTCTGAACCGATTTTAAGATTTTTTGCTTTATTTGAAAGGCTATGCTTCAAGGTTGGTCCCATTTTAAAAACAGTTATTATATTAAAAATTAAAGGGTGTCCCCATACAACATTCATGTTTTTTACGTGTATTAAGAACCGTAAAGGGCAGCAAATTAAAATTTTAAAAAATTGCGTGTCGCTATAGCTCCCAACAGCAGAAATTAATAAAAAAATAAATTTAAAATTTAAAGGGTGTCCCCATAGGTGACATAATATGACCTATTTGGGTCTATCTTTTGAACCGTTATAGACTTAACCTTGAAAATTTGACAGAATGTCGACCGCTATAATAAAATGTATAAATACTCAAAATTTTAAATTAAAGGGTGCTCCAATAGTTCATTTAATTTGATGTATATGGCCATACTTTTGAATAGTTGTACACAGACCGCTGAAATTTACAAAGAACCTGTAGTGCTAAGTCAGCTATAACAAAAAGTATAAAATTTTGAATTTGGAACTTAAAGGGTGTCCCAATAGTTAATGTAATTCTATGTATGTGGCCAAACTTTTGAAATGTTAGAGACAGACAGCTGAAATTTACAAGGAACCTGTATTGAAAAGCCCACTATAGCAAGTATACAATATGAAGTTAGAAATTAAAGGGTGTCCCCATAAATTACGTAATTTGATCTATATGACCCTATCTTTTGAACCGTTAAACACAAACACTTGAAAACTAGGCAGAATGTCCACTACTTTCTCTGGTATGATAACAAATATAAATATTTGGAATTATAATGTAAAGGGTATCCCAATAGTTCATGTCATTTGATATATATGGTTAAACTTTTTAACCGTTATAGACAGATAGTTGAAATTTACAAAGAATCTTTGTGACCAAGTCCTCTATAACAACAGGTCTTTAATTTAACATTGTAAATTAAAGGGTGTCCGAATAGGAGATGTTATTTGATCTGTGTGCCCCTATCTTTGAAACCGTTATAGACAGAGGCTTGAATGGTGTCCCCATACAAGACGGATGCTGGTGAAAATAACTTAACTTTTAAACAGTAATAGGGAGAGGCTTGACATTCAATAGTCTTTATTTTTTTCCCTCTAATTTTGGCGCATCTTTTATTTGGTTTAAATCTAATTCTTACAGATTACTTCTTACATTTGTAGTTTAGAATTGGTGCCCTTCTATCTGTTTTGAAGTCGGTTTTTTTTTGCAAGAATTATTATTCATTTGTTTGAATGTTGAAATTTTGCGATTATGATTAGACAATGTTAGTATATCTGTTGCTTTCTTTTTTTTATTGATATTGATTCATGGAAAAACTCTCTCAACGTCGTTAGCTGTTGCTATTAGTATTAATAAAACTGCATGAACTCTTTAAAACAAAATAAAGTTTCAAAACCCTCGAAACTATTTGAATTCAAAACTATATCTCCTTCATCCAATAAATTTGAAGGAATTTCGGTATTGGAAATAACTTAACAGATTAAAAAAATAGTTGTAAAAATCAAATTTATAAATTAAATTTAAAAATCAATAAACTTTTACACAACCTAATATAAAATTTAAAACAATTTTTAATTTAGTTTAATTAGAAGTGCTTTAGCTACTTAGGCACCTGAATAAATGTATTTAGGATATGTACAATACAATATCACATTTTATAAATCTTTTTTTTTTTTGTTAAAAAATCTTTTTATCTTTTTGACATCTCAAAAAACATAAAAAATAATATAAATCTTTACAAATGGTGACACTGACTGTAGTGGAAACATTGTATAATAACTAACTAATTACTTTTTTCAATTTGTATGAATTCAAAATCAAAAATTATAAAAAAAATCACATTTTAAAATGTAAATTATACCCATATTAATATATCGTTCAAAACCACAACCAAAATTGTCTATAATATGGGCGAACGCTAGATTTATTTATTTTTTCATTGAAGTAATGCAACGCATTTAGTCCAAAATTAAACATTAATTACTAATAAAGTGTGCCTAATAGCCAGTTTTTGACTTCGTATTTAAATACGAATTTAGTTATTTTCATTTAATTTTAAATTGTAATTAAATACAGTTACTTTTTTTATCGTAGCACCACAAAATATCAAAACAACTGCAGATAATTTTGCTGAAAACATCCGTTTAACAAAAAAAGTTCAATGTTTCTGCAAACAAAAAATAAAAACAACATAACATGTACTTAAAAATAGAAAAAAATTTTAAATATGTATATACATACTCTCTGATTCCTAAAAGCCATATTACAAATTAGTTAACAAATTCGTTTAGGGTAACCCAAGGCCTGCAGAGCCATTTGACCGGGTCTGAGTGCATTGTTAGCCCCTCGCCTAAGGGTGGGAAAATGTATCTTTAATTCAAAACTCTTCTATGAAAAAACTGATCCGCCAAGATGTTTCAATTGCAATGTTATACTTGCCCAGTTTCGGGGATAGAACTATTGCTGGAGGAGATCCTCGATTGTGGGACTACCAATAACATCACGAAAATCAAAAGAAGTCTGCAACAGCATAACATTCACGATGTCTAGGTCTATATTTCACAAGTTTATTTTCTATTGTAATTTTGAAAAATTATTTTTTTTATTTATTATTTTTATCAAAGTATATCTATATCAAGTACATTCGTCAGCTCAGCTGATATTTTTCGTTTCGTTTTGTTTTGCTTCTACGTATCAAAATTTATTTACATTTTTTATAGCGCCATTCAAGGCGAACCTATTTATCAGGTGAAAGCGAGACGACAACAAGTACAACAATAAAAAACAACATGTATTTTGTTTTTGTTTGGTCGGCTGCCTCCAAGGCATATCAAACAAGGTGATAGCGTAAGGGAAAGGAAATTTGAGCAAAAAAATTTTTGATTTTTTTTTATATGGATTTTGACAGTAAAATATATATTATTCTCTCTTAAAAAACCTGATTAATGTCAAACTCCATATAAAAAAAATTGAAAAAATTTCTCTTTAATATTAGCTCCGCCTTGTGCAGTCACCTGGTAAAATATGCCTTGGCTGCCTCTGTCAAAATAACTTAATTCGCCTTAATTAATATCAAAGCTAAATGTAAAAAGATTGCTGTGTTCGCTTACTTTCGAAGAAGAAACTTCCAACATTTATGAAAAATCTTGAATTGAATTATTTTTTTACACAATAATAATTTAAGGGCTTATTAATCTTATGTGTAAAGATCCCTGAAAGATGTTAAAACGACCTACAATGTTTCTAGAGCTGCTAACTAGCATGACTAGCAAACAACAAAAAATAAATTTATTAACTATTTTTAATTAAAGAACAAACCTAATGTGTTTTGTTTATTTTTCCTAAAAAAAACGAAGAAAAAAATAGAACTAAAAAAATAAAAAGCAATTAAAATAAAAACATAAAAATAGAATCTGGACCCACCGCAGCTCCTTTAAATTGGTAAAATGTGGTGAAAATTTGTGTGTGTTATTGTGTTGTGTGTAGTAAAAATTTAATATAAAAAATCAACATACATTCATATGTAACGCCTTTTTTATGAATTCTTGTTTTAATTCAGATTGATCTAAACATAAACAGATCATTGCATTATAATTTTTTTATTTTTACTTAGCAGAATTGATATTAAGTTTTTTTATTACAAAAAAGTGCTATTGTATCCACTTTGCCATCTCTGAGTTGCTTTTGACAACTAGCAATATTTTTACACAAACAAAATCCCTGTTGTTGTTCTAATGTTGTACTTGTTGTAGACTTGTACTTGATATAAATATAACTTTGATTTTTATTATATCTTTTCCAAGATATATTTATCTTACTAGGTAGTGTCGTCCGCCCAGCTGATTTAGTAGTTCGACATGTCAAAAGGTGTAAGTGTTCAAAAATTGTATAGTGTAGAAGTGAGAAAGCAATAAAACACATACACGCCTTCTCAATTTTCTTCTATGTTTTTTGACATTTCGAACTACAAAGCAACAACAAAATGCCATGTTGTTCTTGTATTGTTGTATTTGTTGTAGGGACGCCACTACCTAGTAAAATAAATATACCTTGATCTTTTCCTTTTTATTTTTTTAATTAAATAAATTAAATAAATTAATTAAATAAATAAATAAAGTTTTTAATTAAAAAAATTAAATAAAAAAACTGGAGTGGCCTACACTCAACTTTACCATACCCAATGGAAACAGATATTCTTATGAATATATTACATAATGAATAAAAGTTCAAAGTATATTCGAATCGAAAAATTGATTATTTTCGGTTTGGGGTGTTAAGTAAACTACTCCTTTCCCCTTCCCGATTCTGCCCAAAATTTACACAGCTCTTCATCTTCATAAACTAAATTTGGTAGTAAGTAAACTACAAAATTTATACAACTCTTCATCTCCATAAACCAAAGGCACATCCTGAATTTCGTTTTAATATGTCATACGGCATGACCAGTAGAGCGTTCACAAAATTTGGAGGTAAGAAAACTACCCCTTGCCCTATGCCGATTATGCCCAAAAACTATACAGCTCTTCATCTCCATATACCAAAGGCACATACTAAATTTCAGTATGACCTGTACAAACTCTACAAAAATAGTGGCATACACACCCACCCACCCACAGATATCGCGAAAATAGTCAAAATAAATTCCGCAGACCTCAAAACGTATAAATCCGTCAAAATCCCGACCTCGGATTTTTTCATGATTACTATACTTTACCTTATACTACGTATGGTAAAGTAAAAACGAGTCATACTATACTTTACCTTATACTACGTATGGTAAAGTAAAAACGAGTCATATTTTGAAATGTAAATATGTATGTGAATATAATAAAGACGCATATGGTCTTGTAACCGGCTCCTTTATACTATATTTTATGAATTAATTTGTAAAATATTTTGTAAATAAATAATTAAATTAAAAAAATAATAACATTTTTATAGAAAGGAATCAATATATTTTAATTAATTTATGTAAAATAATAAAAATACTGTCAATGGCCACAAATTTTTTCATTCATGAACAAAATCAAGCTGATAAAAACATATAGTTATGTGTAAAACTTAAATAGACTTTAAATGCACAAGAGTGGTCATTCAGGTGTGTGGTGAAAAATTTATTTTCATATTGAAATACAACTTGAAGATAAATACATACATATCGCACTTGATCAACAAGAGGGTATTAACTCAAAATTTTCAAATATTCACTTTTTTTCAAGAAATCAACCAACAACATCAATATCCATCTGTAAAAATTATAACGTATTCTGATAACTCTTTTATCTCGAAACCCACAATTGAGACCATTTTCGTGATAGTGTCTTGAGTACTTTTATATCAACAAAAAGGTATTATTTTTATTTGGCAATAATTGCAAAAAATTTAAAAGAAAAACAGTGTAAATATGTATATTATTAAATGGAATTTGCTTACTAATATGTTCGGATTTTTAAATTATCTTAAAATGTAATCACAAACAGTTTTTAACCTCTACTGAAAGTTTTAAAATATCGAGTCTTTCCAAAATCGGTGCAGTATTACGGACGTAAAAGGGATTACAAAAAACGTGTTTGCCTATTAATTACATATGTACATAAATATTTTAAAGTCATATGTATAGGGCCTAAAACGAAATGCAAGGTATATTTATTTTACTAGGTTTTGTCGTCCGCCCAGCTGATTTCGTAGTTCGACATGTTCAACGTTTTATGTGTTTAGAAATTTTATAGTGCAGAAGTGAGAAAGCAATAAAACACACACACGCCTTCTCAATTTTCTTCTATGTTTTTTGACATTTCGAACTACAAAGCAACAACAAAATGCCATCTTGTTCTTGTATTGTTGTATTTGTTGTAGGGACGCCACTACCTAGTAAGATAAATATACCTTGACAAAATGTTTATGTAATTTTCATACAAAATTTATTTAATACTATTAGTCTGCGTATTCGCTGTCACAAAAATTAATATCATCGGAATTATTTTATCCTGTGGTAACACGTTAATTTTCTTTTTGTAATGTTTGCTCATATTACTAATAATAGGATCAGATCTTATTAAAAATCTATTGAATATATCTTCATTGGACTTTTCACGAGTGCATTTCCGTGAAAAATGTTCTCTGTATGATTTAAAATCTTTATTGCGAGCTTCCTGTGCTGCCTCCGATAACTGGCCAATAGGTAACAGTGCATGAATAATAATCCGCGAACTAAATTTACCATGGGTATTTTTCAACAAAGTATTTTGCAGTCGATAAAGTTAATTTTCTAAATTTTTCAACATTAATCTGATGACTCGTATAGCAACTAAAATAGTATGTAACTTTTTGATTAGTTCAACGTCGATTTTTGTAATTTCCGCAGAAACTTCGGGATTTTGGCTGTATTCCCGTCATTTGAGTTTTCAAATCCTGGTTTTGGTTAGTCAATTATAAGTCCGGTTTTTTGTCTGAACTCGATCTGGTTTCATTCACTACTTCAAAACTACATGTTACCTACACACTTACATATATACATGATTAATACAGTGAGTGATTTGCTAAGCATACACGAATTTTTCTTTGATGTTGAAATAGAAACAATTTTTTTTCCTTCTTATCGCAAAAAACCCGCAAAATGTTTTTGTATGATTTGTAAAAAGACATATAGAAAATTCCAAACATTTTTTTTACCCAAGCTTCCCCAAACCGGATTTGAATTTCTACTTGAAAGTGAAGCTTTGATACTCGGTAATATTATTCTATTAACATGCATAATTCTCATTGTGTTTTGTAGAATTTTATTACTTATAGAGTATTTTTGGCTTCTCTAAAATTAGGAAAAAGGTTTCCTGATGAACTGGCCTGAGCAACCAGTGAAATACGTATAGGGACTAGCTCTTTCCCCCAAAAAATAAATTGCATTTTTATTATAAAACTTTATGGGTAATTAGCATAATATTAAATAATTGAAAAATTGTTGTTTTTACACCAATTTACAAAAAAATATTAAAAACATTTCTACAACAAAAATATTTAACTAAGTTTAAGTTTCCAAATACCTGAAGTTGAAGGTTCCATTGAAAAAATATTACTTTTATGCTAGGAACATAAAAAATTTAATTTAAAATTTGAAAAAAGGTACTTTTTTCCAGTTTTTACCACTGTTTTCAAAAACTTGAAAAAACTTCAACTTTGACAACGCACAACTCTAAAAGTAGATAACATAGAAAAATGATAAAGATAATTAGTGATCCACAATTTTTTTTACTATAACCTGAAATAGATTACTTTTTAAAAATATAAATTTTTAATTTTCAATTAAGAGCCATTATTGGGAATTTCAACTTAACGTGCGTCGGATTGCATACGGTTGATCACTCGTTTCCAGTCGAGCACTCTTCATGTTTTGTGCTCTTTAGAAAATTTTAACCGTGCCTTTACATTTTTTTCCGCCAATGCAGGTTTTTCTTTTTTTACTGATGCAAAATAACCAATGTCGCGAGGGCTGTCCACCGACTAACGTTTTTTTCCGATTGCTGACGAAGTATCTTTTGGTATTAAAAACATTTCTTTTCATTTCTCTTATCATTAGACATGCGTCCGCATTAGTTAGAAGTTTTTTACAACCTCTAACTTGAGGCTTGGGAACAACGGAACACCGTTTTTGTGCCCTTATGACCACTGATTGACTCACTTTAAAGTTATTTTGGGATTTCCCAGGTAGAATAGCCTCTTTCAGTCATGGCGCGGATGCTCTCCTCGGCAGATTTTGAATTTCGTCATTATTTATTATTGTTAAAGTGCTTTTACACGGCGTGTATTGATTTGTCACTTTTCTATGTGTAAATTATATACACGTCGTGTAAATCCTTTCAAACATAACATGTGTATTTTCCATGTGTACAATACATATGACATTTTTCATTTAGAACGTGTTCTATTTTGATGTGACAAAGCATCTGACATCCTATAATGCCAACTTGATATTTTGCTATTTTAGGTTTTTTGTGGTACCAAAAGCACTAAAAGCGTGGCAAAAGCACGGCGTTTGCACATTTGCATCAGCTGTGGTTGGCAATACAAAACTGTGTGGCGGAAAAATTAGATATTATAGGTTATGTCAGATGTTATTACACATGTACGTTTAAAAGCAAAAATTATAAATTATAAAATGTCTATTTTGACAAACACATGAAATTACATATGGGTTATCAAACTGACAAGTCATATGACAAACATGTTTTTACAACCATTTTTAGGTATTTATTTGATTTTTGTTCAAAAATTTGCACAATGTTTTTACCACACGCGATTTAAAAAATGTTGTGCTGTATATACACTGTATATATGTACATACATACATATTAAAAGATAGGACCATATACGTCAAATTAATTCACCCATGGAGCACCCTTTAATTTGTAATTTTCAATATTATGAGTCTTATAGCAGCTGTCAGAGTAATACACATTCTGTGTAAATTTAAAGTCCTTGTCACTAACGGTTTAGAAAAAAGGCCATAAACGTCAAATTATGGAATGGGATGATGGAATTTTTTTACAAAAGTAAATTGTTTTAAATTTCAACAAATAGAAATTGGCACATCCATTAAAATTTTTTAACAACGTACAATTCACCGATTATCCGGTTTAAACGAATAATTTTTACAGCTGCGGCTGCCGCTTTTAAATAAGAAGTATCATTATAAAATATTTCGTATTTCACTGGTTGCTCAGGTCGTATAGGAACTTTTTATCCGTATAGGAACTAGCTGTTTTCCCCCAACAAATAAATTGCATTTTTATTATAAAACGTTATGGGTAATTAGCATAATATTAAATAATTAATATTTAAATTCCCAGAAATTTTATTAATATAAGAGATTAAATTTTTTTAAAATTATATTTACATTCAGAGAGTCAAGAAATATAAATAATAAAAGTTTTAATAAAATCTGAAGTAGTCATTTTGAGTGCGTTGTTGATTTGACGTGGAATTACCCTATTAAATTATGTTTTCATTATTTACTTTGGAAACGATTTTTTTTTTCATATACTGCTAAATACTTTGTGGTAAACATTTAATTTTTGTTTTTTTTTATTTAAGTTTTTTCTGATATTTGTATATTTTTATTTTATTGATGTATGAAAAGATAATTATAGAGGTAAAAAGATTTGGGAATTAAAATTTCAATGATTGGATTCTTATTCTTCTTATTACGCACTATTTATTGTTAATTATATATAGTTTTTAACGTAAAAAATTGTTAAGAATAATAACATAAATAAATAAATAAAATCTCGAGAAAAAATCTGTTTTCAATCAAATTATTTACACATTTTCTGTAGAGTACAATTAATATTAGAGAATCCAATCATTGCGATAGTTTAAGAAATTTATAATAATCCAGAAAATAATTTTTATTATGTAAAAACGAAGGAAGTAATAAAAATATAGATGAAATGAAAGGGAAGTGATGCCAACTGTTAACAAAACGATTTTCCTAAAAATAAAAAAGTGGATGAAATTAACCCATACATATGTACTTTGTAATAATCAACAGTATTCCATAATCTTTATATCATTGATTTTCCTGTTGTGTTTGAGAGAACTAATCTTGTTCCTCTCCGGCAGGTACTTTAAGCCATAACCATGCCAAACCATTGTAGCTTCTACGTGGAAAGACAAATTGTACGATACGCAACATCACAGCTGCTTTGATAACCAGAAAAGATTGATTGAATGAATGAATGAACTCTGCAGGTTTTTGTCCTTTGGGCTGCATTTCCGCGGCAAACTACCAAGAGAAGATGCGTTTTGGAAGACCATTCCTTTCAGCTGACTGTGATTTGTGTTCCAGAAACCACCAACAAACACTGCCTTCTAATGAGATGATGATGGTATTTATCATAGTAAAGAATAAATAAAAATACACACAAAAATTCTAGTTAACTATTGCGAATGAATGAAATTAAATTGGATTAAAACTACTTAACGTTGTTGTAATTTTAAAAATAAAAATATAATTGTAATGTTTGCAATTTTTTTAAAACAAAATTAAAGCTAAAGTTTCAAATGTACTGATTGTTGCAACCAATAAAACGAACGAAAAGTTTTCAAGAGCGGTGTAAAAAATTTGAAATATTCGTATTCTCTCGAGTTGTAAATTTTTGGCTAGTCTTATTTGTATAGATTTGTTTAAATTTAACGTAAGATATTTTTGTATATTCAATTTTTAAGCATATTCTTTGAAATTAAAATGTCATTTGATTTCTATTTTTGTCTCGTTAAAAATTTATTTTTAATATAAGATTTGGTGAAATATTTTTAAATTTCCTTTAAATTTGTAAGTGAATCAATCGTGTTGTTAAGACGTAACGCTCTCTATTTTACTAATTAATTTTAAACTTAACTTTCAAAATTAATTTTTGAAAAACAAATATTTTACAACTTTCTTTTAAATAATCAATCACACTTTTAGATCTTTTATATTTTGAATAATAATATGGAATTAGATAAAAATATATTATTTCTTTTTTCTCTATTAAACAATTTTTCAGAAAACTATTTGTTGGCGGTTTAAGCTGGGAAACTTCAGAAAGTAAGTAATTTATTTATTTTTAATTAAAACAGCTCTAAAAAAACAAAAAAATTCAATTTTGCAGAGGAATTGCGTGAGCATTTTAGTAAATACGGTGAAATTGAAAGCATCAATGTTAAAACAGATCCTCAAACTGGACGTTCTCGTGGGTTTGCATTTATTGTATTCACACAAACTGATGCGATTGACAAAGTAAATGAAGCAGGTGAACATGTTATTAACAATAAGAAAGTTGATCCCAAAAAGGCGAAGGCTCGTCATGGAAAAATATTTGTCGGTGGCTTGACTACCGAAATAAGTGATGATGAAATCAAAACATATTTCAGCCAATTTGGCAATGTAAGTACTAAGAGCTAAGACAGCTGCAATTGTAATAACAAATATTTGTGAACATTGTTTTAATTTTGTTTCTCATAGATTGTCGATGTTGAAATGCCTTTCGATAAGCAAAAGTCTCAGCGCAAAGGTTTCTGTTTTATTACCTTCGATTCAGAACAGGTTGTTACTGAATTATTAAAGACACCTAAACAAAAGATCTCCGGCAAGGAAGTTGACGTTAAACGTGCTACGCCTAAACCAGAAAATCAAATGATGATGATGCGTGGTGGTCGCGGCGGTGTTCGTGGAAGTCGTGGCGGTTACGGCCGTGGTGGTAAGTTTACTGATACTCTTTTTTCTATTAATTAAGGTGTTAGTTTTTTTTTTATTGTAAAACATAAAGTACACTTCTAAAAACTTCCTTTGTTCACTTTAGTCCCTTTATTTCAAATTTCTCTAGGAAAACCCTCTGCTTCATTTCTTTAACTTAGTGAGCAACTTTTTACATTGAATTATTATAGGTATCTTGTTTTACACAGGGTGAGCTAGAGACAATCAGACCTGTTACGGATTTCAAAATTTTCTGATTGTTTTCTTTAATCTATTAAAATATTATTGTCGAAGTGTGACAACGACATCCGTAATAAGGCTGAATCACAAACTTTTTCATAACTTTTTCATTTGGAACTGTATGGAACAGAATGAGTATTATATTTTCATGTGAAAAGTTTCTTACTTTAGTTACAGAAACGAGGTACTGGGTGAACATTTTAAAGTGAGGGGGATGAGTAAAAGGTAAATTAGATAAGATTATATTCAAGAAGTTTTATATTGTAAGAAATGGAATATTAAAGACTTTCAGTTACATTCTCTGGCTAGTAATTGTTTTTTCATAACTAATAAGAGCTACATTAAACAGAACAACTAAATATGGAGTTTGTATTTATATATACATATATATCGTCACCTAAAATGCAAAAGGCCGTAACTACACTTTTTAGTTTTTTACAGGAGAAGGAATAAACGTTATAAATTAAAGACTACTTAAAACTTAATATCCACATTTTAGATTCAAACTTAGAAAACAAACATAACACACATTGAAAGATAATCAAAGCCAACTTTGTTTTGATTTTTTTTTTTTTGAAAATATATATATATATATATATATATATATATATATATATATATATATATATATATATATATATATATATATATATATATATATATATATAAAGAAAACTGACGAATTTGTTTACTATTGGCCAAGATAGATATTACCAATAAATAAAATTTGAAATTGATGAGAAACCATCAATTTATTTGTAAAATTGCGTGAATTTCGTAACAGAGTTGTTCTGGAAATGACGATTTAGTTCATACATTTGGACAAAATGAAATAAAAAATAACAGTGAATTTTACTGGAAAATAGGTAATAATATAAATTTTTCACTTTTTCCATTAATTTTGATTGTATGTACATAATTTTTAATTAAAAATTTTATACGTTTATGGAATGTTGCAGCAACAAATTTTATTGAAGAATTCCGTTATTAAATCAACAATTTGCTAAATAGTCAATAATGGCAATATCTATATTACGGTAATATCTAAATCGGAAAACCCGGGATTATTGTCTTAAAATTTACAAATGTTTTCGGGGCAAGAGTTTTGTTCAATACACGGAATTACTGACACAATAACTGCAACTGTCTACAGATATTTTATGATCAGTTATGCTTCTAAATGCTTTTTGCGAAAAGCCTCTTTCTTGGACCTTTTAGCAAGATAACGATTTCAAGCATACAGCGAGGGCTGGAAAATAGGGTAAAACGAAAAATATTTTTTTCAATTTCAATATGTAGTAGTGATACAAAATTGCTATTTACTATTGTTAGGTCAATTGTAAAGTTTGAACACGATTGGAGTAGGGTAGGTTAGGTTAAGAAGGTTTGTGCCAGAAATGGCACATTCACTCGGAGATCCGGAGGGAGAAAGGGAGACCTATTATGCCTCCTGCTACCGATCGCTCAGCCACCCTATTTCCTTGATAAAGCTGACGACATCCTCGATTTAACACCGCGCGATGTCGAAAAGCCATCTAAGTCTGCGGCTTTGAAATACCGGGCAGTGACACACGATATGCTCCACAGTTTCCAACTCCTCGTCCTCGCACATCCTATAAAAGTCCGATGTGCCGGCGACCCCTTTACTAATTCTTGCCCTAGCGGCGCAGTGACCAGTGATCACACCTATCACGACTATAAGAACTCTCCTGTCTAAAACCAGAAGTAACTTGGTTTTTGCATCATCCAGTCTGGGCCAAATTGCTCGTGACACTGCATCCCCCCTTAATTCCTAATACAGGTTGGTTCTCCTAACTATCCAGTCGGATATAATTCTATAGTAATAGCTAATCGATGGCGTAACCGATTCTATCCGATCCTAACTAAGTTACTACCCTCCGATCCCAATCTTGCAAGTTCGTCAGCGATTTCGTTGCTCTCAACACTACAATGACCCGGGACCCAACACAATCTAACCCTATAATTGTCCGCCAGCACGTCGAGTGCCTTTTTGCACTCACCAGCTTTGACTTGATACTATGTCCCTTCAAGGCTTTAAGTGCCGCTTGGCTGTGGACGTACAGAGTGACCTCCTCCCCTTCTAAAACTTGTCCAGACACCAGCTCTGTGGTTTTAAAAACCGCCGTCTGTACGACATGCGTGTTCTAGTTCCCAGAATGTGGACACCAGCACCGGTGCCCACTTCCATCTTTGAACCATCTGTAAACACCGCAACCTCTTCGTACAGTTTATGAAATCCCAACCATTCTTCCCTTTTTGGGAATACAACCAAGTTTATGAAATCCCAACCACTCTTCCCTTTTTGGGAATACAACCAAGGGTATTCTACTGAAATCAAATTCAGTGACCATAAAGTCCGTTAGCCCAGGGGTTAATGGAAACGGTCCGTTGAATCCGACCTCAAGTCCCATGTTACTCGACCTCACCAACCCTGAGCAAACTTGTCGCCTCCATTCCGGCCACAAAGCCAAGCCCTCGATGGGGATTAGGTGCAGAATGATGTCTAAAGCTGCTTGAGGTGTACTTCTCCTTGCACCTGTGATGACAATCGAAACACATCTCTGGACCTTGGCAAGAGTTTTCCTATGAGACTCCTTTCTCAACGCTTCCCAACAAACAGAGCATCCATAGGAAACAATGTGTCGTTTACAACCTTTGGTCGTAGTCCCCAATTCCTGCCAATGGAGTTCTTATAGGCATTTATACCCTTCTTGAGTCTCTCCTGAATGTTCCTTCTACAGACCAATTTACTATTTAGATAAACTCCTAGGTATGTATATAGCTCACTTGCTAGTTTTAGTTTGACTCTATTGACCATTGACATTGTCTCTAAACAGCATCAGTATATGTGCTCATACGTTCTGCATCATGGCTGAAAAAAAAACCATCCGGGCCAGCAGATTTATATGGCTCGAAAGTATTAATCGCACATGCCCTCCTTGTCCACAATCAGTAAATCTCTGATCGCCTCCCTTGATGCCCCTACCAAACCCACTACAGCCCGGGAGTAGGGTAAGAGGTGTCGCAAACCCAAATCCCGCAGATCAAAATACAGTGAAACCTCTCATAATGGACACCTCCCATAACCGTACATCTCTAACACCGGCCAACATGTTCATTATTTTTCCATGCAAAATACATTCCCATAACCGGACACATTTTCAAGATATCTCTCATAAACGGACAGAAGAGTTGAATCACGAAAAAAGAGTGGTAAATAGCAGTTCTTTTAAAATCTTATTCAATGTTAACGATATTGGTGATTACCTTGTTTCGCAAGTTTACATGTGTTAAGGACGGCAAACAAATTGCTGTTTATTTAAGGAAGGCACAAACTGTACGGAAAAAATTGGTAGATGTAACTAAATATTGAAAACATGAAGGATCTTATCTTGCTTTCGTTTAGTGCTAAGTTAAGTACCATATGTTTTGAACAGATCAATTTTAATAGAAGCAATTTCTTTTTTTGTGTAACATTTAAGTTATTGAAGTTTTAATTTTTATTACAAATATTATAAAAATTAGCGACTACTCTATATGGCTGTTAATGAGACTCCTATTATTATTTTTTCTAAAAATGTAACTCTAAAACTATCGAAAAACTCATTACTCAATATGTACTTCGTTAAAATTAAGTTGTTGAGTATAATAAATGATCGTGTTCGGAACAGTTATTTGCAGGAGCATGTGGGAAATCAAATTGCTGCGAAAAAGGGATTCTCAGCTCATGGATTTATTATTCGGTGTATCAAATCACCTATTAGAGCTGATCGTGCATCAGCATCAAAACTGTTCATAAACGCGAAAGTACATACCACGCTTTCAGCGAGTTTTCACATTTTTTGTATATAAAATAACTATAAGTAAGTAAACTTTTTGTGAATTGTAAATGTGTTCTACGCTAAAAATAAATTTTAACAATTGATTGTTTAAAAAAGTCTAAAGTGTGTAGTGTCACTTTTCAAATTTAAAAAGTATATAGAGCTTTTAATGCATTCAATGCGTGTTATGTATTTTACCATAACGGACTGTATTTTACCACTTCGAAGCTATTCGAGAGAATTTTATATATTTTATATATTAACGACAAATGTTGAACGACTTTGAGTAAAATTAAAAAAATATGTGACCAGAATCGGACCAATTGTTAAACCTATATAGTGTAATTTTGTTACCATTATTTATTGAACTAAAATTAAATATTTGTCTTTAGGAAAAACATTAAGAAAATTGTAAAATCTCATGTTTGGGAACACAAAAATTAACGCAGAAAATATTTTATTTTAGGTTATACCCAATGGTCTGGTCCTGGTGCATATCCCTATAGTAGTTACGGTTATGATACTGGTTATGGAGATTACTACAGTGGAGGATTTTTCAACGGATACGATTATGGTTATGGTAAATACCAAAATAATTATAATAATAGTACTCCTACACAAACATCTTCTTCTAATTTTTATAATAATAACACATCGTCCAATTATCATAAAAATAATAGTAGTTATCAACAACAATATAAATAAGTTTCTTAAAGAAATATTTGAAATAAGAGAAAAAATACTAAAAGTTATTCAAAAAACAAAAAAGTTAACCTCGTTAACCTTAAAAACATGCGAAAAACAATAGACACGACACCTACTTCAATTATACAAAAAGTCGAATTTGCGACTATTAAAAATTTTACGACTACATACCTACATATTATGAAAATCAAGATGATTACTGTTATTTTATTGATGTATTGATTTGAATTACGTATTTTTTTAACATTGGAATATTTGTTTGATTTTAAAAGAAAAACAAAAACAAATTTAGACAGAGTAATTTTTTCTATTATTGAAGTTTTTTAAAACAAGAGTTAATTATTTTCTACTTATAAAATTATATTTTTTACATATTTTAGTTTTTTTTACAGGAAATTAAAACAAAATTAATTTGTTTAAATATTGCTTGAAATTAATTAAAAATTAAAATAACATCATAACTTACCAACGACCATTAACGAAAGATTTTATAATAAAAAAATCCAAAATATATTTAACTAAATATTTATAAAAACTGACGAAGCGTGTGTGTTAAAAGATATGTGTAAGTGTGAGTGTTGATTAAAATTAAGTATCAATATTTAATAATAACCAGTTCTGAAAGAGCGAGTGAGAGGGTTAAAAATTAAAAAAATACATACATAATTCAACCACGAATTAAGTGCAACAAAGAAGTTACGAACAATTAGTTTAGAAACGAATGTCAGCGTAATAGAACAACAAAAAATTATAATAAGAAAATTCGATCAGGAAACAGGTTAAAGTTTTAACGGGGACAAAAAACGTGCTTATTAAAAAATAAGTCTTCCAACAAGAAGTTGCACCTTGGTTAACAAACTGTACCTAGTATGTTTTTCTAGTTTCAAGCATTTAAAGTAAAATTTGTTTGTTCTTTAATTACAACATTTAATGCCGCCGATGTTCGCAAATGATTCATAATCTACAACCGGCCTTATTAAATCATACACATTCATACCTCATTGTGCCAAAACGTTAAATATACAGAGATTGATTTTTATTTTTATTTTTTTAATTTTCTTCAAACCATAGCTACTTCTTTTCTGATTCTTCGCATGGAGTGATTTAAACAAGCTTTAATAAAAGTTTTCATAGATTTGAATCGGTAAAAAAATATGTTATGGAGGTGCCTTTACTTTTTTTTGTGTAGTACTAACAAACACTTCCCGTGTTCAGTAATTTATCCTCTCACTTTTTTACTTTGTACCTTTATTCCTACAAGCAAAAATTGAATAATAGGCGGACTTACTAAATGTATATTTACAATGTATCAATACAGTATTAATACCAAGTTGGTACATTGTGTAGATGACTTTGCAACCATTATTACTGTAATAAAAATATATACCTTTCTTACATATTAACTACAACAAAAACATTGTTAAAATTTTCCGGGTTGCATTTACGAGCTCGCTGCAATGTATTACCACAAAGCAACAAGCATTTAGAAAGTCAGCCATACACCCAACCGACCAACCCACTCCTCCATAATACATAGTTATTTATTTTTTAAATATTTATTATTAAACATTAACTTGGCTTAAAGTCAAATAAAAAAGCCTTTACATAATCTATATGATGTATGTATGCACTACATACATATTTTCTGTTCACTACTCAACAAAAAGAGAGTGGTTGAATGAAAACCAGAAAGTTTTATATATTTTTTTATAATTCTTAAAAAAAAAAATAAAAAAGAAATCAATTTGATATTCTAGGAAATAATATTTGCATATATTTTTATTATGCAATACATATTATGAAGTATAATCATATTTTTACAAACATTTTATACAAACATAAAAAATTCCCAATAATAATTTTAGGGTTAGAATGTCATGAAATATGAAATGAAAGCGGAGCAATATCAGAATTGCTGAGACAACATTTGTTAAGATTTACAAGATTATCCTTTCTGTACTGTTTAATACTTTATCTAACCTTAAAAAGACATACATAAATAATTATTTAATTAAGAAGAGTGGTTCTCCCTCTAGTTAAAAGTTTTTAGTTATTCATCCCATTTTATACAATATTTTATATATTATTGTAGTTATTAGAACGTGCAATACGTTTTTTGCAGCGAATGCAAGATCTCTTCTCGTTTTTTTTAAGAGAAATGTTCTGAAAAATGCAGTTTTTGGAGTTTTCTTTCTGGGGGGAGTAGAAAGTTGTTCTCTTAATTATTTGTTTTTGTATAAATTCTCTTATACATTTATAAATATATGTATGTACAATGGTTTTATATTTATTTATGTATGTTTAGGGCGATAATCTTTTATTTGCCGTAGGATAATTTGTTATTTAAAGAAACATTAAAAGATCAATTAAAACTTGTTTTTTCTTCTCAACTATTAAGTTAGTTTTTGGTTTAACAGCATCTTCATAAATGATAATTAAACATTACTTTTTTAACATCAGCTTAAATACAGTAATTTTTTTCGTGTAAATGCGGCGTTTAAAATTTATTATACAATTTATTTTTCGTAATTAAACACACTTCGTCAATTTTTAATTAAAGCAAATAAAATCAAGTAAAAATTTGTTAATGAATAATTAAAAAGAAAATAATAATTAAACAAGATTAAAATAATATATTTTTTAATAAATAAAACAAAACTATCACTACTCAAATTGTAACTTTTGAAGTAAACATTACATTTTTTGTAATATTTAAAAATTGTTAAAACAATTTTTCAATTTCTAATTTTTGGTAAGTTTTTAGTTTGAGTAGTGAATAATTTTTAAAAATTTCAAGCCGTTTTTTTATAAACATTTTTTATTATTAATAATAACTTTTGATTAAATATAAAAAATATAGATACATATATTTATCCAATTATGTAACGATCACTTTATTTTATATAAAAGAAAAAACTTTATAAATATGTTTTTATTAACCACTTGCATGTTTCTCAATGTTTTTTTTTTCATATATCTTTATAAAATTAAGTCATTAAAAACAAATACAAAATTAGTTTAAAAATATTATCAAAGAAATTTTTAAACAAATCTCTTTTATTAATATTTTTAAAGTGTGTTTAAGTACCATTATGTTTTTAAATATTTTATTATTTGCTTAATATTTTTATAGTTTAAAACATATTAATACATATATATTTAGTTATTTCTTTATTATTGTTTTAAAATATATCTTAAAAAATCTAATAAAAAACATTGTAATACCGAATTTTCAAATGTTTCGCCTCACACACCATTTTTTATTTTGAAATTCAAAAACCTTTGAAATTTTGATTTGATTTTCAACATTTTTTGCTTAAGTCTATAATTTTTAACTTGGGTTTTTGTGGTTAATTTTTATAATTTTTCTGTAATTAATAATTAATAATTTTTAATTGTAATTTTTTAGTATAACTTTATAATGTAGTAATTTAAAAACATAATTTTTTTGAATTCTATTTTTAAATAATCTTTTTAAATTCATATTCTTAGTTTTAGTATTTTGTTAACAAGTTGTTTAACAGTTTTGAAAGTTTAATGAAAACTATCCTTCCAAATAATAGTAAATTTGTTTTTGTTTTTCTTGAAAAAATCATACAGAAAAAATTAATAATAATCTTGTATTAAATAAACACTTTAAACATATATAAATATTATTACCCATATATAAAAAATCCAATCCCCCTATTAACTGCGGTGAGGTGAGACATTAAAACACACAAAATAAATTTTTAGCAAACAATTTCCAAAAATCAGTAAAAATATATAAATCAAAGTCAAATAACTTTTCCAAAAACATTTTGTTGTGAAAAGGTTTTGAAAAGACGTTGAAATTGTTGTGTGGAAAATAAGGTAAAAGACTAAAAGAACAGAAAAATTTGTAATCCATCTAAAAATTTAAAAATTCATTGTAGAAACATGAGAAAAATTTGAGCCAATTCATATTAACATTCTTTTTATTTATCTAATTTTAAAATTTAGTATATTAAACAAATTATATATGAGAGCCGCATTGCGCCCTAAAACCTATCAACCATATAAAAAAAATTTAACACAAAATTTTGTTTAAAAGAAAATGAAAAGAAAAAATGTTAAAACACCACAGCTAAAATCATTACAATTGTTTTTATCTTATGAAAAAAGCCTTATATTAGACATCTGTATATGTAATTAAAAAGAGCAAATAAAAGAAATAAACCCTTAAAAAATTTTTTTTGTTTCTCATGTATTTTTGTTCGTGATGATTGATAATTCCATATTGTTGCTATTTGTCATCATTAAGGAAAAATATGCACATATTTTCCGAACTTGTTTTCCTCATAACAATTTCACAAGATTTTATATGTATAGTCTGTTTTAAAATATCTAGAGAGCAATGTAGATTTGAAGAGTTGGAAATGGCAATAATTAAATTTAAATTGAAATGTCCTTTATGATTCCAGTTTATTAAGTTATAATAAAATTGAAAAACTATAAATTCTACGGAATTAAAAAAAAATATTATATATATATATATATATATATATATATATATATATATATATATATATATATATATATATATATATATATATATATATATATATACATACAGTTTTTCAATAATGAGTTTGCACATTGAAAAAAAAATTGGTTTAATTAAACTTATTATTAATTTGATGCAATTTTTTTTATAAAAAAAAAATATTTAAATTACGAGAAGATAAATAGGTTCAGCCACTCACAATTTCTAATTTTATTTGAACAATAACTAGAACAGAGGTTACAAATAAAACTGCTACGTTTATTTCTGAACAATATTGAAAGCTTTCACAATATACATATAACAAATAGTTACAAAAACTTTATAAAAATTAATATATGTTAAGATATTTTTAATAGTCATTAATATCTGTCGAGCAAAAAAATAGGTTCATTAAACAAAATGTTACAAAGTATATCTGATTATTTTGAATTTACTAGTTCTTTTTTTGGATTTTGTGGAAAATCCTTTGTTTTGTTAAAATGCCAAGCATCTACGAGGCATTGATTCGACCAGTGCCTGACAAGTTGCTAATGGAATTGAATACCAAGCTTCTTGCACTATTGTCTATAAATCTTCCTTATTTGTTGCTTTCAGAGGAGCAATTTTTTCCTTATCGATTCTCCATTGGTTCTCTATTAGATTTAAGTCTGGCGATTGAGAAGACCACTCCATCAGGTTAATATTTTTCCCGCAAACTACTCCTTCACGGCCTTGAGGTGTGGTTAGGATCATTATCTTTTGTTTGTCCATATTTGCCTTGATCCAAAATATTGGTCCAATGCCGTACCAAGAAAAACATCCCCATATCATAATTTTTCCGCCACCATGCCTAATGGTCTTTGTGGTGTACTTAGGGTCATAAGCTTTGATGTTTGGACGTCTTACTCTTCGCCTCATGAGACCACAGGATGTTTCTCCATTTTTTTATGCCTTCGGTATTTGTCTGTTGTTTAACAGTGGACCTTTTGCGCAGCTCTTCCAAAAAAAAATTTATCTTGCAAACGTCGCCTATTAGGTCACTCTGAGACTGGTAGCTCTAATTTATTTTTCAGCTGTACTGAAGACAGTACAATGTTTCGAGCGACCCATTTGAAAATATTCTTTGTAAATTTTTGCACCAATTTGTGTTAAAATGTTTAGTTGTAAGTTTTTAATGCACATTTTTTAAATTCTGACGTTAGATTTTTTTACCTGGCATTATTTTCAAAGAGAACCTATTTTTTTGCCCGGCTTTTATATTTTAAATAACTTAGTATATATTTCTTGATGTAAATTTGAGGTAACTTGTTGTTATATATTATGAAAGCTTACAATATTCCCCAGTAACGGGCATTCCAGTTTCATTTGTAACCTTTGTAATTCTTCAAGCGAAATTAAAAATTATGAGTCGCTGAACCTATTTATCTGCTCGTAACTGTGTATCACAAATTCATAGGTATTTCACAGATCTTATCGAAAAAGACTTGTAATCAGTTCGAAAAAAAAAAATGCTACAACAAAAAAAATCTTTACTTTATTTTACATTGTCAATAAACTCTGCACAAAAATTTTCTTAAATTTTACAGGCCTGCGCCAAACCCTAGACAATCCATCATTGTAGTACAACATCATCTTCGTTTCATCACAAAATGTTATATTGTCCCAATAGTCATTCGGCTGTTTAACATTCAGAATAGCGAAGGAAACCTCTTTCTTTATTTCTTTCTGCTCTTGCTGAGTATTTATTTCTTATTAAGGCACTTAAGGCTTAACAAAGCGTTTATTTTGCATCGTCAAGTATGATTCAAAAGGAGCTTGGTTTGTACGTTAGTACTATTTTTAGGCTGTTGATAAAGAGCAAATTTTTTTTGCCTAAACTCCATTAAAAGTGCCAAAACATACGAGTAAATTGACGAGGACTGATCCCGAAATAACGGAATTGATGTTACGTGGCGGCCTGCTTAATTCACAGACCAAAGAAAACTTTCAGACAAGAGACCGTCGAAAACAAATAACTCACTGGATGCTGTGCGAAATGCGTGGCATCAATTTTTCTTTAATACTAAAAATTCTTTTTTTTATTATACGCTCTCCTATTTTTATGCACACAACTGTATGTATAAGCATAACAAACATTTTTCTAGTTCATACTTGTTAGTTTTATATCAGAGATGTCGGGACAGTTGTGGAGAAAAGATTTATCATGTAAAATTAAAAAAAAAACGGATTAAATAGAAAATGACAAAAACACCAGTCATTTTCCTGCAAATATATATGTAGCTTAATATATCCCAAACAAAACGATCCATATATTATTAAATCTGAAATGGAGTGCAAATTCAACATCTATACATATAATAAAACAGTAACTCATTTCCTGTCTGTTTTTCTTTCTGTCTGTGTTCGCATCACGTAAAAACTACTGGGTGGATTTACCTTAGTATCCTGGGGGGATACTAATTCAAAAACAAAATCATTCGAATTTGTATGACTTATACATTGTGTTTCGAAAAGATTTTCTTTCCAATCGAATTACGCAGTAATCCTCCTGATGCAAATATAGGATACTTTTTTCTCCAAACGTATTTTATTTCCAAAGTACGCAATTTCTTTACCGATTTAAAAGCGGGATATTTTAAACACGGTTGAGCAACAGATGGCTCTAGTTTAAAATATGAATTGAAAGAGGGATATTTGAAACACGGTTGCGCAACGCATGGCGCTGCAATTTAATTAAAAAATCAAGTACCGAGAAAACTAAAAGTACTCGCTTTCAGAGCACAAAATTCTACATCACTAGGCAGACAAATTAATGTCAAATATGTAACGGTGCTTTTGTAGTGACGCGCTGAAATTAAACATTGTGTAAAAAAAAAAAAACAGAAAGATACAGTGTTGGAAGAAAAAATAGGAACGCATCAAAATTTCTATATTTTCTTAAAATTATTAAATAAATAAAACTAAGTACGTATTTTAATTTAAAGATATTTAAATTGTCTACATAAAAAACTAAATAAAAAGAACAATCATGCTTTCTTCGTGGAAATATATTAAATCTTGGAAAACATGCGTGGAAGAAATAATAGGGACATTTTATAATTAAATAAAAGTAAAAAAATGTGTTTCATAAATATTTCTAACTAACTCTTATACTATTAAATACTTGGTCGGAACGCACTACATTTTGATAACTTCGTGACATCGCTGATTCATTGAATTTACACAAGATTGACATACACATACGGGAAAATAGAATACCAAGCTTCCTGAAATTTATTCCTTATTTTTTACTTATTTTTATACTTAAAAGGACCAATCTTAATTTTAAGGACTTCCCAGAGGTTCTTGATAGGTTTTAAGTCCGGCGAATGAAAAGGCCACTCCATCACGGATACTTGTTTTCCCTGAAGCCAACATTTTAAACTTCTAGCGAAATGTTTCGGGTAGTTGTCTTGCATAAACTGGCAAAGGGAAGCATATTGTTTTGGAGAATTCTCAGATAAAAAGCAGCGGTAATTTTTCCCAGAATCCAGACATTTGGGACAACGTCAGACGAAGAAGAAAAGCACATAAAAGTCATTAACGATCCGCCGCCGTGCTTAATTGTCTTTTTTTTATATATTGAGTAGTACGCTGGGGGCGACCTACAAAAAATTACCCATCTGATGGAAACAATTTTATCTTTTTCTCGTCAGACCACAGGACGTTATTACAGTTATTATAACGCAGACTCCGATCCAAAAGTCCATCTTCCTGAAGCACAGACAATTTTTGTGACTTGAATCTTTGAAGTACGAATTAAAGGGTTATCAAAAAGTTTTATTCTACGCTTTTTTTCCTCTAGTTTCGGCAGTTACTTTTGAGTGTATTGTGTTAAACACTTTACTTCTGGAGCACTTCATTGACTGAATAATTTTTTAGAGATAAATCCTCTACTTTTAAGTTTATCTTCATATTTTTTTCGCATCTGTTGTATGAACACCACGACTTATTATTAGATTATTAAAAATAACGCAATGCACTAAAAAATTGTTTTAGTCACAATAACTACATATTTTTTTATAAATATTTTTCAAAAATTTTCTGTTTTGTGCAATTTAAACACAAATAACTTGTAATCTAAAGGAGACAAAGTTAAAGAAAAACATGATATAAAATCCTGTTAAATTTGAAAAAATTTATCAGCTATTACCAACAAGAAACGTCCACATCTTGAGATCTCTTATAAAAACGCTCACATCATAAATTGCATAGGACTGCAATTGAGGTGTACATGTAGCAAAATTCTCCCTGGGATTGAATTTGGCGTTTGTTGAGAAAAATATCCCAGATCTCATCCCATCATAGATTCTCATCCTATGAAAAAAAAAAAATCGATAATCGAATGTACACAGCCCTTTGTCCTTTTCTTCTGAATCGACATACCCCGTATGTACTTGTTTATTTAAAAACCAAAGCTTTTTACAATAATGCAAATAAAATATTAATTTTTTTATAATTGTATGATTTATGTTTGCGACAGTTCTTACACTATCGAATAATATTTCAAACAAAAGTATTGGATGGACCAATCGTTATCGAATACCATAATCTTAAATGTCGATAAGAGTTATTTGATATCGAATAAGGAACGGGGATCCCAAATGTAAAATTTCAATCAAAGTCATTCGATCACGAATGCAGCGAACGAAGAGTAATAAAAATGTGTGTTTTAATGAGAAAAGCCTTACACTGCTTTAAATTATTTTGTTTTTTAATTCTTATAATGATAAAGCTATAATTTTGACCGTATTTTCCTTTATGACTTAAAAGAATGTAAAGTAGCAAACTGTAGTAATTTAATGTAATTTATTCAGATTTCTTATGTTTTGTTTTCTTTTTTGCTTTTTATGTTTCTTTATTAAAATCATAAATTGAATGCGTTAACACAAAATACCATTGAAAAAAAAAAAACTAAATGAAAATGTTAAAAAATAATCAAAATAAAATGAAATCAAAACCCTATACATATGCACCTCAACCAACAAATCCCATAAATAAAAAAAGATTACGGCTATGCAGGCAGTTATGATGGCTATGGTGGTAACGGTGGTAGTTACGGTAGTGGTGGAGGCAGTGGTGGTGGTAATCGTGGTGCTGGTGGGCCCAGAGGTGCTCCCAAAGGAGGTAGTATATATAAATTTTCAAACTAATTCATATTTGTCTGTTTATAAAACAATTGGTATTTTTGAAACAAATTCATAGAACATTTTATAGAAAGTAAAAAAAATCGGTCAAAATTTAAATAAAAATTAAAAAAAAAATCATTTTGGTTTCAAGCGAACAAAAATTGGTTGTTGGATTTTTGTATCTTATTTATAATGATTTAGCTAAAATATTGTTATCTAATTGCATCTCCCAATATTACAAACATAATGTTGGTGGATACTTACAAATATATACATATATTTTTTAATTCTTTTCTATTTAAGGTACTGGAGGCGGTTATCAATCTGGCAAACAAAGAGGGACAGGACGCCAGCCCAGACATCAACCTTATTAAACTAAACTTATTTACTTTAAACAAACAAAAAAAACTAAGCAAAAGAAATTAAAAAGTAATTTTTAATTCTAAAAAAACACAAATGGGAAGGAAATAAACCCAAGCAACCGAAAGTCTTTCTTAATAAATATAAAAAAAACATTATGCTTATCGACAGCATAATTCGATTACAATTTAACAATTACATAATTTAGTTCGTTGTGGTAAGTTTTTTTCTTTTGCTAAATTTTTTAACTTAAAAGTTGAGGATGGAAATTGATCGACCTAATTTTCTTGTAATTACAATAAAGCTGTAATTTTAAATTATTTTATAAAGTCTGGAAATTAGTGTATAAATCAATTTTCCATATAAACCTTTGGGGTTACTGCCTATTTCCAACAAACAAATATTTGAAACACAATGTAATGTCATGCAAGTTCGAATATTTTTTTTATTTCCAATCGAAATATGCAGTAACTCCACTACCTACTTTAAACTTTTGTTCTAAAAAACGATTTTTAAACTAGATTTTGCAATTTTTAATATTGTTTAAAAATTCTACTCTTTACCAGAAGTGACAATCTCGCTTCTCTGTATTTCTATATAGCTTTTCTGAAGATTGTATTTTCATATGAATCGTTATTTCAGAAACTCAATATGTGCTTGTTATCTCATCTTGTCTCTCTCTCAGTATTTTATCAAAAACTACATATGACAAACTGAATTTTAGTTAAAAATCTGATTCACATTAGATGCCAATAATTTATAGAGCTTTTCCTTTAGAAATTAAAATGATTATTTGGATAGATTAAAGGCTGCATCCTTAACTTTTTTTTAATGCGCTTAATTTCTAAAGCACATCTACATAAATCTACCTTGACAATATATTTTGCCCATATCTACATATGTATAAATAAAATCAAATGTAGTTCGTTGGTAATCACTTAAGAACGGCTGCACCGCTTTGGCCATCTTTTTTTTAATATTCATTGTAACACAATGTTTTTACGCCCACTTTTTAAGTAGGTAGAGAACTATAATAGGTAGATTTTTGGAATTTTCCACCAGTAACCCCTTATTAATATACATATGTACATAGTTTTCGTTTCAGTTAAAATTTTTTAGTTTTAGGTTAGTTTTAGGTTAAATTTGAGATTCCTATTGGTACAAAAATTTCATTTGTTAAATTTGACAATTATTGCTTACTTTTCGTTTTTTAGAACATGCGGTGTTTGCAATATAATTTGTATTAAATATTTTTTTCTTTTTCTTTTCAGCGTTCTTTCTATTTATAATTATAATTTAATGATAGTCAACAATCATCCAAATCAACGTTTTTTTTTTCAAAACCTTTTACTGCAGTCCCTTTTAAGTTATACACATACACAGGGAGTCCTTGTTAAAAAGGATATTTTGTTTTATCTTTAATTAATCGTCTCTCGTCAAATTTTCATTTGTAAAAATCAACAATCTTCTCTAAAGTTTATAAAATAATATAAAACAATCATTCCAAATCCATCAAACAAAAACTTGCAATATTCGGCATTCAACACATTATTTTTACATCCATTTACACAATACCAACTCCCAAGCAAAACAGAACTTTTCAATCAACCTTAACATAATTAAAATACATACATATGTAATAGTTTCGGCTACTCTTTTAGTTCTTAAAATAAATTTAATTTTATTTTTAAATTTAAATAAACAATAAAATAGTAACAGTACGAATATTTTTTCATTTTGTTTGCTTAAAATAGATATTTGAAATGTTTTCTCCCCTTCAGAAAAATATAGCCCACCTCATAACATAAAAACCTGCTCTTCCTATTTGTTAAACGTTCTCACGACAGCATAGAAATTATCCTAGACTAGAAAATTAATTTGATTTTTTAAGGAAAAAATCTCTATGACATTAACAGACCTTTAAATTCATAAGTTTAGATATTGAAAAAAATTTTAATTTCAAACAAAACCTCTTTTTTTTTTTCATTGGCAATATGACGGACTTTTTAGTTACTTTGTATTGTAGTAAATACATTAATATACTTTTTGTATCTTTAAATACAAAATATAATATATTTTTTTTTAATTTTAAGTTTTTTTATACATATTTTCTTTTTCAATTTACACTACAAAACTTATAATCAATCATACAAAAGCGAATCATGCAAAATAAAGCAAGAAAAAAGAAATAAATGAATATAAGTACATACATGCAAAAACAGTTTGTTTTAAATTTTATTCTAAAGGAAGAAAAAAATCATAAATAAAGCAACTAAAACCACCAAAAGAAATTATATATAAATTTTAATAAAGTCCCATTTTAATAATAAATTTTAAATTTTCATTTCACCAATAATTAAAAAGAAAATGAAAATATTTTTAATTAGTCATCCTAGCACGAGTTTTTTGAAATATAGCTTTTTTAATATTCACCATTCTTAAGTTACATAAAAAGAAAAAATAAAAAACAAACTAGAACAAAAGTTGTTCCTTATCATCTCTTACAACATTGGACAAATTATTATTTCATTTAAGTATTTTCTTAAAAATAAGAAATATATTCAAATTATATTTATGAATGAAATATATAAATGTACAAAAGATACGACTGTGTTTTATTTTTTTCTTATTTGATATTCTGTGTAAGGCGATGTCTTTTACGTCAGCTGTCAAGTCTATGGCGTTTTTTAATTTTTCCGTAACGTGTAAAAAAAACTGCTACGACATTTTTAATTCAAATTTAATAAAAATTATAAATTATTTTTTTACTTTACCATACGTAGTAAAATGTAAAGTATAGTAATCGTGAAAAAAATCGAGGTCGGGATTTTGACGGATTTATACGTTTTGAGGTCTCCTGGTTGGGTGTGTATGCCACTATTTTTATGGAGTTTGTACAGGTCATACCGTTTGACATATCAATATGAAATTTAGAACGTGCCTTTGGTATATGGAGATAAAGAGCTGTATAATTTTGGGCATAATCGGGAGAGGGCAAGGGTTAGTTTCCTTACCCTCAAATTTTGTGAACGCTCTACAGGTCATACCGCATGACATTAAATTGAAATTTTGTATGTGCCTATGGTTTATGGAGGTGAAGAGTTGTGAAAATTTTGGACAAAATCGGGAAAGGGCAAGGGGTAGTTTACTTAACACCCCAAACCGAAAATAATTATTTTTTCGATTGGAATATACTTTAAACTTTTATTCTTTATGTAATATATCCATATAAACATCTGTTTCCATTGGGTATGGTAAAGTTAAGTGTAGGCCACTCCAGTTTTATTTTTCTGGAAGTTTATGCTTCAATATAAAATTTTCTTGACTGATATAAAGAATTTCAACACTTATCTTTCATCTTATCTTTATTTTTAAACATTTTTAACATTTCTATTATTATCTTTTTCTAACAACTTGTTAATGTCATATTTAGTGTCTAGCTTTTGTGCGTCTTTTTTCGGATATTTCGGAGTATGTAGATAAAATAATAATTTCGTTGCGAATTTCTTGTAGTAGGCCCTTATTATGAGTTGCATTCGATTTTCGTTCTTCTCTGGCTAACGAACATTGAATGTCAAATTCGTATTATGAGTTGGTAGCACTGTCGAAAATTTCAATCGAACACATTTTTGCTACGAAGCTTATTGAAAATGTAAGTACATACATACATATGTATTTCAATTTTTTATTGTTTTTTTTTTACAAATTATATTAATTTCATGCCGGTGTGAGGTTGTAAGTACAAAACAACAATTGGAAATTAATAAAACAAAAGTTTAAACGGCAAAAAATGGGTGGAAACCACACGGGAGCTAAATTGTATGGGGCCAGCCGTTAGAACAACAGCAAATTGGTCATATTAATTAATTAAATTTTTTCCTTTATAAATGGAAATTTTATAGTGCTATCTGATAAATATGTACTATTGTCAATAATCCAATAGAGGTATATTCACAATAGCGCTATTTTTTTATCGCATATACTCGCCCATGTTCTGAACACGCTGCGTTTTCAAATCGCAAATCTATTTTAAAACGCATTTAAGCATGTTCTGAAAACGAAGCGATTTGCTGGCGTTTTGCTTAAAACAAAAATTTTTTATTGAAAGTATTTAATAAACTACCAATCAAAATTAAAATGCCTACAGCGTATTTACTTGCTCTATTGGCTTAAAAAAACCTACAAGCAAGAGAAGAGGTAATAAATCGACAGTTTATAAATAAACCAATGATACCGACAATTGACAAAAACAAAACAAAATTTTAAATTGCACATTTTTAATTAAAATTGTGAAAAAGTGTTAAAAGTTTTTCTTCAAATAAAAACAGAACATATTTAATTTTACATCAATTTATTTGCTCTCTTTCAAGTGCAGTTTAAATAAATTAGTCAAGTGAGAGTCAGACTCACACAAGTAGGGTTCCGTACTATGTATGTTCAGTATAACTTTAAAAATACAAGTTGTTATTTTAGCACATCTTAGGGGGCACCCTTTAGTTTTTAATTATTTAAGGACTTTTTATTTGTTATAGCGGCTATGGCAATTCCCTTTCTATGAATATATCAAGAGTCTACCTATTATGAATAAAAAAAATTAGGCAATATACGTGAAAAACATGTACAAATTTCAAGAGTCTACCTGTTATAGTTAAAAAATAAGGCTATATATGTATGTGGAAATCACGATACTGTCGGAATACCCTTTAATTTTTACTTTTTGTTATAAAGGCCGTATTAATACACCTTCTACGAAAACTTCAAGAGTCTACCAATTATAGTTTAAAAATTAGGCCATATAAATACAAATCAATGCACTGTCGGAACACCCTTTAATTTTTGCTATTTGTTGCAGAGGCCGTAGTAATATAACATCAATGAAAATTTCAAAAGTATATCTATTATGGTTCAAATTTTAGGACATATTCACGAAAATCACGTCACTGTTGGAACACCCTTATACATGCAAATCACACAATTATCGGAACACCCTTTAATTTTTAGGTTTTCTATTAGACTTGTTTATAAAGCGAACTAAGTTTTAATTACTGTTTATAAATTTTTAGTATACATATGCCTCCTACATTTCAAGAAATAAACACATTTGTGAATAACACCTCTCTGTCGGAACACCCTATAAGTTTCAGTATTTGTTGTTATAGCGGCAACAGCTATACATCATCTGTGAAAATTTCAAGAGTATACCTATTACGGTTCTAGAGATAAAAGGCGCTGACAGACGGACAGACATTGTAGCGAAAACAATAGGGTTACGTTTTTACCGTTTGGGTACGGAACCCTAATAAAAATGACCAGATCGCTTCAGCATACTCTAGCGGTTTGAAAACGCCAGATTTCTAGCGTTTTCGTTTGCCAGAACACCTGTTTGGCGTTTTCAAACCGAAAGCGCAAATTTTAAGCGATATGCGTTTTTCAGAACATGGGTGACTATTTTGATTACAGTCGAAGATCGAAAGTTGCTCATAATAGAAAATGCGACTTTTAGAGAATCACTGAAAAAATCAAATTGCAGGAATCTTCAGTGAATTTTATTGTTTTTTTTTTGTACCGATCGATCCACCCGAATTTATTTAAGAAATGAATTGTAGTAAAGCAAATTACGAACAAATCTAATTAGAGAAATAGCTCAAAAACAAATTTGCCACACGACAGAAAAATTACCCATAATAATTTGAGAAAATACCTTTGAAAATAATACAGTTGAAAGATTTCTTGCTTTTGATATTTTAAATTGCCGTTTTTATTTTAGTCCTGATGAAAAACTCCAACGACAGTTTTTGTCGTATATTAAAGGCAGTAACGCCATACACGGTACGGAAAACTGTAGTAGATTTACATTTTGAGTAGTATTTTTTCCGTTATCGCCTCAAACAATACGCATTTTTAAAAACGGCTAGTTTTTTATAATACAACGACTTACACAATAAGGCTGAAGGGGACTTGATCTTATTGTTCGCAATAAAACAAAACGCACTACTGTACAAGAATGACAGAAGACAAGATTACACCATGAGCATGTTTTCCCGTAAGATGACGTTATTCGGCAAATTTAAGGTTTCCAAGTCTGTAATCGACAAATTTCTTCAAATAAGTACGTCCCGTTCCACACTTGCAATTTTTGTTTCTCCAACACATGTATTTGTTGTTGGGAGAGGGAACAAAAATAGCCGCGGTACAATGTTTCATGTACTTGAAACTGCTGCGGCTCTCAATTTTCGAAGTATGCACACGAATGCAACAACAAAAGAGAATTTAAAAAATGTTTCAGAAACAAAAATTGCAAGTGTGCAACGGGACTAATAGGTAAAAATTGCAAACTCTGCAAATAAACTCTAATAATCAGAGCTGACAGGTTCATTTAAGCCATCTGGCAACATTGCCTTGAGTTGTTAACAACGTGTTATTTTTTGCTCGTGTGTGATTTTTCTTTAAAATTTAATTTTTCATTTAAATCGCTTCCAATATGGCTAGCCAGAAGCGAGAATACTTTGGGAATAGTCCCAAATTTAAGACGATAAGGATTGATCCTGGCCCTAGTAACAGGTTTCATTTGCTAGCAAATGAAGAAGAAGAAGAGGCAAGAGCCGTCAAAGAAAGGGTTCCACCAATAGTGGTAGACTCGTGTCACAGTTTCTCAAAAGTTTGGGAAATACTTGGTGAGGAGTACTTCTTCAAGAGAATGACAATTGGAACTAAGGTTACATGCAATACAATGGTCCTGTATGAAGCTGCGTTAAAAAAGCTGAGTGAACTGAAGTACAGTTTTTATACACACGAAGTTAAAGACGTAAAGCACTTTAAGTTAGTGTTATTTGGTTTGCCAAGAACAGACGCAAAACTTTTAAAGGAGGAATTGATTAAAATGCACAACATAAACCCAGTAAGTGTCAAAGAAATCGTAACCAAAAGGACTACAGCTGATGACGCTATATACTTGATTGAGTTTAACAAACAAGAAGTGTCAAAAAATGATATTATGAAAATAAAGTACTTTTGCAATATTGCTGTTTACTGGAGAAGACCTCTTAAAGGGAATAAAGGGCCTACGCAATGTACGAAGTGCTCTATGTACGGACATGGAGCTAAAAACTGCAATAGAGTTATCGTCTGCGCAGTTTGTGCTGGCAATCACGACCAGACTGAGTGTGTATTGGCCAAAAACACTCAAGGGAGTAATGTTGTTTATAAATGCCACAACTGTAGCCAAAAGAACTTAAGAAACTCGAATCACAGGTCCGACGATCCTAAATGCCCTTGCCGTAAAGATTATTTAGAAATGCGCCTACGATTAACTTCTAAGTCTAGACCTAATTTCAACAAGTCGAGAATTAATCATGTGTATGATGAGACTGAGTTCCCACACCTGTCAAGTCAGAGTCAACCAACTGATTCACGAGAGCACACCTTCCAAAGGAAAAGTTTGTACTCTGAGGTTTCGAAAAACAGACCCCGCGACAGCAACAACGATGATGACTTATCTAACGAGAGACTGTTAGAAATCTTCTTTAGTGCTGTGGATGCACTAGAAAAATGTCGAAATAAATTTGACAAATTAAGAGTGCTTGGCATGATGCTCAAGCATGCTATATAAAATCATGGGTAGTCAAAATGTATACGTTATGCACTGGAATGCACAAGGCATAACAACTGAGTCAGCAGCTGCACAGCTCGAAAAAGTTCTCCATGAGAAAAATATTGATATTTTACTTCTTAACGAAACGTTCCTGAAGCCGTATCATAGGTTAAAATTTGGAGGCTACAAAATATACAGAGAAGACCGTCAAACACATGGTGGGGGTGTGCTTATAGCGGTTAAAAATTACATAGATCATAAGTTGTTACCAAAGATTAAAACAATAACCATAGAAAATATCTCTGTGGAAGTTAAAATAAGTGGACGTCCCGTAAGTTTTATCTCTGCTTATAATCCTGTTTACACTTCTAATTTTAAAACTGACTTAGAACTTCTTACCAATTCGTGTAGTGACTATTTTATTTTTGGTGATTTGAATGCACAACATGTGAGTTGGAATTGTATTTCAAACAATTCAGCTGGCAAAGAACTGTACAGACATCACTTAAGTTCAAGTTATTATGTATATCATCCGGATACACATACTAGATTCGGCCAAAATATAATTCCAGTCCAACCATCCACGGTTGATATTTTACTTACTAACTCTAACATTTCATTTTCGCAGTTACAGTCACATCCAAATATTTTACAGTCTGATCACACCCCAATATCTTGTTACATTTTTGGAACACCACAAAATCACTTTGTTACAGTTCCGTTGTATAATCAGGCTGATTGGCCAGCAATTAAATACTGGGTCGAGAATGAAATTAAGAATCATAATATCGGACAAATAGAGCTTAACAATATAAACCTAGATTCGTCATTAAATAAATTAGTTAGTATAGTTAAAGAAGCCTTTTCCAAGATTCCAATTGGCCAGAAAAATCCTTGGCAGAGGGAAATTTCAAATACGTCTAAAATGCTGATTACTCAGAGGAACAAGTATAACCGTAAACTTAAAAGATGTAGAGATCCTACTTACAGAACTCAACTAATCAGCATTTTAAAACAGTTGAATCAATTAATTGATTTTCATTTGAAAAGGGATAGAAATGAAGCGTGGGCTAAATTCATTTCCAAACTGCCTTCCGGCTCTAAAAAGTTTTGGAAACTAACAAAAGCTTTAAAAGGTAGAAATTCTGCAATCCCCGATCTAAATATAAATGGGGAATTTTTAAGTACCGGTGAAGCAAAAGCAAATGCCATTGCGGAAGTTTTTAGATGCAACAATAATATCACCAACAACAATTCATCACCTTTAGATAATGTGGTTCTAAATTATGTGCAGGAACTTAACAATGTAAATCTCGCTGACAGTGACAATTTTGAATTCACAGATGCAGTAGAGGTAAAGACATTTGTTTTTTGTTTAAAAAATAACAAAGCCCCAGGTTTAGACGGAATTAACAGCATTATTTTAAAAAATATGCCCGATTACTTTTTTGAAACTTTGAGCAAACTATTTAATTACTGCTTGAGAAATGGTCATTTCCCCATGATATTTAAAAAGGCCAGAGTTATACCTATTTTCAAAACTGGAAAAGATCCTAAATTGCCTTCCAGCTATAGGCCAATAAGCATTTTGAGCTTGTTGGATAAAGTCTTTGAAAAAATAATCCACAAAAGAATCGTAGAGTTCTCAGAACAGAATAACATTATACATCAGCAGCAGTTTGGATTCCGAAGAGAGCACTCTACGGTACATCAAATCAAACGAGTGGTTAATATTATTGAGAATAATAAAAGAAATCGTAGAAGTACAGGTATTATATTTCTTGACATTGAAAAGGCTTTCGATACAGTATGGCATAATGGCCTATTGTATAAACTTAACTCTTTTAGTTTTCCTTTATATTTACAAAAAATCATACAAAGCTTTTTAGACCAACGTTCATTTGTAGTTTTCGTGGAGCGCATCTCATCAGATGAAAAACATATACTCGCAGGTCTACCGCAAGGTTCCGTTTTGTCACCTACGCTTTATTCGTTATATACGTCAGATATCACTCTACGCAGGAATCAGGAAGCAGCATTTTATGCAGACGATAGTGCTTTCATTTGCAGCGGTAAGGTATCTAATTCATTAGTTAGGAAAATGCAAGAGAGCTTAAATTCAAGCCAAAAATATTTTAATAAATGGAAAATAAAGGTCAATGATGATAAAACACAGGCCATTATTTTTCCATATAATAAGTCGCCAAAACGCATACCTTCTCAATCTATGTTGTGCCGTGGGAATGTTATACCTATAAAGTCAGAAATCAAGTATTTGGGCATTATAATGGATAAAAAACTAACATTTAAGCAACATGTCAACCAAATTTGTGAAAAAGCTATAAAGTGTGGTCGGGCATTGTTTCCCATACTCAACAGAAGATCTAAATTGAATATGAAAAACAAAATATTGTTATATAAAATGTGCATTCGACCAATTATGAGTTACAGCTGTCAAGTATGGTTTCATAAAACTGCGAAAACTCATACCAAAAAGCTTCAGATTATACAAAACAAGAATTTGAAAATAATTCATAATCTTCCTCGTAGGTATCCGACAAATTTACTTCACAGTAACTTTGGACACAAGATGATAAACGATTTCACTAGAGAACTGACACTGACATTTAATGAAAAATGCAGACTGTCAAACTTTGAATCAATAAGGAATTTACAAGATAATCACTAAGATTCGTTCGTTAAGAATGAATGTATTAGTGATTATCCAAACAAATTTCTTTATAACTTCCATAGAGATCAAAAAGGTTTTTTGAGCTATTTTCCTTAAGGATGTATATTTATTGTTATTAGTTTTGTAAATTTAATTATAAGACTCTTATTGTTGTAGTACTTATAGTAAAATCTCATACCTCTGTACCTTTTATATTTTAAACTTGTAAATAAAGACTTTTATTAAAAAAAAAAAAAAAAAAAAAAGGTTCATTTAAGAAAAATCGGAGAACTGAAAATGTAGATTTTGAACTATCTTTTTTATATTTTAGTTAAAAACAATCAAACTAAAATATAAGAAGTCATCTTTAAAGTTAGCTTAGAATAGAAATAGTTTTTCAAATTAGATCATGTATACATACATAAAATTAAAGAGACCTTCTATATGCCATGCGTAGAACTTCTCTCGGATACGATCCTCATTTTTGTGTGCCTTCCAAAGTTCTTTTAGAAGACCTTGGCTCTTTCTTCTAAAAGATCCAGTACACATTCCTACTTCGCTTTTCTTATTAGGGAAGTAGCAATGTGTACTCATTTTGTATAAAAAATACATAATTTTCTATTTTTAGATTCCTTAATTATAAAACACAAAAGTTCATTGAATTGCCTTTATCTACTTCATTTCTGCTTGAAATTGAGATGCTTCGATAGACGGATTGGCAGTGCGCTAGTCTATCAACCTGGAGATCGACGGTTCGAATCCCAAAAAATTTTAATTTTTCAAATAAAAAGTGCTTAAATTTAAAACTAATTTTTGTTTAGTTTTTGTTACGAAAACCCTTTTAAGAGACATTAAATTAAAGGCAGACAATTTTGGGGAGACCTTCTGGAATTCTTGCCGGCAGAAGCGACAGTGGAAGGCCTGCTCCGTAATGACAATTTGTGTAGAAAAGACAAGAATGGAATGCAAACAGAAGGCCGTGTGCCTCTAAAAGAAGGAGTAAAGAGGCCTTCTAGAAGGCTTTCATACTCCTTTTTACCACTGGGCATAAATCAAACATATACATAAATCTCATGTACATACATACATAAATATTTACAAAAAGATGATAAACTATATTCATGATACATGTAATTTTTTTTTTTTAATTTTACAATTAACATTTTTATTCAGTTAGGTTTTCTTTACAATCAGCTTTATTGTGTAAGGCATTATCGTTTTACGTCAGCAGGCAAAGTCGATGGAGTTTTTTAATTTTTTTCGTACCGTGTAAAAAAACGCCTAAGAAATTTTTTGTAATAGAACAAATGATTAAAATTTAATAAAAATTTGTATGTTTTATATTTTTTTAATTAAAGTTTACATATTCATCAATTCCTTTTTTCTTATAAATGATATTTTCCTTGTCTTAATTTTTACACGTTTTTAACGTTTCGACTTCTTGCTAATAACTCATATCAAAGGCCCCCAACCAAAAAAAATGGTTTAAATGAAAATACATAGGTTTGCTAAATATTTAGCAAAGTGACACAAACCTACTTGTTGAAAGCTGGTATGCTACTGATTTAAAATTTTTACATGTTTTGTTCTCTTTATGAGATTCTGGTTGAGATTGTGTTTGTGCTCACAGACCCTTAGGGGTTTGCGTGGGGGCTCTTGCTCATATAGACCATGAGTTGTTTGGAGCGTAAATATGTATGTACATATGTAAGTATGTCATATTTAGTGTTCAGCATTACGCAACTTTTTGCGGATATTTCCAAGTATGTATGTATATAGATTAAATAACATTTTCGCTGCGAATTACTAAAATTATAGAATATGTTAAATTTAGAGATTGAATGAAAAATCAAATTTTCAAGAATCTTCAGTGAATTTTATCGTTTTTTTACCGATCCGTCCAGCCGAATATGTTTAAGAAATGAATTGTAATAAAGAAAATCTAATTAGCGAAGTAGGTAGCTCAAAAATAAAAAAATGTCTACACGACAGAAAAAAAATTATACAGAATCTTAACCAAATCTCCGCATTTTTCACCCAAAATAATTTTAGAAAATACTTTTGAAGAAAACTAAAACGGTTGGATGACTTACTTCTTGCTTTTAATTTTATAAATTGCAGTTTTTATTTCAGTCGTGAAGAAAAACTCCAACGACAATTTTTGTCGTATTTTAAAGGCAAGAACGCCATACAAGGTACGGAAAGTTGTAGTAGATTTACATTTTGAGTCGTGTTTTTAGCGTTATCGACTCACACATGAAATAATGTCCCTTTGCTTTATTTCAGAGCTTTGATAAAATGTTTACAAAAACATTTCAATGTTTTTCCACAGCAAAAACAGAGTACTACTTCTGCAACATTTTTTCATGACTTTTTCATAAATAATAATGAATGTGCCTTGAATATGTACATACATATGTATATACCAAGGCATATTAATCAGGTAGCCTTACTACGGAGGGGAAATATTAAGGCGAAAATTATCAAATTTTTTATATGGATTTTGACAGTTCAACTTACAATTTTCCCCTTAAATAGAAGTTAAACTATCCATCTCCATATAAAAAAAAAAAAAATTAAGAAATTTACGCCTTAATATTTCCCTTTCGTAGTGAGGTTACCTGATGAATGTGCCTTGGTGTGTACCAATGTACCAAGGCACATTCATGATGAATGTGCCTTAAATGGAAGTTGAACCATAGATAACACATAGATAGTCAACTGAAACGTCAAAAACCTAAGTCTCTTGTCAAAAAACCTAAGTGTAAGAATGTATTGTTAGGCAAATTTGTATAAGTGTTGGTTTTTTTTAAATTTCCCCACAGCACCTAAACTGCACATAGTTGTATAAAATATTTTGGAAAAATAGAATATTTTATTTACGTTAAATTTCAGATGTTAAAATTAAATTATTCGTTTGCTTTTTAATAAAAATATGAATTTTGTATTTTTCTAATATATTTATGTACGAAAAAACGTCAGATGGAATGCTAATTTTAAATATTTAATATATTGATTTGAAAATTTTCATCCCCTAAAAGACAAAAAAATACAATGCTGTGTGGAAATAAATTTCACCAAGCAGATGTCAACAAAATTAAATTTATTTTGTATTAAAAAAATTTAAAATACAATAAATTGTTAAATAATTTTTGTGCAAAAATTCAAAATTGTTTAAATATTTGGAAAGTGCAATGGAATATCGCGTAATAGTGCCTAAATGTGAATTAGAATTTTACTCCCCTAAGTGTGTTGAATTCACACCGTACCCGTATGTGTGAAGACATTTGTAGCCACGTTTTTGACATTTGGAGAGCTGGCCATCTATGTGTTATCTATGAGTTGAACTATCAAACTTCATGTAAAAAAAATTAAATATGTTTGCCTTAATATTTCCCCTTTGTAGTGAGGTTACCCGATGAATGTGCCTTGATACATACATACATATATATGTATGTGATGGAAAACGATTTTGGAAACGAATCAAAAAATTAATTTTTAATAATTTTTATTTTTTTTTTAATATTTTAGTTTAATCCTCATTAGTGTTTGATTTTTATCTTCTGGGAAACTTTTTAAACCCAAATGTTAAGAGATGGGTTCAAAAATAATTCTCAAAGTCGATCGAAATTCATCACACCCTTTGAAAATTATAGATTTAAAATCGATTTTATAGCAGCCGTCGTTGTTGTAGCAGCCGTCTGTGATAATTTCCAGTGTCAACCTATTACGGTTCCCGAGATAGTAGGCGCTGACAGACTAGAGTTGTGCCGGTCATGTACGACCTAGTTTAATTGAACGATTCCCGTAACAACGATTCTCACTCGGTTCAGTGTTTTCTTTTTGATCGTTTATCGTTTGTAGCGTTTTTTTTTTTTGTTTTGTTCAGGGACTTGACATTTTGCTCTATAAAAGTTCACAAAAAATGATCAACTGGTCAAATGCTTTTTTTGTCGGTAACGTCAACTGGTAAATCTTAAAAAACAAATCATCTCAAATTTATTTTTATTTTTGTAAATTAAAATAATAAAGGAAATATTATAGGTTGATATTTAATGCAATTATCCTTAACCTTTTATGTATTAATATTGAATTTTTTAAGTACTGTAATAATTCCACAATATATATGTATATGTACATATGTAAATGGTTTTTTAAAATTATTCAGAACAACACGTATACCCTTTATTTCACATTAAAATTTGTACTAAAATAAAGAGATAAATTTTGAACTTACAAATAAGAAACCTGATAAATCAGATGTAATAAAATAATAAGATAAATATGTATTACAGAAACAGGGCACATATTTTTTAATTTTTCTTTTGCTCTGTCTTAATGCTTTCACAATAGGACAGATTTTTACACATTCTACATTCGGATTTATTTACTTTACATGTGTGTGTTTGAAATCTGTGAGACATGTACTTTGCCATGTACCTTACCAACAAATCTCGTCTGTCTGCCCTGTTTCTGTCTATTTTTTTTTTTTTTTGGTTTCTCTCCAAAAAAATTGGTAAATGGCAAAGGTACGAAACCAAAGCGCCAGGGTATGATTGCCTTAGCTTCCTCCAAAATCTGCAGAGCGACCTATACCTTCGTATAGGAAGTGAGACTCCAAATTCAGCTAGGTAAAATTAATGAGAGTTTAATGGTGCTCCTCCAGTGAAAATCTTGAGTTTATTGGTACTCCTCCAGTTAAAAATTGAGTTTAATGGTGCTCCTCCAGTTAACAATTGAGTTTTTTAAAATGGTGCTCCACCAATGTCCGACTTATTTAAATTAAAATTTATAAGTTATAAATTATAACCAAACGATTACACGTGGCTGATTAAACAACCACCAATAACAGTACCGTAGTACAGCTATTCGAGGACGCCAATCAGCCAGTGTGAGAACGAGACGCAAACCACTCGAAGGCCGAGCAACAAGGACGGCTTGATTGACTTTAAGCGATAATGACAATGACGCACGCACGTGTTCCCCGACCCAGAGCTACTTTACGACTGTGCTGTTTCTGTCTATTGTGAAAGGGGACTTCTTGTAAACATTTGTTTACAATTGTAAAGTGATGCCAGAATGAGCTAATGTGTTTGATAAGAATTAGGTTTAGTTGCTGTTTAAAATAAAGAACGATGACCGTAACGAACGACCTAGTTCATTAAATCTCGCTGTACGATCTGAACGATTTAGCACAACTCTAGCACCGACCTTGCAGCGAAAACAGTAGGGTTACATTTTCGCCCTTTGGGTACGGAACCCTTAAAAGTGAGGATAATGTTGACTGCTTGTCCAGAGCACCTATACCATCAGATATGACATACAAATTTTTACATCAGCTCTAAATTACATAAATTCATCTCAGTTAAATAATAATTCAATTAAAAAAAAAAATTATGATGTTCCGCTATTTTCCAGCTGGGGAGCAAACGGTTTCAATCAATGAATTCTAACGGACTTGTTGTGGTTATCCTTAAATCTACCTTGCGTAATTCATAAAATACTCTATATTCCCGTTACAAGGTAGATTTATCTTACTAAATAGTGTCAAATGTCAGAAAACTGTGTTTTATTGCTTTTTCACTTCTGTACTATAAAATTTCTAACAACATGCAACTTTTGACATGTCGAACTACTAAATCAGCTGGTGGACGACACTACCTAGATATACCTTGTCCCCGTTAGAAGAATATTAATATTTATTCCTAGTTGGTTGATAGATGTCGCCTGGGAATAATGTAAAATATCAAAAAAACATTACAAATTCGTCAAATGCAGACTACATACATATCTAGTATCGAGACGATATAGGGCATTTTGTATACATACATACGTACATATGTATGTGAGTCAAAAATTGGTTTTGTCTGAACACAATAAAACTTTGAAGCAATATTTGCTACATTATTTTAACCGTGATATAATAATTGAAGGTAATTCGATTCTCTCTTTTTGTCGCCATATTAACGATCTGACGTTTGCGGGAATTATTTAAATTTGTGCTACCATATCACATACTTTGTGAAATCCCATTTTGCGTTTTTTTCTTTATTTTAAATTTTAAAAATTAAAAAAAGAAACAAGCCTTAAGTTTATGTGTCTAAATAAACAAACGAAAATTGTTTTAGTTGAAAAAGAAAAAGTTGTTCTTCCTTTTCCATACGGTAGTAAGTAATACACTTTTGCAGGAATTCACAAATAAGACTTTTTAATTTCCCTATATCTGACAAGTGTCTAAGGTCCCGTTCAAAGTATATCTATATAAAGTACATGCAAGTCCACAGCTGTGAATACTTATTATTGTTCTGAAATGTCAAAATTTGTTTTAATTTTTAAAGCGCCATTGTGTTTGTTTTTATTTCAATTTATATACATACCAGTTTAGTAAGCTGTTTTTGACTTTTAAGAACGAATTTTACACAAACAAAATTCCTGTGGTTTTTGTAATATTGTATTTGTTGTAGAACTGCATGTACTTTATATAGATATGCTTTGGTCCCGTTTTTTTTAAATACAACTTACAAAAGGGCACCCCTTTTATGTTTAGTTAAGAAAAAATTTTTTAACTTAGATGGAAAGCTCATCTTTCAGGAAAAATTGAAAGTTGCACAATTATAGGAATTTAAAATTAAAAAATTTGATTTAATTTAATTTTATTGCGAATAAGGGGGCCAAATAACTCTATGCAAAACTGCTCAAAAGCAAAAATGAAAATTAACCCAAGAAATGCGCACACAGAATTTGGTAATATTATATATTAAAAGTAACCCAAAATATTGATTGCTTTTTGTCGTTTTTGAAAAAATTTCTTATGAAGAATTAACAAAAATGTTTTAATTAACTATCACCATATTTAAGCGATTTCATATTCACCCTTATTCTATTTGGCGACGGCGTCATCATCACCACATTTAAGCCGACATATTTTTATATTGACGTCAACATCAATTTGATTATAATTTTGTATTCCCTAATGCTCTTATGACGATGTGGACGGCTTATCGATAACACTGTTCTCTAGAGAAATATTCTTTTAAAAAAATTTTATATTGTGGAATGATTTAAAGTGCTTAATAAGAATCTGTTTTAAGTTTTTCTATCACGTTGAAATTTTCCATTTCTTCAACTAATTTTCCGAATTGGTTTAAACTAGTTATTTAAATCTTCTTCATTTTGAATTTTGTTGGCACTTCATTCGTTTATAAAAACCAAGACGATGAAATCGTCGTCGAACAACAAAATTTCAACGTCAAATATTCTTACAAAACACCAAATACCAACTTAATTAAGTGAAACGTCATCGTATTGTGGTTCGACGACGCCAAATGGAATAGAGGTGATTATCAAGAAATTCATCAATAAAAGTGTAAAAACAACGGTTTAAGTCCTAAAAACTAGCTAAGTAGTAACATTGTTTACCTTAAACAACAGAATTGTTAACATTAAAGATTTATTGGAATTAAAAATATAAAAAAATATCAATGCTCTCACTGTCACTATTGACTTTTTCCAATTTTTTATTTTTTACGGTAATTATTACTTTGGCGATTTTTTATTTTGTATCGATTTTTTATAAGGTCATGCAGCATACAGCTTAAACTAGGTTGTAATATAATTGTTTCATTTCTCAATACAGAAGAGTATACATACATATATAAAAGCTTAACGAAATCATAATCTATTACAAGAGTTATTCCTCATAAGTTTCATTATTAAACCAAAGTACGTTTTTATATTATGTTATTTATATAAATTACACATTTTTTAAAATAATTTCCAAAATAATTATGACTCGTTTCTATTAGTGCCTACGCTTTTTTTTTGCTGTTTACATAAAAACATACTTCAATAATTCCGGCAAACTTCAAACATTTTTGAAATGGAACTACCCTGTATTATTAACCGACTTCAAAAAAGAAGGAGGTTATCAATTCGTCTGAAAGTTGTTTTTTTATGTATGTAACCGCAGAACTCAGCCATTTCTGAACCGATTTTAAAATTTTTTTCTTTATTTGAAAGGTAATGCTCTCAGGTTGGTCCCGTTCAGTTCATTATATTAAAAATTAAAGGGTGTCCGCATACAACATACAAGTTTTTTACGTTTATTATGAACCGTAAAGGGAACCAAATTAAAATTTAAAAAAATTGCGTGTCGCTATAACTCCCAACCGCAGCAATTAATAAAAAAATAAATTTAAAGGATGTCGAGTACTATGACCGTTATAATAAAATGTATAAATATTTAAAATTTTAAATTAAAGGGTGCTCCAATAGTTCATTTAATTTGATATATATGGTCATACTTTTAAACAGTTGTACACAGGCCGCTGAAATTTACAAAGAGCCTGTATTGCTAAGTCAGCTATAACAAAAAGTATAAAATTTGAATTTGGAAATAAAAGGGTGTCCCAATAGTTAATGTAATTCTATGTTTGTCGCTAAACTTTTGAACTGTTATAGACAGACAGCTGAAATTTTCAAGGAACCTGTATTCCAAAGTCCACTATAGCAAATATACAATTTGAATTTAGAAATTAAAGGGTGTCCCCATAAATTATGTAATTTGATCTATATGGCCCTATCTCTTGAACCGTTAAACACAAACACTTGAAAATTAGGCAGAATGTCCACTACTTTCTCTGGTATAATAACAAGTATAAATATTTGGAATTATAATGTAAAGGGTGTCCCAATAGTTCATGTAATTTGATATATATGGCCAAACTTTTGAACCGTTATAGACAGACAGTTGAAATTTACAAATAATCTTTGTGACAACAGGTCTTTAATTTAAAATTGTAAACTAAAGGTGTCCCAATAAGAGATGTTATTTGATCTATGTGACCCTATCTTTGAAACCGTTATACACAGAGGCTTGAATGGTGTCCCAATAAAAGACGGATGCTGGTGAAAATAGCTTAACTTTTGAACAGTAATAGGGAGAGGCTTGACATTCACATAGTCTTTACTTTTTTTCCCTCTAATTTTGGCGCATATTTTATTTGGGTTAAATCTAATTCTTACAGATTACTTCTTACATTTTTAGTTTAGAATTGGTGCCCTTCTATCTGTTTTAAAGTCGGTTTTTTTTGCAAGAATTATTATATCATGATTTTAATTATGTACATACAGTATCGGTCAAAACGTAATCACCCCCTCAGTACATTTTTTTAAAATGATAATTTTTTAAGAAAACAAAGTTCTTCAAATTTATTTTTTTAATTTTTTATATCTTTATGATTGAAAAACACAAACTGATCCTAGCGCCATATCATCTTCAGTTGAGTTAGTGTGCTGTTTCAATTCCCATTAACGTTAAACCGCCAGATGATGACTTTTCCAAGATTCCCATACTAGTAGGCAGTGCATTTTCGTCTTCCGACTCATCTCGTTGCATCGGTTGAGTTGTCTGTTTACCGTTTGATGTGTTCAAGGCATATTAAACAAGGTGATAGCGTAAGGGAGAGGAAATTTGAGCAAAAAATTTTTTGAATTTTTTTTATATGGATTTTGACAGTAAAATAGATATTCTCTCTTAAAAAACCGGATTAATGTCAAACTCCATATAAAAAAAATTTTAAAAATGTCTCTTTAATATTAGCTCCGCCTTGTGCAGTCACCTGTTTAAATATACCTTGGGTGTGTTGGAACAAGTCGGTATATTTGCTTCGCCATTGGCCTCACCTTCCTCCTGAGTGCCATAGGTATATGGATTCCAGATCCTTGACTCTAGCTGTTTCTTAGATGGACTAACATCAAACCGCCGGCTACCTCGCCTAGTTTGATTAACATGCCTTTTCACAACTTTATCCTTTTACCGTATTTGATAGTGCAATTCTCCAAATCGTTTCATTATTGTTCCTTTTATCCATGGTGCGTTTTTCTTATCGTTAGGCAGAATATAAACGCTGTCTCCGACCTCAAACTCTCTATAACCTGATGCTCTTTTCATAACTTGCTTAGCAATCACTTTGGTAGATACATGTTCTGGTTGCATTAAATCCAATCTCGTTCGTAGTTGTCGTCCCAAAAATAACTTTGCTGGAGATACATCTGTAGTACTAAGTGGTGCGTTTTTGTTTTGTAGAAATTCATTAATATTTTGCTTAATAGTTTGTCGATCCCATGGCCTTAAGAGCATTCTTGATTGTTTGCACGCTGCGTTCTGCTTGTCCGTTTGTGGCTGGGTGGTACGGTGCGGTGTATTTATGGTATTTAACCCCAACTTTTGTTAAGTAGTCATTAAACTCTTTTGACGAAAAATTAGTACCATTGTCCGAGACCACCATTGTTGGTACGCCATAAGATGCAAATACCTCGTCGACCAACGTGATCGTTGCTGAAGCCGTTATTGATTTTGTAACTTTTATTTCCAGCCACTTGCTAAACGCATCTGTAATTACGTGCAGCATCATTCAATCAATTGGACCCGCGTAGTCCATATGAAACCTTTCCCAAGGCGCTCTTGGATTCTTCGACCTGCATACACTTTAGGCTTGTTAGCCATACTTAAGCAACTGTCGCATTCTTTAGCCATCCGTTCGATGTCTCCGTCTATTTTTATCCAGTACACAAATTACCGAGCTATTCCTATCATTTTCACTATACCCAAATGTGCTGTATGTAAACTTTTTAATACCTCATATCGAAATTTTTTAGGTATTACCACTCTATGCTCAAAGGTTAGACAGCCTGTAGTTTGCCTCCGGGGACTTTAATCCATACTTAAGTAAACAGCATCCTTTTTCTAATAGCTGAACCATTTTTCCCAACTTTGTGTCTCTTCTTATTTCCTGCTCAATTCTATTTGCAGTGAACGGCAGTTGATCTATTTGCCGTATGATAAAACTATCGAATTCATCGACATCAGCGCTTGAACACTTATTAATTTTCACCTGCTGACAGTGTGGCCCCTCCGGTGTCGCTCGTGAGAAATTGTCGGCATTCGCATTCGGTTCTGAACTCTTATGTAATACATTAAAATTGCTTCAGAAATCGGCATAATTCGCCATGCGTGAAATGCAGAGAACAGGCAGTGATTTTTCAGGCTGTAAAATCTGTGTGAGGGGCTTGTAGTCCGTAATTAATGTCCATCGTCGCGCATAAAGATATTTGAAAACTTTTAGTACGGCCCACACAATAGCTAACGCCTCCTTATCTATTTGTGGATACCGGCATTCCCTGTGGGTCATTGCTCTATTAGCGTACGCGATGCGATAGGACGGAACCCAACCCAACATTACTAGCAGCTGTCGCCAATAACAATGGTAGCTTCTGGTCATATGGTATTAACACTTTCGGAGACACTAGGATTTTCTTAAGTTCGCTTTATTAGCCTCGTTAGACCATACCATATTCTTTGTCCTCAGCATTTCACGGAGAAGTCTTTCTCTTGTAGACAAATCCGGAATAAACGCGCCATAATATGATGGTTTGCCTAAGAATATCTGTAATTGTTCGTTGTTAGGCGGCTTTGGTGCATTCAAAATTGCCTCGATGTGCTTAGTAGACTTATGTATACCCCTTGCATCTATCACATGACCTAGAAATTCAACCGATGAAGCCGCGAAGATGCACTTTTTCTTATTGAGCTTCAGCCACACGTTTTCATTCTGTTGAGAGTAATTTCTAGAATATTAATTAATTCTTAAATATGTTTAGCAAATATCAAGAAGTCATCAAAAAAATTGAGAACATTCGGAATTACCCCCAACACTGATTCCATTTTTCTTTGCCATATTGCAGGTATATTTGCTGCTCCTTAAACCATGTGTGACTGTGTTCAGCCTAAGAACGTGTGCAAATTCGTCATCTATAGTTAGGTGAGTGTACGCGTCCGTTATGTCAATATGGGCAAACACTGTAGCGCCCTGCATTTTATTAAACAGATCCTCTGCCTTTGGTATCGGATATTCATCGATAATCATCTGATGATTTACAGTGGGTTTGTAATTCCCGTTTTTCTTCGTTGCGACATGCGTTGTAGATGCCCATTCAGAGAACTTGACTCTTTCATGGACTCCTGCTGCAATTTTCGCGTCAATCTCTTTAGCGTAGGCTTCTCTTAATGCAAGTGGTACTTCTCTTCCGCGAGCAAAAATTAGTGTAGCGTTTGCTTTCATATGCACCTTAACTAGCGGTCCTACAAGCTGACCGGCCGACTCCCCAAAAACTGGCGTATAGCACTCCATTACTTGTTCAAGCTGACTTTTTTCGCTGGCACTCAATGCGTAACTACTTGATACTATATTGTTGACCCTATTTATGGTGTGGTCATCAAACCAACTTTCCCTCACGGCTGCAGAGAGTATCATCTACTACATATAGGTTTAACAATCGCGTGGTCTTCCCGATTGTCACATTCACAGCAACCCTTCCAATGCAGTTTATTTTGTTACCAGTATAACTGACGAATTTTCTATCTGCTTTAATCAATTTCCATTTATTTTTGAAGGCACATAAATGTTTCTTACTAATAATACTACAAGGCGCTCCGGTATCAAGTTCCATTTGAATACACTTGCCATTAATTAACACATCTATGACCTTGCGATCGATTGTTTTCGGTTTACCTGACCTGTTGACGCGATTAAGTTGTTCTATCTGCTTACTGTCGTCTTCCTCTAAGTAAACTTGGTTGGTATTATTGCGGCAGGCTTTAGCGATTTGACCTAACTTGCCACATGCCAAACATTTCAAATTTTTGAATTTGCAATCTATTCTCATGTGATTGCCGCAACATCCGTAACATTGAATATTCTTGCTCGGAGGAGCAAACGATTTATTTCGTTTGGTCTTTACAGGTACCACTCCCAGTTTACATGTTTGCTCAGTATGCGACACGTCATTGGCGCTTAGTTCCTTTGTTGATTTTTGTGTTAGCTCGAACTTGCGTATAGTAGAGATCTCTACTATACGCAAGTTCGTAAGTTTCAGAAAATGTTGTTGGTTTTTTAGCAATTATGTAATTCGTCACAAAACTGCTACAGACTCAAATCCCAACAGCAGTTGCTCAATCAGCATGCGATCTAAAAACTCTTCATACTCACAAAAAGCGGGGCCTTGTTTTAACCGCAGAGTAAAATTCGCAATTGATTCACCCGGTTCCTGTTTTAGTGCTCTGAATTTTACACTTTCGCTTTCTATCAAAGTGGTTAATGACTGTATCCTTGATTTCCGTATAGGCTAGTTCCCCTGGCTGTTTTGGACTTACTAAAATTCTTAATGCTGCATTCAACTGCGGCCCCATGTGTACCCGGGCATAATTCGAATAATCAGCCTCCACCACCTTAGACAACTGTAATGCCCAATCAAACCTTGTAAAATAATCTGCAACAGTCGCACCCTCAGTCTGCCTCTACTCGCCAATCGAAAATGGTGGTACTCTTGTTAGCAAGTCCGGTGCCGGCGAAGAAGATGTTGACGCAGAACTTGCCATCGCATCTCGCAATGCCTCTGCTAGCATGCCTGCAATAGCATTCATCTGTTCCGGTGATATACTTATCCCACTTCTGACACCAATGTTATATTCTCCTTTTAATTGAATAAATTATAAGACTTACTAGAAAACACGTTGTTTTATTACAAAGGAAATATTAAGTGTGTATAGATGGTCCATCGCGGCTTGCTAGTGCGGGTTGATGGCAAGCCAACAAGCTCGTGTAAACAACGAAAATTTGTGTTTGTCAGCCGCGCTGGATGGAAATCAAAAATTTTTGATATTTTCTGTTTGCCGTCACGCCATCAAGCTTGTCTAAATGCATGTTTGTCAACCACAGTGTGAATTTCATTTGAATTTTTGTAAGCGAGCAGTAAAGATGTATCGGCTAGAGCGCTTGTTTTTAAGAGAATTTATTGTTTTTGCATGTGGGTTAGTTTTTATGTGTGCTATTGTATGTAAAGCGTTTTTATTAGAGTTTATTTTTAAAATATTTCATTTATTTAATTATTGTGTGTGTGTTTATATGGAAATATTAATTGCCAAAATTCAAGTTAAGAAAGGGTATGTAGCCGAGTTAGCAAAAATATTATTTAATTGGTATTTTTCAATTATTATAAAGGAAAATCCCATAACGAAGTTGGGGAAATGTTTTCCTTCAACTTACGACAGCTTCTGACATTATTACTTGTTCTAAAAATTAATGCCCCTATTACGGTTTACAACTCAACTCAGTTGAGTTGTCTAAAAGACAACTTGCAAGACAACTGCTACTAATGAGTTGTAATTTGAAACAACTGCTACTGATGAGTTGTAATGTTTTTAAAATTTTGTTAACCGAACTAACACTGGGTTGTAAAGGGTGAAACTAAAACAGAGTTGTAACACAATTTAAATTCAACTTAAAAATTTTTGATAAGTTGAGTTGTAATTGATAATACCAAATTGTAAAATTTCAACTGAAGTAGAGTTGAGTTGTAAACCGTAATAGGGGCCTAAGATAGATTTGATTAAACCTTAAACAGCACAATAAGAACATTAAAAGTAAAATACTAAAAACGTTATAGAACATGAACTGTTCGAAACTTTGAATTTTGTTTCTGTATTAATAAAATATTACATACATTCTTACATTTTCCTATTCATTCACACAGTATGAATTAAAGAGATTTTAATGAGGCATAACTCTGAAAAGATACTAAGAAATTCAATATTGCCGAAAGGAGTTCTTTTGCAAAAATAATATAAAGTATATTTGTATTTTTTCAATATTTTTTTTTTTAAATAATTAATGGGAAACAGAAGAATAAATAAAATAATATGGTCATGATGCCGTTTATCATTCTCTATAATTCCATTATCTAATAATAATTTCATTGTCCAAATTCGTTTATTACTCTTTTTTGATTGTCGTCTTCCTATAATTTACCAATTAATAAAGCATCAGCTAAATCATCCGCCATTTTAAATAACAACCTCGCTGCTCAGTGTCTGTTGTATAATGATGTTTGACAATCTTCGCTTGGTCATGTAAATGCTAAACACTCTCTCTCATCAAGCCGCTATTGACCATATAAATGCGCTTAACAAAAATATATAATACAGTGATGTTAACAATGCAATTACTACGTAACCACTACTACTCGGTATTCAAACATAATAGCGGGCTTATCAAGACATCAATAAAGTGCAAAATATTCGATCTAGGCTGGTCGCACATCTACTCATTCTGGAGGAAGGCCACGTGAAATTTTGCGACATGAAGACTCCTTAATTAAAAGGACAATCCAAAATGATCCTACTGCATCTTCTAGTCACATACGAAACCGCTTAGATTTAAAAATTAGCGAAGGAACGATTCGCAGAAGGGCGGTAGAGGCCGGATTATTAAAAAAAAAACCTTTCATATCGTCAAAAAATAAAAAAGCTAGACTTGAACTCGCCAAGGCCCGTCTCAACTGGAGTGTCCAAAAATGGAAAGGATTCAGATGGCATAAGGCGTGTACGCATACTAAATGGACAACGGTTGAATCCTAAATATTGCAAAGGCACTGTAAAGCATGTTGGCAGCAATATAATGGTCTGGGGTTGTATCTCTGGGCAAGGGATTGGGCCAATTCAAAAGATTGAAGGAATTATGGATCGTTTCATGTATTGTAACATATTAAAAAACGTGATTTTGCCTTATGCTGAAGAAGAGATGCCACTTAAATGGACATTCCAGCAAGATAACGTCCCAAAACATACGTCAAAAGTGGTTAAGGACTGGTTCCAGAAAAATTTGATAGAAGTTCTCCGTTGGTCTGCCTAATCGCACTATCTTAAGCCAATCGAGAACTTGTGGGAGATCGTTAACTTAAAAATCAACCGAGAAAATTGCAAAACCAAAGAAAATTTATTTGAAGCCGCAAAAATAGCCTGGGAAGCAATATCAACTGATATAATTAATAATTTAGTATCCTCTATGCCTAAAATATGTGCATGTGTCATCCAGAATAAAGGATTCGCAAAGAAATATTGATTTCAATAGTTTTTTTTGTGCCTTAAATTGGGGGTGCTTTAGTTTAGTCAGCTTATATTTGCGACTTAAAATGTTTTTTGAATTTTAACTTTTTTTATTAAATTCTGAATTCCTTAAGTTTGTGTTTTTCAATAATAAAGATATAAATAAATAAAAAAATTAAAAAAATAAATTTTAATAACTTTGTTTTCTTAAAAAAATTATCATTTAAAAAAATGTACTGCGGGGGTGCTTAGGTTTTGGCCGATACATTGTGGCATTAGTCCCGTTCCACACTTGCAATTTTGTTTCTGCAACACATGTATTTGTTTTTGGGAGAGGAAATAAAAATGGCAGTGGTAAAATGTTTCATGTTGAAACTCTGCTGCTACTCTCTATTGTTGTTGTTGATTGCTCTTTTCGTCATGAGAATGACTGTATGAAAGTATACAGTCGTCAGACACAAAATTTTTAAAGTATGGTCATGCAACTTCAAAAGAGAATTTGACAAATGTTTTAAGTAGAAACGAATATTGCAAGTGTGGAACGGGACTTAATGCTTTCGAAAAAATTTAAAAATTCAGCTACATACATACATATGTGCACATGTACTAAGCATTATGTTCATTTACTGCAAAATAACTTCCAAAGAATAAATTCCAGAGAAATTAAATTATCATCAAACTAGGTCAAAAATTCCAAACAAATTGGTCCCTCCACCCTTCTAGTAAAGCCGGCATTGTACGTAATCCTACGAGTGTGAGTCTAACTGCCACTATGCTTTTGAGATGTGCTCTTGGAAATGTAATTGCGGCAATTTTGAATTTTGGTGGAAAATTCTCCATAACGTCTGGTTATCCGTTACGAGCTTAAAATCTCTAATATCACAATATTCAAATTCTCCCGATCAAAATGCTAGTAAATGGATACGGATACACCCTCTGACTTGTTTACTTATTCCCGATTATGAGCCTGCAATATGGAAAACCTAATACAGGACGTCAACGTTTCGAACGAACAAATAAATGCTCCTTGAAAAAGTAAGAGGAATAAATACATGGATATAAATAAAGGGATACAAAAATGAACAAGTTACTTATTGTAATTCATTTGCATCAACGTTATCTCAATTTATTTAAAGAATTTTGGATGGTACGTAACTACCCAAACCCCACTGTTGTCAAAACTTTTTACTTGGAAGAAACTAGGAGTTTGCAGAACATGACTTTACAAAATTGTACTCAGTGAAAAAAGATTCAGGTATAAAGGTCACGTGTTCCAGTGTTTGTTCAAATAATTATCCAGAACTACCCAAACGATTTCAAAACATTTTTTCTTTATGTATTCTTGATAGACTGAACCTGAGAGGTGGCTCTGTTGTTAAATTATAAACATATGTTTACCTCCAAAGCTACTCATTCAAATAATTTTTTCAAATATTTTGTTGTGATTAAAGATACCTAAAGAACCTTAGGCAAATCCAGATGAAAAAAGCTACTACTAAATATGAGGCAATTAAAATCATCTTTCTTTAATTACGTGAAAACAAACCAAATCATTTTATTATTTTTATATTTGATTAACAATATTTTGTATGTGTGTTTTTCTTATTAGAATGGTTTTAAATTTTAAGAAACCTAAAAAATAATTTTTATTAACATAAATTAGCGACATACATATTAAATTACATTAAGTAAAATAAAAAAATACATAAAACAAAAAATTATAACTTTACAAATATAATAATTATTTCACAAATCGGTGATCTGCAAATACCAAGGTAAATTTCTTAATACAGGAGGTTTTTTCAGAACTAAAAGAAAATTAACATTATACATACACACTAAATAAACATAATTTTACAAGTATATTAAATATTTTTTTGGGCATAAATGAAAGTAATTCTGTTAAGATTATGAATTTTTATGTTAATATGAATGGTAGCAAATAAAAGCATATCAGTTTTTTCTTGCTTAAACTTATATTGTAAGCTATAAACTTTATTTTCGAATTGTACACCTAATTTCGTTTTTCTAATTACATAACAAAGATAAATAGTAACGAGCCATGTTTCACGTAGAATCCATTTTTCTAAACTAAAAATTTTAATAATAATTTAATTCAATTTTAAATGAAAAACAATTTTATGCAAAATGTTTAAAATAAAACAAGTCACAAATTAATTTTCTGAAGAAATTTAGAGGTAGCCTAATGAAAAAGAAAAAACCTTTTGAAAGTATAATTTATTCGGCAATAATAAATGTAAAACAAAAATGCAATTAAAATTTTAATAAAAACTAAAATTTTTACTAAAACAGGGACGCAATTTTTACAAATAACTTTCAAAACTGATAAGCTTTCATTTGTTAGCTTTTTACGAGGTTAATTTAATATAATTATTCAATCAATACTTCTTACGATTTATACATAATTATATAAATATTAATTAATCAAATATTCTTTTACAGAATACTCATCTCTTGTATATCCAACTTAGATATTACCAAATGGTTTCACTAAAAATAATATGTATACTATTTTTTTTTGGTGATCAAAAGAGAAAAAACTATTTTAAAATTATTCGCCGTTTAATCTGGTATATGTATGATGACAATAAATTTTTAACAACGACTAACTAAATTCTAATGTATTTTTTTTAATATTTTTTTTTCACCACATGCTTACATTTTTTCACCCAATATTACAGATTTGTTATTCGAAGAGGTTGTGCTTGTGATCATGGGTTCTACTAAAATTTTTGTACAAGCCTCCAAGTTTACTGATGAAGTTGTATCTGGTTTAATAAAATCCATTAGGGTAGATTCGTCCTGAATAGCTGGTAAAGCCATTTTTTTTGAAGTGGTTATGGTTTCTTCTAAAATGCTGCCGATACTCATAGGCTCACTGTTACTGGACACTAACGAGGCAGCCAATGATGAAATTGACGATGTTGAAGAGGATGAGGAGGAAGATGAAGAACAATGTGAATTCACAGCCGAGGCAGAAGATTCAATAACATCACTGCAAGATGATGCAGACATTGGGGAGGAACATGCTGAATTTGTATTAGTTGAATTGTTGGTGCACAATTTCGATATCAGCAGTTTAGGCGTTATGCGTCCATCATAGGTACCAGTACCCGAATCAGGACTAGGGCAAATAGACCCTGATGGTGATTGACAAATCGGTGATGATCCACGACTTTCGCAAAACATTTTCTTTGTCGGTGGCTGAGAGTAAAGGGAACTCCACGAACTAGTAGATGAACCTTCATCAAGTTCAAATTTTCTTTTAACTGGCCCTAATTGTGAGGGTCGTATAGCAATGGGAGACATTGAACGTCGTGTTGCAAAAGTACTACGACGTGTAGGAGATGGTGATAAACCATATGGAAGACGTAAATTTGAGCGATTGTTTGTTGGGCTAGGACTCGAGCAACTGTTACCACTACTCATTCCTCCACCAACCATAACCTGGAGAGGGTTAGTTAATTCATCTGAAGATTTGCAAGACCAACTCTCCGCTACCAAAGACAAATCTTCCCAGCTTTGTGATATTTGTATGGCTGAATGGACTTCACGCTCATGAGTAACTTCACGCATATTTAATCCGTCGACACACTCCTCCTGTCTTAATTGAGAAATTCTTGGTGTAACGCATCTTGACGAATCTGTCTTTCCACCTGCAGCATTAATGCAACCAACGGCACCTCCAAGACCTACATTTCCTGTTGATGCTGACCCTGCGGTAGTACTACAAACTGGCATACCCCTAGCAGGACTATAACTAGCAGAATAACGTCTTCCGCGTGGGGCAAATATATTAAAAACAGGAGCTGGGGATACTTCTCTCGACGGAGGCTGCGATCTAGGAATTGGCACACTTAAGCATCTTTTTAAAGCTTTCGATGAGAGACTTGATACACCAACGTTCTCCCCTATTTGATTTGTCACATTATTTATAGCTGTTTCACTAGCACTATTAGTTGCTTCTCTTATTACTGATGCTACTGTTGGTAAGACCTCAACTTGCATTTCTGTCATGGTTTCATCCACTTTAGTTTTACAATCTTTTTGTTTTAGACCTTCATTAGATGGCCCTAAACTCACTTCCATATCTGTTCTGTCAATATCTTTTGTAATATGTTATAAATATTTTCCGATCTGCTGTTTTTTACAGATTTTATTTTCAGTTTGTTTAAAAAAATACTTCTGCTTATAATTTTGCCACTAGTCTGTGTACACCTCTGTGCGGGTAGGAAAAACAATCTAAAAATGGTACTAAATTAAAATAAAAGTAGTACTTTTTGGCACTTTTATATTATGTTACTATATTACTTTTGCTATAATATTTTAATTTTCTGAAATAAAACTAACAAATTTTCTGCCAAAACAATAGTTAGAAAAAATTTTTTTTATTTTTCAAATAACTTACGATATTTTCGAATAAAATTAAATATACACGAAATGCATTTATCAGCCACATCTATTGTTTATTTTAAAAGAAAACAATTATAAAAAACCGTGTTTGTGTGTTGAACAATAAAAATAGATATTTTTCATAAAAATTTATCTCATAATTACCTTAATACTTGCAAATAATCGTTGTTCTGGGTCACAAAATCAAACAGCTATATTACTGAGTTATTGCAAAAATAGGAATCTATTTCAAGAACTGATAACCAACCTATACTCTCATATGTATAAGTAGTAGGAACTTCTTAAATCCAATTCTAAGGTTTGTCGGTTTCAACAGTATTCCTTTACGTAATACTCCACGAAAAAGCTTTCGAAGGAATAGAAACAAGAAATAAGAATCAATAATATTTTTAATCGCATAATTTTTTTTTCTTAAATCGGGAAAGATATTTTGTGTTAACGACTTTTTTATTTTTTATTATTCTTTTATGTACCTTATACATTGCAGAGTTAATGCGGTATCAAGGCGAATTGAATACTAGGTAAAACTGATAGCCCAGCTGAGCATCTTCTATATGTGCTGTATACCTTCTTATCTCAAAATTTGTTTATATTTAATTGCGACACATTTTATTAAATAAAATTTGAAAATAAAAATTTATTGCAATTTAAGATTATGTTCTTTAATTTTTCACATTTTTTCACTTTTTTCTTTAAATCTTATAATATATTTTACAAAAACTAATTAAACTTTTGTTTTTTGTCTAACAAATTTTCTTCTTTTTTTATTTTTTTTTTAATTTTTGTTTTGTTTTTGACAACTGTGGGTGTTTCTACACAAATGTTTTTGTTCCACATTGCGATTACCTAGTATTCAATTCGCCTTGTGCGGTATATTGGCGATGAAGAAGTACATTTTTAACATCCCTGCTAGTGCGACTATTGTTCAAATTTGTTCTATTTTGTCAGGGTTTGAGAAACTCAAAAATTTTTTTTTTTTTTTATTTTTTTAATAAAAGTCTTTATTTACAAGTTTAAAATATAAAAGGTACAGAGGTATGAGATTTTACTATAAGTACTACAACAATAAGAGTCTTATAATTAAATTTACAAAACTAATAACAATAAATATACAGCCTTAAGGAAAATAGCTCACGAAAACCTTTTTGATCTCTATGGAAGTTATAAAGAAATTTGTTTGGATAATCACTAATACATTCATTCTTAACGAACGAATCTTAGTGATTACCTTGTAAATTCCTTATTGATTCAAAGTTTGACAGTCTGCATTTTTCATTAAATGTCAGTGTCAGTTCTCTAGTGAAATCGTTTATCATCTTGTGTCCAAAGTTACTGTGAAGTAAATTTGTCGGATACCTACGAGGAAGATTATGAATTATTGTCAAATTCTTGTTTTGTATAATCTGAAGCTTTTTGGTATGAGTTTTCGCAGTTTTATGAAACCATACTTGACAGCTGTAACTCATAATTGGTCGAATGCACATTTTATATAACAATATTTTGTTTTTCATATTCAATTTAGATCTTCTGTTGAGTATGGGAAACAATGCCCGACCACACTTTATAGCTTTTTCACAAATTTGGTTGACATGTTGCTTAAATGTTAGTTTTTTATCCATTATAATGCCCAAATACTTGATTTCTGACTTTATAGGTATAACATTCCCACGGCACAACATAGATTGAGAAGGTATGCGTTTTGGCGACTTATTATATGGAAAAGTAATGGCCTGTGTTTTATCATCATTGACCTTTATTTTCCATTTATTAAAATATTTTTGGCTTGAATTTAAGCTCTCTTGCATTTTCCTAACTAATGAATTAGATACCTTACCGCTGCAAATGAAAGCACTATCGTCTGCATAAAATGCTGCTTCCTGATTCCTGCGTAGAGTGATATCTGACGTATATAACGAATAAAGCGTAGGTGACAAAACGGAACCTTGTGGTAGACCTGCGAGTATATGTTTTTCATCTGATGAGATGCGCTGCACGAAAACTACAAATGAACGTTGGTCTAAAAAGCTTTGTATGATTTTTTGTAAATATAAAGGAAAACTAAAAGAGTTAAGTTTATACAATAGGCCATTATGCCATACTGTATCGAAAGCCTTTTCAATGTCAAGAAATATAATACCTGTACTTCTACGATTTCTTTTATTATTCTCAATAATATTAACCACTCGTTTGATTTGATGTACCGTAGAGTGCTCTCTTCGGAATCCAAACTGCTGCTGATGTATAATGTTATTCTGTTCTGAGAACTCTACGATTCTTTTGTGGATTATTTTTTCAAAGACTTTATCCAACAAGCTCAAAATGCTTATTGGCCTATAGCTGGAAGGCAATTTAGGATCTTTTCCAGTTTTGAAAATAGGTATAACTCTGGCCTTTTTAAATATCATGGGGAAATGACCATTTCTCAAGCAGTAAATAAATAGTTTGCTCAAAGTTTCAAAAAAGTAATCGGGCATAGCTAAATTACACTTAATCGTGTAATTTAGCTATTTGTTGATCGTGTTTTTCTACATTCATAACAGATACATATCTAGATGAGAACATTATTGCAACTGTGTATGAATTGTAATTAAGGCCAGGTCCCGTATTCTGTAATTCTCGTAGCTAAAGCTATCGCTAAAATTGTAAAAATGCACGAACAAATTACGAGTATTCTTACAACAACACTCATAATTTGCTTGTGCATTTTTACAATTTTAGTGATAGCTTCAGCTATGAGAATTACAGAATATGGCATCAGTATTCACTATCCTACACAATCGCACGATTCAATCACAAAAAAGTTTGACAGAATTCTGTCCTACTCAAGAAATCGTTTAAAAATGTCGAGTAGATGCCACACTATCATACAAAGTAAGATTATGCAGCTCTGATCGCATGGAAAAATACTATTTTATCAATTTTTTCAAAAGATTATAAAATCGTACAGATCTTTTAAAAAAGGCTGTCACACAATTTTAATCTACACTCATACTTTTTGAGCACACATGCAATTTTTATAGTGAATCATGGCCTTCATTAGGCACGTTTACTTGGCAGATTAAGCTATGTAACATAGCGTCTACACACAAAAATTCTAAAAATTGGTGTATTAATAATTTTTTTAGGCTTAAGTTCATTATATTCTATTTTTCTGTAAAAAGTTATTAAAAGAGAAAAGATTACAATTGAAACTACCTTGTAGATAGATATGAAGAATGCCGAAAAAGGGTGCAAAATGCATTATAATTTTAGTATATTTTTAACCTTAAATATTGTTTAATTAAGATTAATAAAAAGTCGTAATCTGTTGACTAACAAAACAAAAAAAAAAACATAATAATTTTTAAGCGTGGGAGTGTTAATTTAGCTATTCAAACACTTGCAACTATCACTTCCCATAATCTTAATAGAGAAGTTTATAACAATATATTCCAAGAAATAACGTTTATCGCATTTTTTTAACTTGGAGTTTTTGTGCATAAGTATATACATTTTATAAAAAACTAGCTATCCCCGCTGCGCTTCGCTACACCCATCCACAAAAAACACAATTAACACTTGGAAGAAAAGTGTGACTAAATTTTAACGCGAAAACGCACGCTATTCTCAAGTCACAAATGTTCCCATCTAACCTGTATTTTGCTAGACTATACGTATTAGCACGATAACAATTTTTTACTTTTAATGGGATGTGCCGATCCCAGTATTCTTATCCAGTGTGTATTTTGCTAGACTATGCACATTAGTATGAGGGTTACTTGTGCAAAGTTTCAAGACTATACCTAATGTAGTTCTCAAGGTACGCGATAATAATGTTTCACTTTATGTAGGAGGTACCACGGCCTCCATTCAAATGCAGTCTGTGTTTCTCTACACCATGTATCTTAATATGGGGATTACTGATGCAAAATTCCAAGGCGCTACCTATTGCAGTTCTCTAGATACAGGATAATATTTTTTTACTTTGTGTGGAGGGTACCACTGTGTTTTTCTAAAGTATCCGCATGGGTATGGGGTTTACTTGTACCCACTTTGAAGATCATACCTTTTATAGCTCTCTATATACACAATAATAATTTTTCAATTTGTATTAGAGGTACCACGCCTACAGTCTGAATTCATTCTGTATTTTAGCAGACTATGCGCCTTAGCACAAAGGCTACTTTTGCAAAGTTTCAAGGCGCTATTTATTGCAGTTTGCCAGGAACACGATAATAATTTTTTACTTTGTATGGGCGGTACCACGCCAACTATTCCGGCTATTCCGGATTAGTACACATACAGAGACCGTTTGTACATAAAAACCTTTGTATTGCAGTAACAAAATCGGTTCACGCATTCCAGATATATATATATATATATATATATATATATATATATATATATATATATATATAGATTTTGCTTTATAAGAAATACATACATAAATACAATTTAGAATGGAATGTCGCAGAATGGTATTCTCCATACGGTGCATAAGGGAGGAAGACCTCGTGTAATAGCTGTACGAGAAAAGCGAAATATTTTATATGGTCTTAAAAGTTACAAATGTACAAAAAACCAGTTTGTATTCGAAAAAAAAAACCGAAAGGCTCGTCTTCGCTTTGCCCGAGCACATTTAAATTAAACTCCACAACAATGGGAAAATGTACTTTGGTCTGACGAGTCTAAATTGCATCTCATTGGATCAGATAGGAGATGCAGTGTTTGAAGAACAAGAGGCAAGGAATTTAATCCCAAGTACACGACCGTGGCGGTCGGTGGAAATATTATGGAGGGGCGGGTAACGGATCGGCCAAATTCACCGAATTACTGAAACAATGACGGCAACAGTCTATAAATATATTTCAAGATAAGTAATGCTCTATATGATCAATGGGATACCCCCGGGGGTTCCAAATGTCACTGCAGGAATATGGCAAATGCTTTGACGCGGTCCACTCGGGGTAAATAGGGGCACCAGACGCTAGGGTTCCTAGAGCCTAAATCTGGAAGAAAAGGTCTGTAAGTAAAATCACGGGTTCTCTTCGAGGCCCGACCAGTGCCCAAAGGACTGGTACCACGGGAATCGGTGGCCCCACAGAGAGCCTATCCTCTCTGTGACCGGTTATTGGTGAGGTCCCCTTCGGGGGTACACGTGGTGGCTGTGGTTTAAGATCGATTAAGTAGGTAAGGTGTAAGGTCGATCAAGTGTGCTGTTGCACTCTCAACAGACGGAGTTTGGATAGTCTCCAAACCCCTAAGCAAGAGGTTATAATATGGATCTAGGCTTGCCTTGGAAAGGCTTGCCATATTATATAAATTGCTACTCATTGTGACTGTATCACACACAAAAAGCGATTGGTGGCAATCGTAAAGTGTTGTTATACTACACAATGGGGGCGCTAGTCTACGCCTAAGTTTCACTCGGTGGTAAGACCACCGTGAGGTTAGGCCGAGTATGGCAGGTACTCACGTTAATCTTGTTCCACAAATATGATGAATGGGAAATGCTTCTTTCTTGGACATTTCAGCAACATAACGATACCGATCATACATCAAGGGCTGTAAAAGCTTGGTTAGAAGAAAACCAAATAAATTTTATGTCGTGGCCACCGGAATCTCCCGATCTCATCCCGATTGAAAACATGTGTATTATAGAAAAACGTAGTATTAGGAACAAAGCCTTCCGTAATGGTAATGAAATTTTCTTCGTTTTGTAGAATTAATGGAATGCAATTTCAATGGATCATATCAAAAAGCTCATAGCCTCAATACCTAGATGATGTTCAGAAGTAATTAAAAAACTATGGGTATGCAACTTAATATTGAAAACATGAAGATTGTCTCTCACTTTCGTTTAGTGCTAAGTTAAGTTGCATATGTTTTGAACTGTTAAAACAATAAAAACATTTTTTTTCGTTATATGTAAGTTACTGAAGAAGCATATGTATGTATTTTGAAAATTTCAAATAAAATTAAATTTTTATTACAATTATTATAGTAATGTTTTGGCAAGTACTATATTCTGCTAGTATCTAATTTTTATCTTTCTTTATAATAATTATTAATTTATTTATAAAAATTCATTATTAATTCATTTATAAAAATAGTTCAAATAAAATAAACGGGTATGTTCTGTAATCCGAAACAGAGTGAAATTGAAATCGAATAAATTTGTAAAGAAAAATATAACTTAGATGCTCCTATTATTTTAATCAAATGTATAAAAAATATTATCAAAATGTTGTAAGATTAAAAAGTTATGACAATTTAAAATTTCATTCGGATTCAATTTCACTCGGTTTCGGATTACAGAACATATCTGTATTAACATAAATTTTTATTATAACTACAAATCTATTTAAATATAATACAATTCAAATTAACAATTACCAAATGATTTCCTCATCGAGTAAATGAGAAATGTTAGAAAGCGTTATACAAATTATTAAAATTATTTTTTTACTAGCTGTGCTCGCCACGTCGTGGGCGTCCTGACAATATTTTGCTCGATTTTGCTTTGAAAGTATTCTTCACCAATTGAAAGACTGTTACTTTTAAAGTGCTTCAGTAATGGATTATGTATTTACTTTATATAAAGATACCTATTCCTGGATAAAATTATAATATTTATACAAAATTCTAAAAATTATTGTAAAGCTCTGTAAAAGGTGTTTAAAATATTTTAATAACAATGTAATTCCACAAAGTAAAAATACAAATTTATTTAAGTGGTGCCATCTGTTGAGCAAAAAAAATATCGCAGTTTTAAACCGAAATTTTTAAAAATAAAAAAGTGTTCAAAATATAACCGTGTTGAAAATATACCAGTTTTAAACCGAAAATTTCAGTACCTTTAAACCGGAAATTGCGTTTTTCACTGCTTGTTCTCCACTTTCTCTTGGAAAAAGTATACTATACTGGGATCACGATACTATGGTACCTCCTCATAAAATTTTGTTAAAATCCATCCAGTAGTTTTTACGTGATGCGAACGCAAAAGAAAAGCAGACAGACAAAGCAGATGGAAATGAGTTACTATTTTATTATACGTATAGAAGATGTATTGAAAGGTATGGGAAGAAAGATAGGTAAACAATATTTAACTTTATCTATGCTGAATTCCTACTACTGTATTTATTAAATAAATATTTCATTTAAGAATCATGAAATATTTATTCTAAAAAATTATATAATAATCGAATTAATTAATATGGTAAAATCATATGCAGATAGCTATTTTTTTAGTGCTCAACTAGCTCATCAGTGGAACTTTTCCAAATTTTCTGAATAAAAAGTCAGATTTTTATGCTTACTGCTTTTTGAGGAAAAAAAACTGTTTTCGGTTTGGAATACTCGATTAAGTGTGCATAAATTTACGAAATGTAATAAATAAATAAATTAATTTACAAGGCTCAATAAACAAATAAGAAATGTGTGAAATTCCTTCACTAAGAAATTGACTTAAGGTTAAATTTTGATCCAGTTTTAAGTCACTTTGAATTATTTAACCGCTAATTTTAAAAATTTAAAAATTCCAGCCTTTTAGTTACATCTCTGTACCTTTAATAAACAGCTGTTTAGCAGCTGGCAATTAATTAAAAATTAATAAAGCAAAATTTAGAGTGATTTACAAAACCATGGTGGATTCTTTGGAAGCTGCTACAAGACATACATTTTCCTACACGTATCATGATCATGAGGGAATGAAACGGGAAACCTTTCTAGACATAGTCATACCATATGAAGATGAGGGTTTGGAAGAATTGATAACACAAATATTAAGTCAAATGGACCCCATGATGCGTTATTTAGATGAAAATATAAGTATGTTCATTGAACATGTTTGATTTTAAATAAATTTTGAATATGTTTTTTTGTTTTAAGAAATAAAAGAGGCCTTGCAAAAATTTATTAATTATAAAAATCAAAAATTTAAAGACGAATATGCTGAAAAATTATTGGAAAAGGCTCGTAATAATGCGATTGATATCGAAGAAATTATAAGGGATACTGAAAGACACTATAAGGAGGAAATAATACAATTTGCTGATCGTATTGGACCAACAGACAATGAGATTTTTGCACAAAGTTTTCATCGTTTGGTGCATTCCTCTTCTTTGGAGGAGATATTGAAAAAGGAAAGAACATATTCTAAAATAATAGCAAACATGGCCACACAAATGGACAAAGAAGTAGAATCTTTAAATAATTCACAACAAGAAGAAATGGAATCGCAAATAAATCAGTTAGATATAACTACTACTTCAGAGGATATTAATAACCTACTTGCACAACAGTATTCATTGCAAAACTATGTACGCAAGCGTTATGAATCGGAATTGGAGGCCAAACGTGGTCACCAAAAAAATGAGTACCGTAATTGGATTACAAGTCAAGTTTCGGAACTATTTCAGTCATCTCCAGTTTCTACTCCACTTGGCAATCGTTCATCAATGTTTATATCACAACAACCATCAATGGAGGAAAGCTTTACCATACATCTGGGTTCTCAATTGAAACATATGCATAATATTCGTATCTTAAGTGCAAATGTCAATGATTTATGTAGTCCTTTACATGCAGATGAAAGGTACATAACATAATTTTTATAACATATGTTATTATTGGTATTTTAAAATCTTTCTACTCTTTTTGCCTTAGTTTAAATGGTCTAAACATGGCTTTGGGTTTATATTCAAGTTCTTTGTGCGGTGTAGTAGTGTTAACACCATCCATACAATCACAGCCAAATAAGGATATAATAAAAAATGCAAACATGTCTACGGAGTTTCACTTTAGTCAGGTAAATAATTATATAAACTTTTTTGTGATTGTCGAATGATGATAGGTAGTATGATATTTGTTTTGTTTTTGTTTGTTTTTCCATATGGTGAATATGATTTAATTTACGTTTCTAAAGGCTCAAATATTTGTGAGATATGTTACACATTTCACATACAATTTATAAGTATTCAAAAATTTAAAAAAAAATATTTCACCAAATTATTTTAATAAAATTTATTCAAGAGCTAAAAATACATACATATGATTGCACTTAATTAAAAAGGAATGGATTTTTTTCTATAAAAAAATATATATTTTTTTAAATTATGGATATTCAACGATGCTGACAATAATTTTAATGCTAGTTATTTATTTTCAATTATAATTGTTTTTACCAATGCACTATAGTTCAAACGAACCTATTTTGTGGCCAAAATTAATTTTTTTGATATATCGTTTCAGCGTTTTAATTATTAAATTCTAATTGTCAACACTTTAAAACAACAAAAAATGCATTTCGTTTTTAAGAAGTAGAAAAAACCGTTTAACGAAAGCACGTCAAAGTTGATTTCCAAAAGGATAATTTTTTTTTGTAAAACAGAACATTTTGTTGGCTTTGAATAATTTGTAAAAATTTGTGGAAACAACATTAAAAAAACTAAACTATGGAAAATAAAGGTGAAAATGGGTACAATAATTTACAGAAAAGAAAAATTTTGAAGAAAGTGATTATGTGGTATAATTCTGCTGTTCTTAAATGCATTAAAAATCATTGGTTTTGCAGTGCTTGGATAAGGTTTTAAAAATATCCCCACCTCCAGCCAGCATAAAACAGCGTATTAAATGTAGATTAAACCTCTATAAATAAAATTCTATTTGATTTTTTGTGCGATTTTTTAGATACATATGTATAATACTTTTTGTTACAGATAGTTACTGCTTTCAAAACTCTGTAATTTTTGACATATGGTACAAAAAGCTTACGGAATGCGGGTATGAAGCTGTTCTAAATTATGTGCTCAAAGAACTCAGACCTGAAAATATTACTGATTAGTTTGGTAAAAAAATTAATATAAAAATTAGTAATTTGTGCGGCAAAATGGCTGCAAAGTCGAAAAACTGCCACAGAAAAATAGATATTTTCCGTAAGCGCTATCACTCTTGGATTGAATGTGAAACGATATTTGAAACAAACGTAAGTGAAAGTCTGGATGAAATTGTAGAGGAACCATGCTCATCAGCAGTTGAACGTCCTCGTCTAAGTTTTCACAAAAATCTGAGCGCACCAAAAGGAGGGAAGCTAATGATTTTTCTGTATCAAACAAGAATGAAACAGATTTGTTTGTTCGTGCTGCCGCAATATCAGCCCGCAAACCAGTCAATAAAGATTTGGCCAATGCTCTTTCAGAATCAATAAGAAGTCCATCGAGACTATCCAAAATAATATGTTCAATGTGTTCTATTGATGACAAAACTCCAAAGCGATTTTCTGAGGAAGAGGGATTATCATTTTTTTTTTTTAGAAAACAACTTCACCAAAAGTCAATACTGTAGCATTCGTGTGGAGAGTAAACAAAAAAATTCCGATATATTTCCCTCACGCCACAAAATTATTGGCATAGCTGTCAGTGAGTTAACAGCAAAAGTGCCTCTCCAAAATCTTTTAATACATACTGCAGCAAGAATAGTTGAAATGCAAAAAGAAATTATCAGAGATTTATTTACATTAATGAGGTATATCTATGTTAAAATTTTTATAAATAAACAATATTTTACTATACCGTTGTCTGATAACGCAAAAAATATTGTAAATTTTATTTAAATAATTTTGGTCAAAAAACCGGTTCTCTGAACCATAGTGCAATGGCATAAAATTGCATAAAAACTAATTATAATTGGTGAAAATCGATTAGAAATTATACAAATTAAATATTTTGTATTTTTTCCCGCAGCAAAGTACATAAAAGGTAAGCGGTAGCATTTGCTTAATGAAGTAACACTTCTGAGCATAGTTAAGTTCTAAAAAATTATAGTAACTAATCTTGTGGTTACTCACTTAGGATAACCCCCATATAGAAGCCTTAGAAACTGCTCTGCTGAAAGATATAAAAATTTAATTACTTATATTTGTGTCATTTGAAGCTGGAGAAATTGCGTAATCGGTCTTAACCATAGGTCTAAGGGGCGCAAATCTATAGGCCGGGAACAATACTACACCATCCGGCTCTTGTTTGCCTGGGAAGGAGATTCTTAATTTCGCAACCGCTGGGAGTGTTCATTTAGGACCCTATCACATCTATAGCAATTCATTGCTCCTAAAGCCACCTACTGATGTAATAGTTTTTGGGCATCTGCAATGGCCACTCCGTTTATGCCAGATGGAGTGATATCCCCAATGTCATTGCGATACCTGGTGTTGCCTGGGCAGCATAATTTAAAAGAAAGTGACCAATAATTTTAAACGTTGTTATTATTATTATTATGGACTTTTAACATTCCCCAAGAGATACCTGAGTGAGCTTTTAGAACTTTGTTACGATTTCTTAATCCGGCAATGAAACAGAAATTAGAGTCAATATCTTCATTTTGCAAACCAAGCGGAGATATAGGTGACAGTACTTGAGGCCATTTGCGATCTGACTAGCACTTGCCGCTACCTAAGAAGTGCAAGTTATTTGGTGGTTTAAAAACATTTTATTTTGGAAATAATTTGGCTCATTTAGCTCATGAACCACTGACGATATGTTAACGAAATTTCACAGAACCAAAGCAAAGGTGTTTTTGAGTAGAGGGTTGGCTCCCTAGGCTAAAAAGGGGCTTGCGGGTAAGCCCCCAAAATTTGGTACCTCGGGTATATATTATTTTGAAATGTCATGAAAAATTTATTTATAATTGTAATGTTAATTTTTTTTAATTTCCATAGTCCTTTAAAATATCTACAAAAATGTGTGGGAGAAAATTTGATTAGGAATATAATTGTTCAAATTTTTGGACGACCTTAACTTACTATCTTAACGTGGTAAACTTGTTTATGATCGGATAGCGCCTTTCGGTCAAAAGTTACAAACCTCTAAACTGTAATAACTACATTTTTTTAGACACTGCAGAATGTAATGCATTTTCTGGACAGCTACGTCCTTGTTCAGCATTCTTCGCATCTATAAACTTTGGATAGTGTTAAGTTGTAAACATCATATATTTAAACAACCAAACTCAGATAATGAAATACGAGAAAAATCGCATTCAATCATCTATCGTCAGTTGGTGAGAACGAAGTGTATCGCTACCCAAAGCTTCCCTCTTGTTTGAAATTTTTACCTTAATATTTACCACCTTATATATGTTGTTGCTTCAGCCATCCTTCGGTTAGCAATGATAGCTACTTTTTGTTTATTTGTTTTCTACCAACCAAACTTTGCTGGGTAAACATGATTGTGGTGTGCCCTTCGATTTTTAATATTGCATATTGGAAATTTTATTAGTCGAACTATTTTATTTACATACAGATACAATTTAAATTCAACCTTAAGTTCGTTTTTTTATTCTCTCAAAGAAAGAAAAAAGTTTTAAGTACAAAGTAGGTAATTAAAAAGTAAAAATCGATAGAAAGACCAAAATTTTCAGCATTTTGCTTTATATTTGCCATCAGAATATCGAAGTAAGTAAATCTGTTCATTCTTGAATCCGTGAATTCAAAACTGCCTACTATACGGGATCCCACACAACCAATAATCATGACGACTTCACCTTAATGCTTAACTGTTGTGTGCAAATTTTCTTTATTAAGAGAATATCTTGTTTTTCTCCAAACAATTTGTCTTTCCTTGTTTCCAGATATACAGGACTTGTTCTCACGTGCTCCTTTTCAAACAAATGTGGCGGCATGTTTAAGTATTTGTGGGCGTTGGTAACAACGGTTAAGCAAGCAGGTGAGGCCGTCATGATTAGAAATAGGATATGAGAATTTTATTTTTATATTATATTTCATAAGCTTTTTAAAATTGTTTTAAACACTATCCCCCATATTTATAAAAAATAAAATACCTTTAAAATCCATTTTAGAACTAATTTTTTATACAAAAGTTGTTCTAAAATACATTTCAAATAAGTTTTATTTTTTTTTTAAATATGGGGGTATTTCTTTTATATTATACAACCAAACAGACATTTCTATTTATTTTATTATCTTTATATATTTTCTTTACTTGAAATTGGAAATTGAAATTATATCACCTATGAAATATAATTGCCCTATTCACAAGCCCCCTAGTACGTGCTAAGTGCTAACAAAATACAACGGTGCTAGCTGTGTTGTTGGTAATTTTCATGCAAACATGCGATACAACACTTAGTACTTTTTTTCATATGTTTTTCAAACGTTGTATTTGTTTCTGTGCTATTAATAGTATGTAATATATGTATGTAGTATGTATGTAGTATGCAATACTACCTACACCTTAGCAGAGCTTGTGAATAGGGCAAATATAAAAATTTACAAAAAAATGCCTCATATCCTATTTCTTTGATAAGTTTGTTTTATTTTTCTTTATCTCTTTATAATAAACAACTTAAGCCTAAATAATTAATTCATGATTCAAATCAAGGCGAATTTATATCAGGTGGTGCTGAAAGCACAGTTGATATTTGTTTGTTTACGTTATTTTTATTTTATTCTCGTTCGAAGTTTCTGTCGGGAAAGTAATCGAACACAGCTATTTTTTACATTTTGCTCAAGGCGAATCTAATTTACTAGGTGGCATCACGGCGAAGTTAATTATTTTTTCCTTTACTTTTTTTGTTCATGTTGATTTTTTATTTTAAATTTTTAATATACACAACACAATAACACATACACAAATTTTCACCACATTTTAACAATTTAAAGGAGCTGCGGTGGGTCCAGATTCTTTTTATACCCTTCACCACAGTTGGAAAGGGTATATATAAGTTTGTCATTCCGTGTGTAATTTCTACAATATTCATTTCCGACCCCATAAAGTATATATATTCTGGATCCTTATACATAGAGAAGTTGATTAAGCGATGTCCGTCTGTCGGTCTGTCCGTGTTAGTGTGGTAATGTCATTTGCCAAGGCATCAGAAGAGATACAAAAAATTTAAGCACACCAATCTGTCAGGCATAGTTTCGAAAATTTTGGTATTGCAATTCAGCAACATCGGATCATTCCTTTGGAGGCTACGGGCCAAAAACCACGCCCACCTATATTTTTTTTACGTTTTTTTTTAATTTTTTTTGGATTTAATGATTCTGTTTTGCCTTTTTTTGTCAAATAAATATTAGAGTGTGACAGGTAGATCGCAAGGAGTGCATACAGATCTCGGGGGATCAATAACCCCCTGCGAGGGGCGATTTTTGTTTGTTTTTAGATTGGTAGGGTTTTTCTGCTTTGATTTGTATTAGAGACCTTAATAGAAAGCAATACGCATAGAGGTAGCCAATGGACCCACAGGGTACCCACTGACAAATAGGAGCAGTTAAAAGGGCCCCCCATGTGTCAATATGATGAAATTTTTTTTTTTTTGTAAGGATTTCTTTTTGCTTTAGTCTGACCATTCTAACTCAATAGATTGAAGAAAGGTCCAAAATTTAACAAAAAAATTTCAATCAAATTTTTAAAAAAAAATTTTTAAAAAAATTTTTTAAAAAAAATTTTTTAATTTTTTTCAAAAATATTTACAAAAAAATTTACAAAGCATTTTCAAAACGATATTTTACAGAAAAATATTAGAAAAAAAAATTTTTCCAAAAAATTTTCGAATAAAATTTTACAAAAAAGTTTTAAAAAAATATTTTTACAAAAAATTTTTACACACAATTTTCGAAAAATTAAAACAAAAATTTCAATATTTCTTTGAAAATGAAAATCATGACTGTAACATAACATATATTTAATATTAAGAATATACATATGTATGTATGTGTGTATATAGAGTAACATATTTTTTTAAATGGGTTTGATTTTTTTTTAAATGCGATTGATTTAAAATAGATGAGATCTTTGTTTAAAACCTAGGAGCATTAAACACATAGACATCATCAGGATACCGGGTAAAAACTGCCAAAAATAAAATACACACGTTTATAGGTAAACGTTTTTTTTTGAAGCCATGTAGCTATACTACATGGCTACACGACCACCGTTGTGGATATCGTCAACTTAGGCTAATTTCTATTTTATTCAACAAAAGAAAATGTCACAAATTACATTAGTATTGTAAATTACAAATTCATATACAAACAAAAAGTTTTGGAGGAGATATTTATAAGTTTTTGAAAAAGTTATTTAATTTTATAAAAGCAAAATAAGTATTTCTACAACAATGTCACATTTTACGATGTAGCGTCGGCTTCAATATCATTAAGTAGCTGCCAACACGGCGATAATTGTAGCCAACGAAATTTGTTTTATTTGTCTTCTATTTTTTTAAAGCATGAATAATGAATTTTTCTCATACGACTTAATTTAAGTAAACAGTCAACAATATGGATAATGCTGTACATGTCTGTATAAATAAAATCACCGTGGTGAAGGGTATAGAAGATTCGGCACGGCCGAATATAGCACTTTTACTTGTTTATGATTTTATTTGATTTGCTTTTGATTTTTTTAGTTCTATTTTTTTCTTCGGTATTTCTTTTAGTAAAAATAAACAAAACACATTAGGTTTGTTCTTTAATTAAAAATAGTTAATAAATTTATTTTTTGTTGTTTGTTAGTCATACACCCAGCAGCTCTAGAAACATTGTAGGTCGTTTTAACATCTTTCAGGGATCTTTACACATAAGATTAATAAGCCCTTAAATTATTATTGTGTAAAAAAATAATTCAATGCAATATTTTTCATAAATGTTGGAAGTTTCTGCTTCGAAAGTAAGCGAACACAGCTATTTTTTTTACATTTTGCTTTGATATTAATTAAGGCGAATTAATTTATTTTGACAGAGGCAGCCGACCAAACAAAAACAAAATACATGTTTTTTATTGTTGTACTTGTTGTCGTCTCGCTTTCACCTGATAAATAGATTCGCCTTGAGGTGACCTCACTACGAAGGGGAAATATTAAGACGAAAATTATAAATTTTTTATATGGATTTTGACAGTTAAACTTACAGTTTTTGCCCTGAAATGGAAGTTGAACTATCAAATTTCACATTAAAAAAAATTATAATTTTCGCTTTAATATTTCCCCTTCGTAGTGAGGTTACCTGATGAATGTGCCTTGGTACTTGCTGTCGCTTCGCTTTCACCTGATAAATGGATTCGGCTTGGGCTAATTTCTATTTTATTAAACAAAAGAAAATGTCACAAAATTGTAAATTACAAATCAAAGTATATCTATATCAAGTGCATTCGTCAGCTCAGCTGATATTTTTTTATTCGGTTTGTTTGGCGTCCCTACAAATACAACAATACAAGAACAACATAGCATTTTGTTGTTGCTTTGTAGTTCGAAATGTCAAAAAACATAGAAGAAAATTGAGAAAGCGTGTGTGTGTTTTATTGCTTTCTCACTTCTGCACTATAAAATTTCTAAACACAAACAACTTTTAACATGTCGAACTACGAAATCAGCTGGGCGGACGACACTACCTAGTAAAATAAATATACCTTGGTTTTTTACGTGTGAAAATTTATTTACATTTTTTCTAGCGAAATTCAATTTTTAAATAAGTAAATTCAAAGAAAATTTCAAAACTATATTTTTTTTCACTTTCCTTTGTTTCATCAGGAATGGTGAACGAAATTTGGATTTTCTGATTTAAGTTGCACCAAACAAGCTTTTTATGAATTCTTGTTTTAATTCAGATTGATCTAAACATAAACATATCATTGTATTATAATTTTTTTATTTTTATTTAGCAGAATTGATATTAAGTTTTTTTTATTACAAAAAAGTACAATTACACCCACTTTGCCATCTCTGAGTTGCTTTTGACACCAAGCAATATTTTTACACAAGCAAAATGCCTGTTGTTGTTCTAATGTTGTATTTGTTGTAGACTTGCATGTACTTGATCAAGGCACATCCATCAGGTAACCTCACTACGAAGGGGAAATATTAAGGCGAAAATAATCAATTTTTTATATGTAGTTTGAAAGAAAACATAAATGAAATATTTGAATTCTTTACCTCAAAGATTAAATTAAAAAAAATCGTTATATACATTAATTTGCCCTGTGAAAAATAAAAGAGCCATCTAACCAAAACTTTTTAAATTATTTAAAAAAGTAAAGTAAATAATATGTTTAATAAATTAATTGCTAATACTAACTCAGCACTTTGTAGAACTACCTTTATTTTTTAATACTGCGAAGCACCGCTTCGGAATAGAGTCAACAAACTTTTGACAAGTCGTAACTGAAAAGTTCTTCCATGCTGTCTCAACCATTGTCCACAGCTCATCTTTATTTGATGGATTCTTTTCTCTAAGACATCTTTTAACCTCGCCCCACAAGTTTTTGATGAGATTTAGGTCTGGTGACTGAGAAGGCCATCCCAAAACCCAAAATATCTGAGGCTTTAAAACGAAAAATACTGCGTCATGTGAAACGGGACCCATTTGTGACGTCATCTGTCCTTAAAAATCAATACCAACTTGATGTGGATACTTCTACGATACGGCTTATGCTCCTTAAAAATGGTTTACAAGCAAGAAGTGCCCGTAATGTGCCTTTTCTATCAAAGCGCAACATTAAACAAAGACTTGAATTTGCAAAGGCACAGATAAATTGGCCCGTATCTAAATAGCGCAATATTTTGTCATCGGATGAGACCAAAGTAAATTTATTCAACTCGGATCGGAGTTCTCTTCAAGTTCGGAGACCCACAAATTAAGAATTTAGTTCCCAATATACAATTAAAAACGGAGGGGGTAATATCATGATATGAGGATGCTTTTCGTATTATGGAGTTGGGCCTTTGTATCGCATACAGGACACAATGGATTCAAAGGTTTTTTTTTTGTAAAATTTTTTGTCAAAAAAAAGTGAAAAGCTTTTTAAGAATGATCTCCATCGCGATCCTTAAAATGTTATATATCACTACAAAATTTACGATCTCTAATTTTATACTGTAAAGTAAGTTGCGCGTTTTTGCGCCATTTTTTTTGGGATTTTTTTGAAAATTTTACCTTTTTATGTTTTTTTCTTATCTTGGATAGGTAAATACGAATAAGAAACCATTGTATATTCATAAAATGTTTTGGTTTTTAATAACTGAAGGTAGATGTTTTTTATTTAAATCATTACATCTAACACTGTTATTACCTGTACAAAAAACAATTTAAATACCAAAAGAGATATAGACGTAGATGCCCTTTCTTTCGAAATATCTACTTTACACGCCAGAATTCGTCTATTTGAGAGCACATTACACCTGGTATATAAACTGACAGTGAAAAAATGGCAAATAAAATCTGATGCGGACAAAGCCATTGTTAAAGCGAGGAAAAAAATTTTTAAGTGAATTAGGTCTAATAGTGGGTGTACCGAAAGCTGGATTTGGAAACACCAACGATGGTAACACTAGCAGAAGATTTTTTCCAATCCTGAATTAGCTGCAGAAATAACTGGAATTGAGTTTGATTTCATATACCGAATCAAGGTTATTATTGAAGTAATATAAAGTGGTTACAAAATCCAAATGCACGAGTTTGCCGATTATTGCTTAGATACTGCAAAACTTTACTTTACTCTATATGAGTGGCATCCTATGACACCTACAATGCACAAGATTTTAATACATGGTGCAACTGTTATGAATGAGGCATTGTTGCCTATTAGGCTGTTATCAGAAGAAGCGGCTGAGGCACGAAACAAACATTTCCGGCTTTACAGACAGAATTTTGCTTACATTTTCTGTAACTCGTCTGGTGCCATCGCAAATGACATTGCAACGTCAACACGGACAGACGGTCAGACGGACATCGCTATTCAACTTCTCTATGTATAAGGATCCATATAAATATACTTTATGGGGTCGTAAATGAATATTGTGTAAATTACACACGGAATGTCAAACTTATATATACCCTTTCCACCTGCTGTGAAGGGTATAAAAACCATAAAAATTAGCAATTTATTTGTGGTTTTATTGAATTGAAATAGTGGGCATGGTACCTCCCATACAAAGTGAAAAATTAATATCGTGTCCCTGGCGAACTACAACATATAGCGCCTTAAAACTTTGCATGAATAAACCCTGTGCAAATGCGTAAAATCTACCAAAATACAGAATGAATTGGGACAGTGGGCGTGGTACTTCCCATACAAAGAAAAAACATAGGCTGGATTGGGACAGTGATCGTGGTACCCACATACCCATACAAAGTAAAAAATTAATATCTTGTACATAGTTAAGCTAAACACAAGCTGAATTGGAGTAGTAGACGTGGTGTGTTCCTGGCGAACTGCAATAGATAAAGTCTTGAAGCTTTGCACGGGTAACCCTCAGAGAAATGTGCATTGTCTAGCAAAATACAGACTCGTTCCAGATAGTGGGAGTGGCACCTCCCATAAAAACTAAAAAAATATTATCGTGTTAATACGTATAGTCCAGCAAAAAACAGATAGGATGAAAATAGTTGGCGTCGTACCTTGCATATAAACTAAAACTTTTTAGATGTGAGAATAGCGTGCGTTTTCAAGTTCAAGGTTGACTATACTTTTCTTCCAAGTGTTTATTGTATTTTTTGTGGATGGGTGTAGCGAAGCGCACCGGGGATAGCTAGTAAATAATAAATGCTTAAAGAGCTTACCTAAAAAAGCTGTTATATTTCTTACTACAATATTTAACTTACTTCCTTACTTTAGTATGGAAAAAACAAACAAAAAAAAAACGCCTGAATGTTCCATCAGTAAAAAAAATTATTAAAGAAAAGCTCACCAGGTCATTCATCGACACAAAGAATATAAAACCTCTTCCATCAACAGTTTGGATTTAGATAAGAACACAATACTTCGCAGCCTCTCATAAAAATAAGAAAAGATACTTGGTACATTCTAACTTTATAGAAGGAAAGCAGCTTTCGACTCGGCTTGGCATAATGGACCCATTCATTTATAAATTGTACCGCTAAATTAAAATTCAAAAATCATGTTCCATATGTAATAGACAACATAAATAGGGTTATAAGAATGCTATACCCTCTCATAAATAGAAACTCGGATGGATCTCAATGTTCAAAACAAGTTAGTGGTTTGATTTCAAAGCATTATTCCAACCAATAATGTTTTACTGCTCCGTTTGGTGGGTCGTCAACAGCAGCCTGTCATGTTAAAAAATTGCAGATAGCACAAAATAAGCTTTTAAAGCTAAAAATGAAATTGCCATGGCCCTACTCCACTCCTCCCGAGGCTTACACACATAGAACTTTTCAGGAAAAACAAATACATGTTGTTTTTTATTGTTGTACTTGTTGTCGCTTCGCTTTCACCTGATAAATGGATTCGCCTTGATTGAAATGTTTGACCAAGGCACATTCATCAGGTAACCTCACTACGAAGGGGAAATATTAAGGCGAAAACTTTTAATTTTTTGTATATGGAGTTTGATAGTTCTACTTTCATTTAAGGGGAAATTTTGTAAGTTTAATTGTCAAAATTCATATAAAAAAAAATTGATTTCGCCTTAATATTTCCCCTCAGTAGTAGGCTACCTGATTAATATGCCTTGTGTTTGACTATGTTAATCAAAAGAGAAATTGAGCTTTTGTTTTTTTAATTATTTTATGTCAAGGTATATTTATTTTACTAGGTAGTTTCGTCCGCCCAGCTTATTTAGTAGTTCGACATGTCAAAAGTTGTATGTGTTCAAAAGGTTTATAGTGGAGAAGTGAGAAAGCAATAAAACAAATACACGCTTTCTCAATTTTCTTCTATGTTTTTCGAATTACAAAACAACAACAAAATGCCATGTTATTCTTGTATTGTCAGATAAATATACCTAGCTTTATGTTTTAAAAATATTATATACTCGTTTTTACCTATTTATTTTTATTTATTTATTTTCAATAACCTATCCTCTTGTTCATAATCGGTTACAATAATAAAATTAAATAAAAATAATAAAAAGCTAAACATTAGAAATGATTGTTTCTTTTAGATTGATGACCAATTAGAAAAAATCGAACAACAAATACGAAAGCTTAATTTAAGCAATACATCGACACCCAGTACGAAAAGTTTGAGTACGGCTAGCACCGATATTAGCATTGCCAGCGGAGATGAAGGTATTACACATTCCACACATAGTAGCGCTAGTAACTCACCAGTTAAAACTAGTGCAAAACTTAAAACAGGAGATTTTTTTATTACGAAACATTCCAATCTCTCACAATCGCACGTTATATTCCACTTGATTTCGGATGAACCTATTAACAGTCCAAGTGAAATTAACTCACGTCATCCAGTTATATTGGGTTTGCGTAACATTTTAAAGACTGCCAGTAGACATGACGTGACAACACTGACAATCCCAGCTCTATTGAGGCACGAAATGTCAGAAGATATGACCGTACAGTGGTGTATACGCAGGGCAGAGCTGGTGTTTAAATGTGCTAAAGGATTTATGATTGAGTCCGCCTCTTGGGGTGGCGCAGAATTGAGGTAACTTTATTATTTATTTATTAATTTTTTAAATATGTATTACATACATAACTTTTTCAGTACACTGCAACTATTATTGCCTCATGATATTTCTGAAGATTTATTTAATACTTTGGCCAGTATGGTGCCAAATGTTTTTCGTGTGGCTAATCCTAAAATTCTAGTAGATAATAGAAAATAAGAACATTATGTCTTAATTATGTGATTCGTTTAACTTATGTATATGAAATAAATAATAAAACGATTTCAATTTATATATTTTACTTGTACTTATATACTAATTTTGTTGCAAAATGAATAAAAATGTAGAAACAGAATATAGTTACATATACTAGTACTTATTGTAAAAGAATCAAAAAATATATACTCCTATTACAGATTTCAACTCAACTCAGTTTGGTCATCTGAGAGACAACTCAACTTTATCTATACATATCAGTAGACGCTCGCAAATTAGAACTGATCTGTTTTTAAGGCAATTCTAATTTCTGAATTATTCTAATTTCTGGACGTCTTTTTTCATATAAAAAATAAAAAAATGAGTAAGTTTACTTCCAAAAACTAAAAAAAAACAACAAATAGGGAAAAACATACTTTATGATTTGGTGATTCCCCTTTTTAGTTTTACTTTGTTCAAACTGAATGAAAATAAATTGGGGATTTCTTGTGTTCAAATAACAAAAAAAAAACACGCTCAGAAATTAGAATTGAAATTAGAATTTTAAATACGAATTTCAGTGTTTAATGTATTGCAAACACTGATTCTAATTTCTGGACGTTCGAATTACTGAAAGCTCTAATTTGTGAGCGTCTACTGTAATAAAATAGTAACTCATTTCCGTCTGTCTGTCTGCTTTTCCTAAACCTACTGGATGGATTTTAACAAAATTTTGTGAGGAGCTACCATAGCATCCTGATTCAATATAGGATACTTTTTTCCGCAAAAATATCTAATCTCCAAGTATGGAAAGTGGAGAAAAAACAGTAAAAAACACCATTCCCGGTTTAAAGGTACTGAAATTTTCGGTTTAAAACCGGGATATTTTCAACACGGTTATGTTTTAAACACACCTTTTTATTTTTGAAATTAAATAAAATTTGTATTTGATTTGCAGTTTTACTTTGTGGAATTACATTGTTATTTAAATATTTTAAACACAATTTTTTCGGACCAGCACTAAGGGATGCCACCTACTCATGCAATGCATTGTGCCGGAACTAGGAGGATAGAGAGAGAAGTGTTTGTGGACATTTGACTTAAACCTTTCCATATTGAAGTTGGCAAGAAAGACATTTGCAAGGAGTTTACTCCACATACGAGCTGTTCGGGCGAAAAACGAATTCTCCCTATAATGCGTAGTGCGATTCACTGGTAAATCAAACACAAATGGATGGGCTCTTAATGAGAAGCCTGTTGTATCGGGTACAATTTACCTGATTTCATTAGAGCACATACCATTGTAGTAACGATAAAACAGCGAAACACATCTCACAATGCGTCGATGCTACAGTGAGTCAATAGAGTTGGATACCCTACTGTCACCGATGAGCTTCTTCGCCCTCTCCTGCACGTGTTTAAGTAGCTCCAAAATAGACCTTGGGGCACCGTGCCATACATGAGAGTTGCATTCCATTTTAGGACGGATATATGTAGGTGATATAAATAGTAACAAGATCAGGTGGAGCGAAGTATCTTTTATTATTTTTTTCATCCTTTATTAACTAGTTTGTTTATATTGGTATGTACATATGTATATACAATTTGATTTCTTATCAATAGATATTACAACAATAAATTAACCAAAGAAATTTTGATATAAGTATGTATGTATGTATATGCTTTTTTGTACTTTAATTGATGCTCAAAGGTAAAAAAAATACAGTGAAAAACCTTTATAAATACTAGTGTATTTTACCCGGCGTTGCCTGTGTTCACCCTTATAGCCCTTCTAAGTGCTTGCGAAATGATTAACCTTTTTAGATTTCGTCCACCCTGTAGGTTCACTCTCAACAGAGCAGAAACAATTATATTTTCACGACAAAGCATTTGCATACATCTCAACAACAGCATAACATATCGTCGCGTTTCTTCTTAAATCACGTAAGCGTCATTTTTTCGAAATTGACTTTTTTGGTTTTTATGGTAGAAAATAACATTTGCCACCAGACTACATTCTCATCTTAACAAGTTTGTATGAAAAATAAAAAAATCCATTTTTAAAACCTCGTAAGTGCCATACAAATGACATTTGCATGCAAAATATAATGGTTTTTATATTTCAAGTTGGAAATGTTAAAGACTCAACCACTAAGTTTTTTGTATTTAAGAATAAAAAAATAAGGAAAGTTTCAGGCCAATTGAGTATTTTTGGTAAAGTTAAAGTTTTTTTTTTTTGATAAATACAAAAATAAATGTTATTTTACACACAGAAATTTGCAATTTGTTGGTTGCACCAAAACCACGTAACGAATTTTGGCGCTTATGTGGTTTAAGAATAAACGCGACGATATGGGGAAACGCAAAGAATAAAGTAACACATACCAATGCACGTATATAGCAAGTGAAAAATCGAATGGTCAGCGCAGTGTTGGGATCGCACAATATTTAAATTGTACCATCCCAGTGATAAAATTGTATCAAATCAGCATCAAAACATTTGTCGTTAAGTAAAAAACAAGCAAAACATACATACAGTAGCTCGACATTAAATGATTCTAATAAAAACTTTAATACTAAGGTATTTTAAAGTGATGATAATTGACCTTGGTTCCTTGAATTTATTTTCTGTGTATATTAGTCAACAAAAATCAAAGCGTATACAAGTTTTTAAGATTAAGGTAAAGGAAATCTCGCAATATCAAAAATAATTGCCAAAAGTCCCAAAATTGGAATTTTTACGCATTGGCAAGTCCACTAGAGTTCATGAAATACTTTCAGTAAATCAACAATATTTGGTAATATATTCTTTTTCTGATCCCTTTGGTATATCAGAACATATAGGCTAATGTCAAAATTTGGATGTAAAATAGATCAAATTGAAGGATCTCCATATTCTACTAGGATCATCTACTAGGATTTACATGAAATTTGGTTTAAAATATAAAATTTTTATATATTTCTTAAGAATTTCTTTTATTAAAAAAAGATTTATGGCCCTTCTAGGATAGAATGCACAAAAAGGAATAATTTTGAAGTTTTTAAATTGAAAATCATCTAGTATTTACTCAAAAAAGATATCATTTTGAAATTTTACCACAATATCTTAAATTTTGCTCGCTAACTACGAAAAGAACTTAAAAAAATGTACAAGTACTAAATAGTGCTTTAGGGCGATGTAAAAGTTGGAGGTTCTCAAATTTGAAGCCAGTTAGCGCCACGACTGATAAGTGAGTGATCCCCAGCTTTAAAATCCGATTAAGTATGGCTGGAGCTATTTGGAAGAACAATTAAAAAATCATGGAATTACCAAAAATACCTTACGATTTGTCACTAGAAAGAATGGAAAACAATATCAGCCGAATAATGCCGGAAAACAGTTTCCAAAGCAAAAAAGTATCTAAATTACCTATCACTTATACTAAATTACCTATCAATTATACATAATAGGGTTAGCAGAGTAAATAATAAAAATCCTGAACATAAATTAAGAATGTTGCAATCAGTCTGTTCTAGACAGGGTTGGAGAACTATGAAGTTAGAAATGTAAAAAAAAGTTTTTTGGATTAAATAAAAAATATTTTTAATAAATTTTATATAAAATTGTACCAAAAAAGCATGAAATGTACCAGTGTACCACTGATGTATCGATTGTACCAAATTTGGTACAATTGTATCACAAATCCTAACACTGGGTCAGCGCACAAATAAAATGACGATCGAAGCAACGACTGAAAAGATTCAGCTCAACATTCTAATTAAAAAAATCGAATATCATTATACACATAAGACATTACGGTACATGGTTTGGTAACTTTTCAAATGCGGGCATTTTGATGATATTTTGTATGGGAATATAAGAAAATATAAATGTCCTATCTCCGGAACCAATGGTGCAAACTTCATACAAACCATCTACAGACCATCCCCAACATAGCCTGAAATTTTGGCTGAAATCGGTCGACAGGTTTCCGCAGTTAGTGGTGTCATCAAAGTGTACACTTCTTTTTATATATATACTTAGATATAAAAATAAAAGTCAAACGTACTTAGTTAGAAAACGTTCAATATTATAATAAACTATTCACAGGAATAGTCTGTTATAAAACTGAAGTTCTCAGTTTGATAAATAAACATAACTTTACATTAATTGTTTACATTCTCCTATCAATGGATACGAAAAATTTACAACTTTTTCGAAATACTTATTGTTCAGTCTTAAAATAAATTCATATAGTATGTATATTTTCGTAATTAGTTTCCTGATGGAGAATGTATGTTGGATATTTTTTACCAATTGTTTATTATTTTTAAACATATGTTTTGTATAATTTGCAACACTTTTTGTGGCATTTTGATGCAGTATATCGGACATGAAATACGTATGTTAGTATTGGTCTGGTAATGCTTTGAAAAAGTAATTTTTTTTTTATAGTTTAAATAGAAATGTTTGTTCAGCAATGGCCACAATGATCTTATGGACTTTTGTGCTTTCCCACAAGTATGTTCGGTATGATTTTAAAAAGTAATTTTTTATCCAAAACGACTTCGAGATATTTCACATTATCCTTTTCATTAATAGATTCATTCCCAGTACATAATCTTCTGTTTGGTATTCTATTAGGAGATTGTTGTATGGGAAAATTATTACTTGGGTCTTATTGGGGTTTATTTTAACTCTCCGTTTATGGAAGTATGTTTTGCAAGCTAAGAGACTCTTCTTTCATTTTCTTTAGAAGAGCACTGGTAAGTTTAGATGAAGTGATCAAAGCTGTGTCATCTGCATAATACGCCGCTTCTACATATTTTGGAACTTTAAAATCTGAAGTGTAGATCGAGTAAAGTAATGGAGAAAGTACAGAACATTGCGTTAACCCATTACAGACTTTTTTAGGTGTTGAGTTCGTAGCATTTACATTTACTATATGTACATATATTCTCTGTTATTAAGGAAGTTATCAATTAGTTAACAAAGCTGTTCTGGAGTGTTAGCTTTTAAAAGTTTATATAAGATTCCGTTATGCCAAACGGTATCAAAAGGTTTTTCTATATCCAACAGTATCATGCCTGTAGAACGTTTTCGGAGAACGTATTTAATAATCTTATTTTTAATCCTATTTACCTGGTGATTTCTACTAAATTCGCAATTCGGTTTTAGAAAAGAACAAGAACTCACAGTTGGTAACTACGGAATTGTCACAAGCAAATTTACTTAATCGAGCATGAATGATTTTTCAAAGAGTTTACCTATCTTACTTAAGAGGCTAATTGGTCTATAACTTCCGGGGTTACTTTTCGGTTTGTTTGGTTTGGGTATGGATATTACTTTTGTTGTTTTAAATAGGTTGATAATTCTTCAAGGGAAGTATAGTGGACATTTTCAAGTGATGAAGGTTGTTTCCGAAAATTGTTTAATATAGAGTTGATATGTTGGTCTGATGAATGTCTGTAGTGCGATATGAGATTATTAGTCTGGGAAAACGTATTGGCAAGGAAGTTTGCCTTTTCAATATCTGACGTTATTTTAAAAGAACCTGTGTTACCTTTAGCTCTTAGGCTTCTACTTTTTCTCCAAAACGATATATCTTCTGACTTGAATCGAGATAATAGCAAAGAGCATTTCCTATTTCGTTCCAAACTTAGTTGCTCGTCAATTAACTTGATTAGAAATTTTGATTCAACTACATATGTGCACTTAAGTTGCTGTGGTTGGTTTAAAAACCAACATGTATACAAAATTTTCTACCAATGCATTCATAGACTTAGGTTTTTTGACAAAAGATTTAGGTTTTTGACATTTCAGTTGGCTATCTACGTACCCATCCATGATTGGAACCCCATACATTTCTATTTTAAGTAGGCCATATCCTTTTAATTATTTGTTGACAGTTACAGTTTTATTACCATTGGTATTCAACAGTAAGGCTGACTTCCAAAATAAATCAATGCAAAGTCTATATACATTTGTGCTACCGTATTTAAATCATGTTCATATACAAAGTTTCGAAACAATGCATCAATTTCATAGGTAATTGAATAAAAATGTTGTATTTATTTCTGCTCAAAAAATAAAAATTAATAATAACAATAACAATAACTTTTGCTCAAAAAGAATAAAAGTTTAAAACAACTTTTATTTTTGCTCAAACAACTCGAGTGTTATAAATTACTTTTATTTACAAAATAATACTACAATACTCCATCAAAATGTTTAATAAAATGCTAAATGAAAAATGTGAAGCTAAATCAAATTCAAAGCAGGGTAACACTGATCTTCTAGCTAGCAAGAAGAGCAGGGTTCCCAGATTTATTTCGAGTCTCATCCCCAATTTGAAAATGTTCATCCCCAAAATTCTCCAGCAAAAAATTTAAATTAATTTATTCTGAAAATATCTCACTAAAAAGAATACTATTTTAATTCAAATTAACACATACATATTTTATACTTTCTCCATTTCTGGGGATGGGTTAAAAATGTATATTATTTTTTTTAACAAATATTCAAGCAACTAGTTTTTTAATTTATTTCTTATTTAAGATTTTATTGGTTTCGTTAGTAGTTGATTTGTAAAGCGAAGTCGGGAAACAAGGTCGTTTCAGCGTCATCTTGATATGTAACTATAATGGTATTATATAATTGTAAATTATATATGACTCTCAAAACATTGTTACATACTTCTGGTAGTATTATTTTTATTATTGAAAAATTTAAATTATCGATTATAACAAACTTGGAGAAATATTTGTTTGAAAAATATAAACTTTTTAGATAAAAAAAATCACAGTTTTGTTTTATTTAAATGGCAGTGAAGCATCTGCAGATTTCAGTTCTTTCTTTTTTAAAACCGTAAGCAAGATCCATTTCAGAAATTGAAATTTAAGAAGTAAATTGTTTTTCATAATTAAAGATGATTTTACTTCTGGAAACCGGAAACTATCCGAACATTAAATATATTTAAAGTTGACGGACATTTTTCCATTTTCATAGATTTAAGATAATTTTACTTTTGGAAAGTCGAAGCTTTTTTTAAAGTTTACGAATGTCTTTCCATTTTAAAATTTTGCAATTTCTTATCACGAAAAAAATTCTTTGTTTTCAAAGATTTTTATAAATCCTAACATACCTTTGGATCCTTGTCAACCACAACAGAAAATATTAACTTTTGTTTTAGAAAGATTATAAAAATGATGATATTCTATCTAATTATATGCAGATACATATATTAGTTTCGTACTTGATGTGCTGGTAATTCCAATTCATTTTTCATACTTTACTTTTTACATACATAGGAAGTTTTGAATTAAGACTTAAGTTCATTTTATTCTCTCTAAGTTGAAAAAATATTTTTTACAATTTAGGTGATTAATTTATATGCTGCTAATTATATATTCCACCAAAACTAGACTGTGAAACAGAAAACAGTATTGTTTTTAATGCTATAGATTTTATGAATTGAAACAGGGCATACAGCACACATCTGTTGATATTTAGTAATGTTGAATAAATTTAATTCCCATAAAATAAATTCTAAATAAGATACACGGTGACAAATACTTTGAGGTTGGATATGTTCATATCTTCATTTATTGTAATACTGTAACACTAACTGTACCTAAATAAAAAAAAAAAATAGTTATATATTTTGGCGATTTATTTTCTACTTTTGGCGAATTTTAGCTATTTCGATTAAATTAATTTTTCGTAATTAATGAAAAATACTTTTAAAATTATAAAAAAATTGTATATGTTATAGGCAAAATTTAACAAAAAGCTTTTTTTTGGCGATTTTTCACATTGATTTTGGCGAAATAGGTGAAAAAGAAATCTGACAACCCTGACACTCTTCTTAAGAGAAAGAGAGAACTAGTGCAAAAAATATGTAGTCTTTTTAAGAGCATTGTATTCTCTTAAATTCTCCACTTTACACAGGGGTGGTAAATGAAATTTTAAAATTTTACAATTTTGGTTTTTATTAAATTGTACTTATCGTACTTAAATTTTGTGAAAATATATTTTTGTGATAAATTTGTTAAAAATTTTATTCAAAATTGATTGTAATGTAAATTTTAACATTTCAATTTGGAATTTTTTTTTTTTTCAATTTGGTAACAAATTTGTTATTATTACTCATTCCCTGTTTACATTACACAAGTTATGTTTGTTGCAGAAGAATTTTTTTAGAAAATTTTTTTTTACAAAAAAATTCAATGCTTCGAAAAACTGACAAAAAAACATAAATCTTCTGGGTGTATCAACTTTTCAGCTTCAAAATGTACCAAATTAATAAAATTGTACTAACTTTACCAACCCTGCTTGTTATTATTATCTCATTTTAAATTTGTTTCTAAATTATGAGAGTAAAATAAAATCAGTTGATAATGAAACTCTCACAAAGCCAAATGTGAGGATCGTTAAAGGCGCTTGAAAAACGTTTTAAAAGTAGATATAGAAACTATTCTGACACATTTTCAAAAATAGAAAAATTAAATTTGCAAGAAAAATATACATACCTGTATGGTTAATTGTATTTATTTAATAATATTGTAGTTAGTGAGTGTAATTTTTTTTTGGAAAAATATATTCCTATGTATAAAAAATCGAAATTTTTCATTCAAATAAATTAAACAATTTAATTTTTAGTGGAAACACCACCGTGTAAAATCTAACAAAATAATGTAATTATTAATTTAATGTTTTATACAATAAATAAATTCTGAAATTTTAAAGTGATTTATAACAAACATATTGTGTTGATAAAGTGATTAAAAAAGAATATATTTAATGCCATTAACAAATTTAAGAAACAAATCCTATGTCAATGCTTTTAAAGCAAAGTAGGTATTAAAAAAATATTCAAATATGTACATACATAAGTGCAATGGGATCTTTAATGTAATTAAAAATAAAATAAATTGTTTGTTAACCATATAAAAGAGCCCTTAAATTTATTGAATTTAATTCATAAATTGAGTTTTCATTTTATTTTCTAATCCTATTCTGGCTGCCTACAATAAAAAATCTGTTGCTGAAACAAAAAATAAAAAATGTTTAACACTAAACAAAAAATACCCATATAATATTTTTTATTTAAATTAAAAACAAAAACAGAGAGTAAATAAAAATTCATACAACCACGCAGTTTTTATTTATGTTAAGTACAGTGTATTTAAGTTGTTGTTGTTGCTAACACAAATCATACAACAACAAAGCCGTGTGTTTTAGACCAAAACAACATCAGAAGCAAGAAACAATTCATATTTTTTCAGTTTTCTTTTGAAACTGAAAACAAAATACAAATAAAACAAAACAAAACAACAGCAAAATCAAAAATCACCAATGTAGCATTGCCGCATGGAGTGATTTTTTAAGTGTTTCAACAAAATCGGCCGGCCAATGTTTTAAAAAGCAGGTAAAGGAAATTTTTTTTTCAAATTTTTTTTTATATATTGGCTTTTTGGTTATTGGCTTTCTTAATGTTGTTTTCTAGAGCCTTTTATTATTTAATTACAACTTAACATATGTATGTATAGGTATGTATGTTTAAACACAGATCTAATAGGTATTTGTGTCGTGGTTGTGTTTGAAAACCTAAAATTAATTCGTCGGCAAAATGAGAGTTTTGATCAAAATGAAATATTTGTACGTACATATTTGCAATATTTTCTTTTACATATATATGTACATACATACATATCGCACTTGATCAACAAGAGGGTATTAACTCAAAATTTTTAAATTTTCACTTTTTGCAAGAAATCATCTAACAACATCAATATCTATCTACTGTAAAAATATTAACGTATTCTGATTACTCTTTCATCTCGAAACCCACATATGAGACCATTTTCCTGACAGATACATAGAAGGGCACCAATTCTAAACTAAAATGTAAGAAGTAATCTGTAAGAATTAATTAAGATGCCGCCAAAATTAGAGGGAAAAAAGTAAAGACTATGTGAATGTCAAGCCTCCCCAGATATTTTTTATTGATATATTACATAAAGAATAATGCCCTTATCCAAAAAGTCTACTTCAAGTCTACTTTATTTAAAATTGTATATGAAAATTTTG
>OX451215.1:44791880-44839705 GCA_949628195.1 Phasia obesa
TAATCGCTACTTTTAAACTTTCGGCCCCAATGTGCATTTGTTTTAAAATACACATTCATGAATAATTCTCTTGCTTGTACGTTAATATTAAAACAATACCAAATATTATGTCAAAAGTAAAAATACGTTTACATATGTAAATTGTAAATATTTAGTGTGTTGACTTCAAAGGTAACCGGGAATGCACTATTTTGATTTTTATTACTTTTTGTAATTTTTTCTTTTGTTTTCATCTTTTGCCGCTTTATAATGCATTATTATCGTCATATAAATTATGATGAAGTAGCAATGACATACCGCTTCATATCTAGGATGTATACGACATTATATACCTATAACTACAGGTAATTTCTCGGTGTTTTTTAATAATTTTTTTTATTTCGCAATAAAAAATTTAACTATAAAGACATAATCGCAATTTTCTGTTATCTATACGACAATGTAAAAGACTTCAAATAAAAGAATTTTTTAAATATAAAAAAAATATTTTTTAATTTCTTGCATATTGCTCTATTTTCTATATAAAAATCCTTTCAATATCTTTCACAGTAATTAAAATATTCATTTTGAATAATGTCTTAATTTTGTTTCGTTATAAAATAACGCTTTTAAATATTATAATTATACTCGTATGATAAGTTTATTTAAATGTTTGATTTAATTAGTAAACTTTCGGTATTTTTTGTGGGATACTTGAAAATTCCGTCATTTCTGAACCGATTTTGATTTTAATTTTTTTTAAAGGTTATGACCATATAATACACGTGATTTTTATTTACTGAATTATATTGAAGACGACAGCTACATACTTCAAAACTATGAAAATATTGTAGAAACAAATAAATATATTTGCATTGGTGTCTTTACAATAATTAATAACAAGAACAACGTGGCGTTTTGTTGTTGCTTTGTAGTTCGAAATGTCAAAAATCATAGAAGAAAATTGAGAAGGTGTGAATTTGTTTTATTGTTTTTCTCACTTCTGGACTATACAATTTCTAAACATATACAACTTTTGACATGTAGAACAACTAAATCAGCTGGGCGGACGACACTATCTAGAGTAAGAGAAATCTACCTTGCTCAAAACCTTTTGATTGCAAATGCATTTGTATTCTTAAAAAATAGAATTTAGCTAAGTTGGCTACAGCCACAACGGTGGTCGTGTAGCCATGTAGCTATGATGTCGTCAAAATTTTTCCTATAAAAGTCTGTATTTTAGTTTTGACAGTTTACAGTCGGTAGCCTGATGTTGTCTATGTGTTTAATTCATCAAACTTCGGTAAATATAGGGTGTTTTTTATAGAGGTATAGAACTTTAAGTTGACATTACTTTTAAAGATGGCGCCCAATTTAACAGCTGTCAAGTGATCTATTCTCAGTTTGGTTTGGCAATTCATCTCGAATAGACTCACGCCTGAACAACGCTTGCAAATAGTGCTTGCAAATAGTGCTTGCAAATAGTGCTTGCAAATAGTGCAATTTAACGTTTTGGACCTGTGAATTGGTCTCCAAGATCTTGTGATTTAACACCGCTAGACTACTTTCTGTGGGGCTATGTAAAGTCATTGCTCTATGCGGATAAGCCACAAACGCTTGACCATTTGGAAGACAACATTCGCCGTGTTATTGCCGATATACGGCCACAAATGTTGGAAAAAGTCATCGAAAATTGGACGTCCAGATTGGACTAAATCCGCGCCAGCCGTGGCGGTCATATGCCAGAAATCATATTTAAAGTGTAATGCCACAAGATTATATTTTGGATAAATAAAATTCATGTCATCCATCGTTGTTTTATTGCAACTTAAAGTTCTATACCTCTACAAAAAACACAACAAAGAAAGTATTGATACGACGAATGTAAGATAATTTCGGCAGACCTGATATTCTATTTTAACTACGGTTTTGATACGGTGGAAATTGATAAGGCTCTAGAAGTGTAATTGAAGTGGCCTGCTGGTAACTACAGTTTGTACAGGTTTTTTTATGATTTTATAAGGGATGAAACAATATGCAATATTGACAATCGCATCTTTATTTTGGAACATTCAACTAGGTATGATGACTGTAATAAAAAATATGTGAACTTATTTAGGTACAACGGTGAAATTACGTTGTGATACTCAAATGAGTCAAGAAAGTAAATCGCTACTTTTGAGCATTAAATAGTATAAAAAATTATTGACTTTTCGATCCCTGATTCAAACGAACAATTATGGGCTTTAAAGGATTTTTCGTTACTTACTAATGAATTAATAGTCTAAGATATTCATTCTTTTTAAATAATATTTTCAAAATTTCATATGTATCTCTGGGATTATATAAGTTCAATTTGCCGTAGCAGTTATTAAAACATTTATCTTCTTTATATTTACAGATGTTGTAGCACAATATGGAATTAGCGATTTGTAAAACTGAGTTACCATCTAATAAATTTATGTTGCCCACCTCAACATCAGCAACTACGTTCTATGATAAATCCCATCATCATCATCAGCATCTATCAACAACGGCTCATTTTAACGACATTTTAAATTTTCCTTCAAACTATTTGTTTAATAAATCAAATACAAACAATTGTGATAATATTAATATTTCTTCAATTTCGTCATCATCCACATCATCGCCTTTAACCGGTTTGACTGCGTCAACAATGCGTTTGAAAAAGAATCGTAAAGTAACATTTTTATCAAATTTAATTGAGGTAAGTGTTACCCTAGTAGTCAAGAGTATATTATTATTAGTTTTCTAAATTTATTTAAATTTTAATTCCTTTTTTGTTTTTGTTGTAATTGTTGTCAACTTTTATGTATTCCTGTCACGTTTCTTGCATGCATTTTTATATTATTCACAAGAGTGTTAAAAATAAAAAAATAATAATATGTTTTTCATTATTTGTTCATTTATTGATTGACTTACTGACTGACTGTCTATTTTAGTTTACAAAAATTAGCGAATGCTTCGACAGGCACCGTATAGATATTATTGATGTTTGGAAATATATACATCGAATTTAAAAATATCTTTTAGATCTTAAGTTTTTTTTTTGTAATAAAACATGTTTATACTATGAGAATATTAATAATGATTTCTTATTGAAACAAGTTAGCTATTTGGCAGAAATTAATTCATATTTTGTCATCATTTTAAAGATATATAAAAGATGCCTTAAAGTATGCAGTATCTTTAAATCGATAAAAAATGACGTACTTTCACTGCTTTCTCTTGGAAATAAAATATTTTTGCGGAAAAAAAGTATTTTATATTAGAATAGGGTACCTGTTCACAAAATTTTATTAAAATCCATCCAGTAGCTTTTACGTGATGCGAACACAGACAGAAGGACAGACAGACAGGAAATGAGTTGCTGTTTTATTATATGTATAGATTGTCATTTAAATTGCACATATATGCACCCGAGTGTTATCTTCATATAATATCCCCTTTACTGGATAAATAGGGCATTATTTTCTGGATACCTTGGCCTATTTGACTCAGTATTCCCCATTTTAACTTTTTTAAGCAAATTTTAAAACTTTGCATGATTAACTATTTCGATATCTCTACTACTGCAGAGCAGATTCAAAAACATCCATAGTATGACTTAAGGTAATCCCATATAACAAAACAGTAGCAGGACTATTTCTGTACATGAAATATTTTTTAAAAATTTTCTTGTAAATGGACTACAAAACAGCATTTTTTTTAATTTTTGTCTGTTTGTATGTGTTTGCAACAAGTAAGAAGTACTGAATAAATTTTAATAAAATTTTGTGAGGAGGTTCCTAGGTATCCTTTTCAAGAGAAAATAGAGAAAAGGTAGTGAAAGTACGCAATTTTACCTACTTAAATGTACTGCAAACTTGACAGCACCTTTTTTTTGAAAGCGGAATACTTTAAACATTATTTAAAGAATAATACAAAGAATATACACAAATAATAGAAGTTTATATAAATTTTAGAATTGTATCCGGGGATGGGTACATATATAAAGTAAATATATAAACCATAACTCAAGCACTGTAAAAGTAAGTCTTAAAATTTAGTGTAGATTACTTTCAACATTGTCAGCAAGCCTAAGACGTGGCGGGCACAGCTAGTTTTAAATAAAGAGGTATTGGAGATTTGAAATCAGAGCATAAAATAACTTAAGTAATAACTTAAGTAATAAAGTTTTAACTATATTTGCTTTCACACCCACGGTGTTTCGTCTTTCAGTTTGCAGTAATTGGTGACGACATGAGGTTACAGTTTTATTTTAAATTTTCTTTGAATATTTAGCTTTTTGATTTGTTTTAAAAACTTAATTGTTAACAACTAAATAATGAATAAAATAAAAAAAATAAAAGATTAAATCGCTTTATTATTACTATTTTAGGCGCCTACAAATGCAAAAAATACGAACATGTACTCAATTCTGGTCCCTACTGTAAGTTATTTCCACTTTTCAAAAATACCACGTCTCTCAACCAAACGAGTAAGGTACTTTTTTTTAAATAACGACTTGGAAGTTATTTGAATTTTAACAATTTTCAGAAACCTCCTTTCTTTTAAATTCTTGGTGCTCTTGAATGATTTTTACTATTGACATTCCCTCGTATTTCTGAACCTTTGAAGTAAATAATATTAAAATCAACTCGAAATCATTTTAAAGAAACTAATATTTTTTTAAGATATTGCTTGGAAAAAATTTAAACTTTGCGAATAGTACAATCAAAAAGCTTCAATTTACATTTAGCTTTTTTGTCGCAAATCTGATATTTTATTGTTTTTGTTTTTCATTCGTTATTTAAAGCAGTAACGAATTCTAAAGCAAGTCATAGACGATGCGATGAGTTGTACAACCAATTCTAGGAATCGTAATAGATTCCAATTCTAGGAATCTATCCAATTCTAGGAATAGATTCCTAGAATTGGAATCTATTACGAAGGAACAAAGGATCAACAAGTTTTAATTTTTGGTCAAGTTGTACCAACACGTTGCATCGTTTGTGTGCCTCTCGCGTACGATTTTAGTAGTATTTGTGTTTAGTATTGTTTTGACCACCTTGCAGTTAACATTGAATGTTAAGTATTATTTGCGGACGATGTCAATTATAGCATATCGTCGCGTTTATTCCTTAACCACGTAAGCGCCAAGAAGTCGTTTTTCAGAAAACGAAAAAAACTTAATAACTTTTTTAATATGGGATTCAATATAATTTTTTTTTGCAAAACATGGCCGTGCGAATCTCTGAAGGGTATACAAACTTTTATTTTTTTTAATTTGTTACTTATAATTAATTGTAGCCAAATCTGTCGCTTACGTGGTTTTGGCGCAAACAGCAAATTGCAAATTTCTGTGTGTAAATAAACATTTTATTTTTGTATTTATCAAAAAAAAAAAAAAAACTTTTAACTTTACTAAAAATGCTCCAATCGGCCTGCATCTTTCATGATTTTTTTAATCTTAAATACAAAAAACTGAGACTTGAACTTGAGACTTTAACATTTACAACTTGAAATATAAAAACCATTATATTTTGCATGCATATGTCATTTGCATGGCGCTTACGAGGTTTTGAAAATGGATTTATTTATTTTTCATACAATCTTGTTCAAATGAAAATGTAGTCTGGTGGCAAATGTTATTTTCTACCATAAAAACCAAAAAAGTCAAAAGAAACGCGACGATATGTGAGAATATTGAACGCCGCCTTACTTTGAGAGAGATGGGTTGTTAAATGAAGTTGTACATAAAATCGCACACGAAATTCTGTCGTTTGTAGAACAGCATACAACTGATTCCTAGAAATGGTTGTACAACTCATCGCACCGTCTATGGCTTGCTTAATAATCGAAAAAGTCATTTCAGATAATTTAAATAAGAATTAAAATTTACTAATGAAAAATTGCTTGAATAATTGTTTTTGGTATTTTGTATACACTTTGGAATTTCATTTTCTCAAAATTCTTAAAAATTGTCAAGCTTAAAAAATGGTCCATATACATATTCTAAGAAACCAATCTTTTAAGGCAATTAAATATTCCTTAAATGTTTTAAGTACTTCTATTTAATAATTTAAATATAAAAAAATCAGAACAAATAAAATAAAATAAAACTAATGTTGTCGTTAAAATGTCTTGAAAATATGATTTATTTCTGAAAAAGATTATCACACTTTAGAGCTCTTGACAAGAGAGCAAGAGAAAAAGTCAAAAGATCCATTGAAAACAAAGTGTTAATCGTATTATTGAATACACAGAAAATTCTTAACAAATAACAAATGTACTTACATACGTATATACATATGTACTTACATACGTATATACATATGTATATATACGTATGCTCAAACGAATGAATACGATAAAAATATTTGTATGTAAATATTTTCAAACTATTTATAAACAATTCTATGATACACTTTTACCCAATTAAATAAATGATCATCATAAAACAACAATAAAAACAAAAGGAGGCAAAAATTGTACTGACTGTCAGAACAGAATCCAAGTAAAACTAACAAACAAGCAAAAAGGCAGGCGAACGTACAGATACGGAGTAGTATTAAGTAACGAGTGATTTTTTAAGAGCTTGAGAACTTTTTTTTTTAAAAAAACGCATAAAATTTGCAAAATCTCATCGGTTCTTTATTTGAAACGTTAGATTGGTCCATGACATTTACTTTTTGAAGATAATTTCATTTAAATGTTGACCGCGGCTGCGTCTTAGGTGGTCCATTCGGAAAGTCCAATTTTGGGCAACTTTTTCGAGCATTTCGGCCGGAATTTCTTCGGAAATGTTGTCTTCCAAAGCTGGAATAGTTGCTGGCTTATTTCTGTAGACTTTAGACTTGACGTAGCCCCACAAAAAATAGTCTAAAGGCGTTAAATCGCATGATCTTGGTGGCCAACTTACCGGTCCATTTCTTGAGATGAATTGTTCTCCGAAGTTTTCCCTCAAAATGGCCATAGAATCGCGAGCTGTGTGGCATGTAGCGCCATCTTGTTGAAACCACATGTCAACCAAGTTCAGTTGTTCCATTTTTGGCAACAAAAAGTTTGTTAGCATCGAACGATAGCGATCGCCATTCACCGTAACGTTGCGTCCAACAGCATCTTTGAAAAAATACGGTCCAATGATTCCACCAGCGTACAAACCACACCAAACAGTGCATTTTTCGGGATGCATGGGCAGTTCTTGAACGGCTTCTGGTTGCTCTTCACTCCAAATGCGGCAATTTTGCTTATTTACGTAGCCATTCAACCAGAAATGAGCCTCATCGCTGAACAAAATTTGTCACATTTGAACATTTCGAACCGAACACTGATTTTGGTAATAAAATTCAATGATTTGCAAGCGTTGCTCGTTAGTAAGTCTATTCATGATGAAATGTCAAAGCATACTGAGCATCTTTCTCTTTGGCACCATGTCTGAAATCTCACGTGATCTGTCAAATACTAATGCATGAAAATCCTAACCTCAAAAAAATCACCCATTAGATACAGATGTGGAACAGAAAATAGCTTGAAAGTACCTTACACTGCGTTAAATAAAAGAACAACAAAATTAGTCAAGTGCGAGTTAGACTCACACACGTAGGGTTCCGTACTATGTTCAGTAGAACTTTAAAAATATATGTTGTTAAAAATTTTCACGTTTTATGGGGCACCCTTTAATTTTTATGCTAGTGCATGGTACTAAATACCCTATGTAAATATAAAGTATCTGGCTACAATGTTTAGAAGAGAATACCAAATTACACAAATTCGCGACATCTAGGGAACACCCTTTTAATTTTAAAAAATTTATTTTCATTACTTGTTTTTACAGTAGATATTGTAAGACATAATCTGTATAAATTTTAAGTGTCAGCCTATCACTGTTGAGCCTATCACAAATATGAGGACTTTCTATGAAAATATCAGGAGCCTACCTATTGCGGTTCAAAAAATAAGGCAATATAAGTGAAAAACAAGTTGTTGGGGAACACCCTTTAATTGTTGTGGCGGCGATGGCAACACTCTACTGTAATAATTTTAAAAGTCTACCTATTACGGTTCAAAAATTAAAGCCATATACGTCCAAATCTTGTCACTATCGGAACAGCTTTTAATTTTATTATTTGTTATAGCGGCCATGGCAGTACCCTTTCTATGAATATATCCAGAGTCTACCTATTAGATTAAAAAAATAAGGCAATATACGTGAAAAACATGTCACTATCGGAACATCCTTTTATTTTTAGTAATTATCAATGCGGCGGTGGCAACATATCTTCTGTACAAATTTCAAGAGTCTACCTAACTATTACGGTTCAAAAAATAAGGCTATATACGTGCAAATTACGAAACTGTTGGAATACCATTTAATATTTGATCTTTACAACATATTAATACTGAAAATTTCAGGAGTCTACCTATTTCATTTTTAGTGGTTGCCACCTACAGCTCAAGAAATAGAGACATAAACGTAAATAACATGTCACTTTCGGAAAACCCTATAAGTTTTACTTGCTGTAGCGGCCACAGTAATACACCTTCTCTCACAATTCCAAACTTAGGCCATATACACGTCACTATCGGAACACCCTTTAATTTTTTATACTTGTTTATATAGCGATCTTAGTTTTAATTACTGTTTGTAAATACTACGTGAATAAAACGTCTCTATCGGAACACCCTATTTATTATTTGTTGCTATAGCTATACATTTTCTGTGAAAATTTCAAGAGTCTACCTATTACGGTTCCAGAGTTAAAAGGTGCTGACATACGGACGGACAGACATTCTAGCGAAAATGATAGCATTACGATTTAACCCTTTGGGTACGGAACCCTAAAAAAAGTTATCGTTTTTCTCGATGGTATGTCTAAGAGGTTTTTGACTCTAAGGGTCTTATGGATTTGCCGTCTTAGTCTAACGAAGAAACTACTGCTAACCTTTAAAAAAACTTGAATTATAAATGTGAAAGGTTTCCGCGAAAGTACTTTGTATAAGATCTATTAAAATCTGCTAACATTTTAGCCTAAACTGTGTCGCTTGATATTTTCTAAGCATTCAGTAGCTGTTAAATAGCTCACACAAATGAATTGTACTGAATGTCCTATTCTGTGTTCTGCGACAAATCGGTTTTCTATTGGACTGTCTGTTTTGAAGTCGTCGTTCTCGCTATTAAATTTTTTCTTTCATTTGAATTCGTTTTAATAAATACACAACAAATTGACATTCATGACTTTTATTATTTGTGGGGACTTAAATTCAATTGTAACTTTGACTTAAAAATACAATAATAATGAATGAATGAATGAATGGATGGGTTTTTGTGTGTATCAATTTGTGTGTGTGTATGTGTGGTGTTTGGGCTGGGGCAAGCAAAAACTGGTGTGAAACTCTGTGCATCTATGAACGAGTGTTGGTGTGTACTAACGATGTTGTCATTAATAATGATAATGGAGGTCAAAATAGTCAAATGAATGTTTCACAAATATCATAATTATCAATTCAATAAATAACAAATGTTATATCACACGTAAAGCGCTTAAGCAAGTATTCTGCATACATAGATATCAAAATATTTCTTTAGTAGAATACTATGGCACAGCCATAACACTATGATTTCAAGACTACATTTTCATTATAATAAATTGAATAAATGAAATGAAATGGTATAATCTCAGTTTAAGAGTGCCAACAAAATATTTGTTTAACAAATGTACAAAATTAAATACAAGAATTTGTTTTGGAGCCTCATCTTACCTAAAAATGTTCATTAAGAATTGTTTCACGGAAAAATCTGCTGATAACGTACATTCATATGTATGTAGATTTGTAAATATGTACTAAAATTATAGAAGAGGATGTAAACTTTTATATGTATATCTATACAGATCTAATTGAAATGTGCTCCAGAAGTCGAAATCTTTTTATATTTTAAGTTGAATTTCGGAAGATTTCAGCAACGAAAGGCAATTCGAATAAAGCTTCTTGTTCTTGGGTTTGATTGATATAAAAGAATTCCATGTGGCATATGCGTACGAAGTTGCTGGGACAGTATCGGCGAAAATTATGGATCATTAAATTATTTATTATTCAGCCCAATTATGAATATTCCAGGGAAAATTTTTCCCTTTTCAATGTTTTGTTAACGGGAAAAATCTCCCTTATTCTAATCTCCCTGGGGGTATTAAAAAAGGGAGTGAGAAAATAGGAAAGATCTGTTTTGCTTTTGACATTTTATTTTGAGTTTAATAATAAAAAACAAGTATAAATAAATTAGTCAAGTGCGAGTTACACTCACACACGTAGGGTTCCGTACTATGTTCAGTATAATTTAAAAATTCCAGTTGTTTATTTCTTTATGTCTTATGGGAAATTTTAAAATTAAAGTAATATTCGCGAAAATTGCATCATAATTAGAACACCCTTTAAATTATAATATGTAATTGATTTTATAGCGGCCATGGTAATACACTTTCTTTTAAAATATCAGGAGCCTACCTATTGCGGTTAAAAACATAAGGTAATATTCGTGAAAAACACGTTACTAATGGACACACTTCAATTTTAAATATTTGTTATAGCGGCCGAAATACCACATCTACTGTAAACATTTCAAGAGGGTATCTATTACGGTTTATAAAATCTTATCAATGTCGGAACACCCTTTAATTTTATTATTCATTATAGTGGCCATGGCAACTTCCTTTCTATAAATATATTAAGAGTCTACTTATTGCGATTAAAAAATAAGTCACTATAAGTGAAAAACATGTCACTGTCGGAACACCCTTTAATTTTTAGTAATTGTCATATCGGCCGTGGCAGCACATCTTCTGCACAAAATTTTAAGAGTCTACCTGTTACGGTTCAAGAAATAAGGCTTTATACATGCAAATCACGTCACTGGCGGAAAACCTTTTAATTTTTATTATTTGTTATAGTGGACATAGTTATACACCTCCTGTAAAAATTTCATGATTCCACCTATTTATTCAAAACTTAAGATATATACATGCAAATCACGTCACTATTGGAACAAATTAATAAAAAAAAATTGAACTTAAAGTTCAATTTTGTATACTTGTTTATAAAACAAATATAGTTTTAATTACATTCTGCAAATTGTAAGTGGTTTCCTCTTACAGCTAAAAAAAAAAAGACATAAACGTAAATAAGACGTCACTTTTGGAACACCCGATAAGTTTTAGTATTTATTGCTATAGTGGCCACAGTTATACACCTTCTGTGAAAATTTCAAGAGTCTACCTTTTATGGTTCATAACTTAGGCCTTATACATGTAAATCACACCACTATCGGAACACTCTTTAATTTTTAGGTTTATTTTTTTAGACTTGTTTATAAAGCGCACTAAGTTTTAATTACTGTTTGAAAATTTTTACTGTATGCCTCCTACAGTTCAAGAAATAAACACACATTCGTGAATAGCACCTCTCTATCGGAACACCCTATCAGTTTTAATATTTGTTGCTATAGAGGCCACATCTTCTGTGAAAATTTCAAGAGTCTACTATTTTGGTTCAAAAATTAGGCCTTATACATGCAAATCACACCAGTATTGGAACACCCTTTAATTTTTAGGTTTATTTTCTATACTTGTTTATATAGCGAACTAAGCTTTAATTACTGTTTTTAAATCTTGAGACTATGCCTCCTATAGTTCAAGCAATAAACACATATTCCTGAATAACACCTCTCTATCGGAACACCTTATAAGTTTTAGTATTTGCTACTATAGCGGCTACAGTTATGCACCTTCTGTGAAAATTTCAAGCGTTTACATACCTATTATGGTTCAAAACTTAGGCCTTATACATGCAAATCACACCACCATCGGAACACCCTTTAATTTTTATGTTTATTTTTTTAGACTTGTTTATAAAGCGAACTAAGTTTTAATTACTGTTTGTAAGAAATAAACACATATTCGTAAATAACACCTCTCTATCGGAACACCCTATAAGTTTTAATATTTTTTGCTATAGCGGCCATAGTTATACACCTTTGCTAAAATTTTCAAGAGTCTACCTATTATGGTTCAAAACTTAGGCATTATACATGCAAATCACTCCACTATCGGAACACCCTTTAATTTTTAGGTTTATTTTTTTCAGACTCGTTTATAAAGCGAACTAAGTTTTAATTACTGTTTGTTCTTACAAATAAACACATATTCGTAAATAACACCTCTTTATCGGAACACCCTATAAGTTTTAATATTTTTTGCTATAGCGGCCATAGTTATACACCTTTGGTAAAATTTTCAAGAGTCTACCTATTATGGTTCAAAACTTAGGCCTTATACATGCAAATCACTCCACTATCGGAACACCCTTTAATTTTTAGGTTTATTTTTTTCAGACTTGTTTATATAGCGAACTAATTTTAATTTAGTGCTTTCATATTTTAGTGAATTCCTCCTACAGTTCAAGAAATAAGCACATATTCGTGAATAACACCTCTCTATCGGAACACCCTATAAGTTTTAGTATTTGCTAGTATAGCGGTCACAGTTATATACTTTCTGTGAAAATTTCAAGCGCCTACTTATTACGGTTCAAAACTTAGGTCTTATACATGCAAATCACACTACTATCGGAACACCCTTTAATTTTTAGGTTTATTTTTTTATACTTGTTTATATAGCGAACTAAGTTGTAATTACTGCTTACATATTTTTAGTGTATGCCTCCTACAGCTCAAGAAATAAACACATATTTGTGAATAACTCCTCTCTATCGGAACACCCTATAAATTTTATTATTTGTTGCTATAGCGCCCAAAATTATACACCTTCTGTAAAAATTTCTAGGTTATACCTATTAAGATTCAAAACTTAGGCCTTATAAATCAAAATAACACCACTATCGGAACACCCTTTAATTTTTAGGTTTATTTTTTAGACTTTTATATAAGGCGAACTACGTTTTTATTACAGTTTGTAAATTTTTAGTGTATGCCTCCTACAGTTCAAGAAATAAACACATATTCGTGAATAACACCTCTCTATCGGAACACCCTATAAGTTTTAATTTTTTTGTTATAGCGGCCATCGGTATACACCTTCTGTGAAAATTTCAAGAGTCTACCTATTATGGTTCAAAACTTATGCCTTATACATGCATTTCACACCACTATCGGAACACCCTTTAATTTTTAGTTTTATTTTTTTATACTTGTTTATATAGTGAACTAAGTTTTAATAACTGTTTGTAAATTTCAAGTGTATCCCTCCTACAGTTCAAGAAATAAACACATTTTCGTAAATAACACATCTCTATTGGAATACCCTATAAGTTTTAGTATTTGTTGCTATGGCGGCAACAACTATACATCATCTGTGAAAATTTCAAGAGTCTACCTATTACGGTTCCAGAGATAAAAAGCGCTGACAGACGGACAGACGGACAGACATTGTAGCGAAAACAATAGGGTTTCGTTTTTACACTTTGTGTACGGAACCCTAAAAAACAAGTAAGATTGCTATATTTGGCTATGCCAAATCTTATATACCGTTAACCAACGTTATTACAAATATAATATTTACACTATTTTCTTTTAAATTTTATCGGAATTTTTTTTTTCAAATTTTATCAAAATTTTTCTTAAAATTTCATTGTAAAATTGTACCGAAAATTGTTTGTAAAAATTTTATCGAACATTTTTTGTAGATTGATACGAAGAGTACTGATGACGGACGTAGCTGTCTAGAAAATGCATTCTGCTTTGCTGGTATCTAATTTTTCTTTATCTCTTTATAATTAAGAAGTTAAGCCTAAATAATTAATTTATTAATTTTTTGTAAAAGTTAAGACTTCTCACCCTTGAAAAAATCCACTAGCTATACCTGGATGTTTTTACATTACGGTCAGCGAATATTGCACATGATGTCTATTTGTATATTTTGGCCTTAAAAACAAATTTTAAATCATTATTTTATATGTATTTATAAATTCAATGTTTACATTTCCGCGCTAACTCCCTTTCAAATGTGAGGAAAAAACTCCCAAAAAAGACACTTATTTTCCCCTTTTCAATATTCATAAAACATACTTTTTTCCCTCGGAGAAGGGAAAAATTTCCCGGGGAATTGTTATTCATAATTGGGCTGATTGTTTACTTTCAATGGTGTATTATTTCATTCCGCAAAAAAACGCAAAAATGAAAAAAATACAATTTAAAATCGCTATGTTCGGCAATAAAACTAATGAGTTAGCATCACTGTCTTTTAGCTTAAAACCAAGGCAAATTCATACCAGGTGGAGTTGATAGCCCAGCTGATTGTTTTTTGCTCTCGTTTTTGTCTCGTCAAAAATACATTGTTTCCTATCTACTAATCTAATGTCAAAGTTGTTGTTTTGTTGTAGTTGTTGCTCTGCTGCTCACACCTGGTATGAATTCGCCTTGCTTGAAACGTAATTTTTAAGCTAAAAATTTCTAGTTATTTTTGACATTTTGCACTTATTATCGATAACATGTATAGAAATTTTGACGTTTGGAGCACGGTTGCCAGATTAGGGGATTTTCCTCTAGATTTAGGTGAGAATTTGGTGGTTAACATTTGTTAGGAGAAAAAATTGGGGTTTAAAAAAATATTTAGGGTGGTTTTTGGGGGATTTTTTATGTTTTACCAGATGCTTACTTGGTCTATTCCTATTTTGTTGAAACCAATAAATTAAAAATATGTAACAATCCATGGCACAATAAACAAGGTAGACTCGCGGCGAAAAAAGAGTACAACTCTGTAATAAAAATACGTTCATTTTGTTTTTGTATAAATCATTTTAGGCTGTCAAAACAAAAAATGTTAGTACATGTGGACACTGGAAGATGGAGACAAAATATAGTCAGCAGAGCTCTCGAGTTTAACTGTTATGAATTCGCCTTGGTAACAATCGGCTTACTGATAGGTTCTTCTAAACTATTTAAATAACGTATTAGAAAGCTAATTTTTTTGTTATGCGTGTAGTATGTCATGAAAAAACAACAACTCTTACATCAACAACACAAGAAACATCCCAGTGGTAAAATTAAACAGGCATTCTCACTTCAGGCCTTCTATAAGGCATGCATGACCTCCTCTCGGATACGATCTTCATTTATGTGTGTCTTCTAAAGACGGCCGTTTAGAACGCTTTGGCTCTTTCTTCTAAAAGATCCAGTACACATTCCTACTTCGCTTCTCTTAGTAGGAAAGTAGAAATGTGTACTCATTTTGTATGATAAATGCATACATAATTTTCTATTTTTAGATTTCTTATTTATAAAACACATAATTTCATTGAATTGCCTTTATCTACTTCATTGCTGCTTGCAATTTAAATGCTTTGATAGACTTATTTGCAGTGCAAAGGTCTATCAGCCTCGAGGTTGACGGTTCGAATCCCAAAAAATTTTAATATTTCAATTGAAAATAAAAAAAAACACAAGGCCTTGTGCCTCCAAAATAAGATTTCTTATTTATAAAACACATAATTTCATTGAATTGCCTTTACCTACTTCACTGCTGCTTGCAATTTAAATGCTTCGATAGACTAATTTGCACTGCAAAGGTCTATCAGCCTGGAGGTTGACGGTTCGAATCCCAATATTTATAATACATACTTTAATACATACTTTAACATAATGAAAACTTAAACACCTTAAATTTTTGTTTTGGGGGATTTTTATTAAAATTGGGATTAATTTAGGGATTTTTTTTATGTATAAAGAAAAATTATTTTAGGGGATATTTTTGAAAAAAAAGCTTGATTTTAGGCGTTTTTTTATTTGCTTTTAGGGGAGAGAGAAAAATAATCTGGCAACCGTGGTTTGGAGATTTATTTTTTACTCTTCGCTCTTGAGGGAATTTTCTTTTACAATATATTTGTACTGTTCTCCAAAATAATAAAAAGACGAAAAAAGTATCCGTGTGGATTTAAATGCTTATGCCCAAATACATAATGCCCGAATTCATAAAAATTAAAGTATTGTTTATGACAAATGTTGTATGAAAATTTATGAATAAGGGCATTAGAATTTAAATGTAAGCAATTTGACAAATTAATAAGAATAAAATAATAAAGAAAAAAAAAAAACAGATTTAAATGCCAGCAGGTTCCTTTGATATCTTGTTAAAACATATGTCACTTTAAAATTTAAAAGAACAGAAAATAAATTCAGTTTTAGACTAACTAGAAGCAAAGATCTCTCTCATTAATTAGCTTAATATATCCAACGCAAACACCTTCCTAAAGGAAGTCATAACCACAGACTTCATTTTTTGCTCTCTGCGATTAAAAATAATAATAAAACAAGAAAATCACACTAATTAAGATTAAATTACCATATTAATTTCCATTCCATTAATTTAACCTAAAATCCTCCTTAGCAATAGTTCACTAAACCTTGAAGTTAGTTTCCCTTCTTAAAAGGATAACAACCTAAGATTTAAAAAACCAGACAGACACAATATGTCTTAGTTTCCAAAATTAAAAGAAGAAATAACAAAAAAAATTTTTAAATAAGTTTTTTTCTTCTTTTTAACGTCTCATATAAATCATCTACTTTTGGCTGCTATGAGTATTGGTTACCGGATGGCTACAGTGGTTAAAGTATTCGATTACACAAAATAACTTCGGTGTACATTGAAAAAAAAAATTAAAAATTGCATCAAGTAACACTAGTTTTTTATTAAAAAGTTTATGTTTTTTGTGTTTTTTGTTTTGTTTTCAAGATGACTTTATAAAATTTAGTAGATTTTTTTAAACTCTTTATTTTATTCACAATTCCTTTTATAACGTTTGAAAGCCATATAAGGATACTCATTACTTAATTTAATAATAATTCCATATGTCTAAAATGTGAGATACTATTATACCCTACCAAAGCTGAGTTGTAAAAAAGCCATCTGTGCTAGTCGTTTTGTTTGTAACAGCGAAGAGAATTTTTAAAAAAGTGATTTTGAAAACTTTATGTTTGAAAAACCATTAGCTTGAATATTTTTCACGACTACTAAATCTCTCGAACGAAAAGGATGACAATATGTGCATGCTTAAAAAATTTGCCTTTTGAAAATAGAGGTTTTAAAGCAAAAAAGATGACTCATCCTGGATCACTTCTAAAATTCGTAAAAACTCAATTTTTGGCCGAAAAAGTCGTTGTTAAAACAGGCTGAAAGTGGTTTTTGGTTTAAAAACTATGGAAAACTAAAAGTCCTTAGGAATTGGAAGTTTTCATTTTTAAATTATCATTATAAGAAAAGCTCACCAAATAACGAACTGTTTTGGACCAAACTTATTTAAAACTTATTTTAAAACTCATTTTTTTTATCAATTTAGATTTATAAAACTAACTTTTTCCAGACCGAAAAAGAGAAATCTCAAGATTCGAAATTGATTATTTTATTTCCAAAAAAGTATTATTAAAAATATGCATGTGCTTGTGAAAAATAAACTTTGGCAATTTTGCTATATTTTTTGGTTTTCTTCTTAAAGCAAAAAAGGGTAAAAACGTAAACCTATTGCTTTTGCTATAATGTCTGTTCTTCCGTCCATCCGTCCGTCTGTCAGTGCCTTCTATCTCTGGAACCGTAATAGGTAGACTCATGAAATTTTCTCAGAAGGTGTATAACTGTGGCCGCTATAGCAACAAATACTAAAACTTATAAGGTATTCCAAAAGAGACGTGTTATTCGCGTATGTCGTTTTATTTCTTTAACTGTAGAAGGCAGACACTTAAAATTTTAACACAGAATTAAAACTATGCTCGCTATATAAACAAATAAAAAATAATAAACCTAAAAATTAAAGGGTGTTCGCACGTATTTTTGGAGCAGCAATAGCAGACTCCTGATATATTCATAAAAATGTTATAGCCATGGCCGCTATAACAACACTTAATAAAATTTAAAGGGTGTTCCGATAGTGACACGATTTTGCTCTGATATTATATTTGAACAGTAATAGGCTGACACCTAAAATTTACACAGATTATATTTCACAATATCTACTGTAACAACAGGAAACGAAAATAAAATTAATAGTAATGAAAGGGTGTGCTCTGGATGTCGCGAATTTGAGGAATTTTGCCTTCTAAGCGTTATGGGCAGACACTAGATATTTGCTATTTTATTTGACTGTAGGGGAATATCGAAGCAGACCACTTCCTTAACGGGTCCCTATGATTATAGACAACCGAAATGTACTTACAGCAACCTTAACCTCATAGAGGTCATGTGCTACAACAAGCCTTTAATATTGACTTTAGTGATTTCAGACTGTCGACTGGTAACTGTTGGCCTTCTCTCTCATCACGCAGCCTCTGGTAATTGCTAGCATATTTTTAAGGCTCAGGTCGCCCTGGCATCCACATTTAATAAGCTTCTGCAAGTGGTCCTAAGTCTTATGCTAGCCAGTGTCTCAACCTCCTCCAGGCACAGTCTGCAAGTATCATCTTCTTCGATTTTCATCTTGGTTAGATGATGCTTGAAGTTTTCAAGTCAGTTGAGTTGTCTAAAAGACAACTTAAAGACAACTGCTACTGATGAGTTGTAATTTTTTTAATTTTTGTTAACTGAACTAACACAGGGCTGTAAACGGTGAAACTACAACAGAGTTGTAACACAATTTAAATTCAACTTACAAATTTTTGACAAGTGAAGTTGCAATTGACAATACCAAATTGTAAAATATCAACTGAAGTAGAGTTGAGTTGTAAACCGTAATAGGGACCTAAAATTATAGAAATATTTTAATTCCATAAAAATATTATTAAACTATAAATTTTTTCCAAAATTATTGCAAGTCTGTAAACACTAATAATTGTATGATGAGCTGCAAGGCGAATTTATATAAAGTGGCATCGCCGCGACAACAAATACAACACTAAAAACACCCACTTGCATTTTGTTGTTGGTTAAATGTATGACAGACGCCAAAAGCACTAATTAAAATATCACATCTAACAACTGAAAACACTTCGTCCTTACCTTTTCTGGTAGTATTTTGTAATTTTTTTTAATCTTGAAATATTTTTTAAATAATTACAATTTTATATCTTTTTTTTTAAATTTAAAAAATAAACGAATTTTTGACAGCAGCCATGCACAAAAAAAAGTAAAGCAAAAAATATTTAACTTCGCCGTGCTGCCACCTAGTAAAAGAGATTCGCCTTGAAAATTCATGTTTTTGTGAACTACAGGAAGGAAATCTGCCACCGGTTATCGAAAAAGTCGAAATTTTTGTGTGAAAATCTTAAAAAAATCAGTGATCACCATTAAATTCACTAAAAATGCATTTTTTATCAAAGAAACTAAATGGTGCCATATTATGTAATTCTCCTAGCTTAAACTACCGCTAAAATTCTTAAAATCCTTAAAAAAAATTTAAATGTTTTCTTACATATTTTGACATTTTTACTTTTAAATGTTCCTTTTATGTCCTTAAATTGAGCATTTAAAACTAAAAATGTCAAAATTTGTAGAAATACACGCAGTTTTTTATGTATTTTGAAAATTTTAGCGATAGCAGAAAATAACAGCTGGTCAGCTTTGTGGGTTAATATTAATAAAACATAATTGGGGTATTCAAACGGTGTCTTATCGAGTCATATTGTCATAATGTCATAATATTTTAAAACAGTTTTAAAAAATTGTTGTTGGTTTGTGTGTAAAAAAGTCATAAAAATTAAGACTTTTCTACATATGTTTATTGTTTTGTCATAAATTAGCAAAAGAATTCGGAGTTAAGTGGTTAAGCTATTAAGTTAAGCCGGCGATGGTAAAAACAAGCTTCCGCCAAAAAAATCGAAAAGCAGAAATTATTATTAAAAATAAATAAATAAATTAAAAATAAGACACTAAATTACAACGGTCGTTCACATCAGTCATACTTTTTCGTTTTATTATTTTATGACATATGACTTTAGAACGACCGTTTGAGTACCCCAAATATGTTAAAAACTTAAAATATTGAAAAGGTCAGTACTCCATAAACAACAAAATTTTCAATAAAACTCTTTATTTATTTAAACTTTTTCTATTACATTATTTTATTACATTGAAATATTTTCGAAGTGGAAAACAATTCCATAAATAATCATGAGTTTTATTTTTTGCAATATTTATGCAAAATATTAAATAAAAGAAATATAATTAGAAGCAAGAAAAAAGTATAGACTTACTCTATTGTTCTAATCGTATGCGTAATGAATATTAATGGTGGGAATTTAGCTGCATTTTACAGGGTGCGAACAACATTAATTAATTAATTAATCAATGATTCACTAACATGAGAACTCAATAAATTGCATGTGAGAAAAAAAATGCTTGCAAATAGTTTAAACGGATATATCTAAGTTTTGATGCGAGTTCTGATAAGTATTTTACTTTACAAAAATGTTATTATGCATAGCTATTTACAAAATATTTAAAGTAAAAGAAAGGTTACGGTATTTTTCTGCTCGGTTTCTGCGTATTGAAGTGGGCAATGATATTTTTTGGAAAATAAATAGTTAAAAAAATATTTCGAATTTTTTAAAATTGTTTTTCTCATATAGGCGTACGATGAACTATTAATTCTATTAAATTTAAAAACTCAAGGCTGAAAAGTATGAAACAAAAATTAATTATTGAGTGCCAATATTTATATTACTCCCTTATAAATTGCAAGTAGTCCACAGAAAATTTTAAGACTCTTACGTATTTACTTTATATAAAGGTACCCCTGGATGAAATTCTAAAATTTATATAAAATTATTGCAAAACTCTGTAAAAGGTGTTTAAATCATTTTAATAACAGCGTAAATACACAATTCCACAAAGTAAAAATACAAATCAAATACAAATTGTATTTTATTAGCTATTTGGTAGTAAGTAATTCATATCTTGTCATTATTTTGAAACAGCGCCATCTGTTTGCGCAATCGTATTTAAAATATCACGCTTTCAAAAAATATTTTAGAATTATTATTCTTATCAATATATGTACATATATAAAAAACACTTTACGGTAAAAAGAATTATTATTTTTCTTTCTAGAATTTTCTTTTCTTGTCAATTTAACTTTTAATATATTCAAGACATTTTTGTTACGAAACAAAAGATGCCTTAAAGTATGTAGTATCTTTAAATCAATAAAAAATCGGCGTATTTTCACTGCTTTTTCCCCACTTTCTGGAAATAAGATATTTTTGCGGAAAAAAGTATACTAAATATGTACATATATCAGGATACTAAGGTACCTCCTCACAAAATTTTGTTAAAATCCATCCAGTAGCTTTTGTGTGATGCGAACAACAACATACACACAGAAAGAGAAAAAGACGGACAGGCAGACAGGAAATTATTTACTATTTTATTGTATGTATAGACTAGCAGTGCTCGCTACGTCGTGTGTGTCCTGATAATATTTTGCTATATGATTTTGCTTTGTTAGTAATCCACATCAAGCTTTAAGAATCCTACTTTTATAGTGCTTTAGTACCCATCCCTGGATATTTATTTAGGAACATAGGCTTTATATAAAATTATAAAATTTATATAAAATTATTGTAGAGTTCTGTATATAGTGCTTAAAATTTTCCGTTGACAAAATAATAGGTGCTACCAAGTTTGCAGTACCTTTGAATCGGTAAAATTACACTTTTACTACTTTTGCTCTATTTTCTCTTGGATATGAGATATTTACTAAGGTACCTTCTTTTACAATTTTATTAAAATTGATCCAGTAGATTTTACTCGATGGTAACACAGGCAGGCAGACAAAAATTCTAAAAATATATGTTTTGTATTCAATTTTGAATATTGCTTGCAACAGCAACACAATTTTCAGTTACAGTTTTATTATATGTATAGATATAGAAGATATAGATATATAGATGAATATGGGTTTAAGATTTTGATAATTTTTCTAACCATATTTATTGTTTCAAAATTAATTGGGTCTTTATTTTATAGTTTTTGCTCTTGCAAAAAGCTCTTTGCTCTTTCCAAAATCTAAATAAATACCCAAATGCATAAAAAACTACCAAGAAGTACAATATATTAGTTTAATTTTGAAGCGATTTCAGGAAAAAAACCCAGTAGGTATAAACGAAATGTATTTTTTTAATAATTTACACTTTTTAGGAAATTTTTTGTGCCTCTTGGAGGTACTAAGATTAAGATTAGAAGTAAGCTATGTACTGAATTTCGAGACTATAGTTACAGGTTTTGGTTTGACGAAGATGAATCAGTTAGTTTTTTATATAAAGATTATTTTATTCTAATTTTCTTACCTTAATTTTTGCTTTATTTTTTTTTCAGACTAAGAATATTTTTATTAAAGAGGAACCTGTTGATGGCAGTAAAGATTTGCCGCCTCCTATATGCAGTATATCTGATATATCAGATCATGAAGCGTCATTGGGTAAGTGTAAAAATCAATATTTCGCAGCCTTTGAAGGCATTCAATAAATTTTATTTTTTTCGTAATTTGTTAGTTAAACTTTTTTTAAACAAAGAAAATGGAGAGGAAAACAATGAGCCTTTATTCGAATTATAATTACGAAAACAAAAGAATCAATAATATGAAAAAGATATATAGAAGTGAGAGTATAGGTTCGATACTACTATCGAAGGGTAGTAAAACCCTATACTCAGTTTGGCGAAATTGGTGACTAATTTTTATTTATAGGCCTCGAAAGATTCGGAAAATCAGAGGGCCCTTCAAAAAAAAAAATGTCATCAGTTTTTGTCTAATATCTCAATCAAACTAGGTGATAGCGCTTAACTTTGTTCGGTCATAATGTAGCCGAGGATTCGTTTAATAAATTCTATATAAAACAAAACCCATCTATATAATACAAAACCCATTTACAAGCACAGAAAACCTACAAAAGATAGTAAATTTCATCAAACAATGTATAAATCAATCGAAAACGTTCTGAAATACTGTATTTTTTTCTGACGAGACTAAAACAATAATTTACAGATATTATGGACATGATAAAGTGTGGCTAAAGCCAATTTTCGATCTCGAATCAAAAAACATGATCGATAGTGTTAAGCATGGAGGTGGTTAGGTATTAGTTAGCGAATGCTTGTCGGCAGCATTAGTGGGAAAACTTGTTTGTTGGAAACATGGACAAATATGTGTACCTTAATATTTTTAAAGAAAGTGTTTTGCAGTTAGTGTTAGGAGACACCCTTACGTTGCAATTGGATAATGAGCCGAAATATACGGCTCTAATAGTCAAAGAATGGCTTTTGTATAACACAAAACAACAAAAAACAAAAAACTCCTCCCAGCCGCCTGATCTGAACCCCATCACGCACTTTCGGGTTCATCTAGGTCGTCAAATAAAAAAAGGGGTTAAAAATAAGAAATATTCTACAAAATACCAAATTTCAAAATATAATAATGGGTGATTTTTTTGAGGTTAGGATTTTCATGCATTAGTATTTGACAGATCACGTGAGATTTCAGACATGGTGCCAAAGAGAAAGATGCTCAGTATGCTTTGACATTTCATCATGAATAGACTTACTAACGAGCAACGCTTGCAAATCATTGAATTTTATTACCAAAATCAGTGTTCGGTTCGAAATGTGTTTTATCGACAAATTTTGTTCAGCGATGAGGCTCATTTCTGGTTGAATGGCTACGTAAATAAGCAAAATTGCCGCATTTGGAGTGAAGAGCAACCAGAAGCCGTTCAAGAACTGCCCATGCATCCCGAAAAATGCACTGTTTGGTGTGGTTTGTACGCTGGTGGAATCATTGGACCGTATTTTTTCAAAGATGCTGTTGGACGCAACGTTACGGTGAATGGCGATCGCTATCGTTCGATGCTAACAAACTTTTTGTTGCCAAAAATGGAACAACTGAACTTGGTTGACATGTGGTTTCAACAAGATGGCGCTACATGCCACACAGCTCGCGATTCTACGGCCATTTTGAGGGAAAACTTCGGAGAACAATTCATCTCAAGAAATGGACCGGTAAGTTGGCCACCAAGATCATGCGATTTGACGCCTTTAGACTATTTTTTGTGGGGCTACGTCAAGTCTAAAGTCTACAGAAATAAGCCAGCAACTATTCCAGCTTTGGAAGACAACATTTCCGAAGAAATTCGGGCTATTCCGGCCGAAATGCTCGAAAAAGTTGCCCAAAATTGGACTTTCCGAATGGACCACCTAAGACGCAGCCGCGGTCAACATTTAAATGAAATTATCTTCAAAAAGTAAATGTCATGGACCAATCTAACGTTTCAAATAAAGAACCGATGAGATTTTGCAAATTTTAAAAAATCACTCGTTATATAGAGTGGAGGCGTTTCTATCATAAGTTAAAATATAATACATTCTGCATACTAACTTTTTTAAACTTAATTAATTTTTTTTTCTTTTGTTGTACTAATAATTATATGCAATAAAAACTACCCTTAATATATTCAAAACTAAATAAAATTGTTTAGTTTAAAGTGCCTTCTAGACTTTTAATTTAACGAAGTGTTTAGTTTGAATAGCTACATACTTAGTTTTGTCATACAGTGTATTTTGTCAAGTTCGTGTATTTTTCAAAAAGTTTTGGTTTGTTGCACTGTGTTATCGACACCGTGTCAAGGTGCCGACATAAATGTGCCTAAATAAGTTTGCATTTTCATAAAATGTTCTTTCATATCCACTCTGCTTTGTAATGAATAACAATTTTAAATTTAAATATTTTTTTTTGTTTTATGCAAGTTTGCTGGTATACATAGGATTAAATACATTTCATTAAATTCCTTAATTAAAAATCAAAAAATATAAATATAAAAATGAAAATGAGATTATTTTAAGAAATTCACATACAAACCCAGTGTATTATTTGTTTCTCTGTTTTTGATTCTGAAATACGTTCTCCTCATATAGTTTTCATCAAAAAAAGTCACGTCGTTTATTTCCGGCGTCCATACGTACAAATCGCTAAGAAAAAATAGCAAAATAACAAAAAAAAAAAAAAAAAAAAAAAACTAGAAAACAAACAGCTTATTTGCATTCTTCTAAGGAATAACACAAAAATCATTTGTTCTTTATATCGTAATGATTTTGATTATGCTCCCTCGCTGAACACGAAACTATATTCAACTTTTTGAATTGTTTGCCAACTTTTTGAATTGTTTGACTTGGACTACTGGTCTTTTAAATGTATTTTTAAGTTGGACTTTTTTATTTTCTTATTCATTATTTTATTACTTATTTACCAACTCGAACTGCAATCCAACACACACACACTCACTCACACCCTTTTACAAATGGTACGAATGTTTACTTCTTTTTTTATTTTAAATATTTTTTCTACTTCATGTGCATTTTATGATTTATAAGTTATTCTTTCTTTGGCTGTTTGTTGTATTTTTTTCGTTCATTCTATCCAACAAGTTTTAAAATTCGCTGCTTATGCTGCTGACAACTATTTGTAACCATATTGTAATTTATATTGTATCTTTAAGTTTGTTGAAAAAACAAACGAAGAAAAAAGAAAAAAAAAAGGCTACTCGCAACTGTTGAAATTATGAATGGAATATGAAATGATTGACTTGTATTGCAGATGGTTGTTGTGCGTGCATTTACATTCTGTAAGATTTAAATATGGTAACTTTGAAATAAACAATAATTATTTTAGTTTTCCATTACAATTCAATTACAAATTACATACAATTGTGTGTGAACTGTATTCCAACGACAACTTTTGTTTTAGGATTTACAAGTCAACTAGCTATCCCCGCTGCGCTTCGCTACACCCATCCACAAAAAACACAATTAACACTTGGAAGAAAAGTATGACCAATCTTTAACACGAAAACGCACGCTATTCTCACATCAATGATGTTTTTGTTTATATGCAAGGTACAATCTATAATCCTATCCAATCTATAATCCAGTCTGTATTTTGCTAGACTATGCACATTACTCTGAGAGTTACTCGTGCAAAGCTTCAAGGCACTATCTATTGCAGTTTTCTAGTTAGACGATCATAATTTCTCACTATGTATAGGAGCTACAACGCACAATGTATCTTAATATGGGGGTTACTGGTGCAAAATTCGAAGGCGCTACCTATTGCAGTTGTCTAGATACGGGATAATAATTTTTCACGTTTTGTGGGAGTTACCACGACCACTATTCCAATCCAGTCTATGTTTCTCTAAACTATGTATCTTAATATGGGGGTTACAGGTGCAAAATTTCAAGGCGCTATCTATTACTGTTACCAATCAACACGATGATAAATATTTACTTTGTATATGAGGTGCCACGCCCACGTCGTTTATACAACAGTACCCTATTTTACCAATCGTATATCTATAACAAACTGTAAAAAAATTCAGAAAGATCGGTTTACTGGTGTATGCAGCTATAGCTTTCCGACAAACATACAAACAAACACATTTTGTGCCTTAAATATGTAGATAGATATTATTAATATATATCGATACCTTAATATAGAAAGGTCCTAACTAATGTTTTTCCTACTTTACAGGAGAAGGAAAAAAAAACTTAAAAAAATTAGAGTTTTGTAGTCGCGAATTATTTTTTAACGCAATGTTTTATTAAATTCTCCTAGCGTTTTAATGATGTAACAATTTTTTTATTTATACATATGTATTATAGAAGATCATCTATCCAAATATGCAAAAACAAATTGATTAAAAAAACGAGTTCGGGCCTTTCTATATTAAGGTAACGATATATTGATCTAATGCTTAGCTTATAAGTAATATTTTTCGAATGGCTATGGTATCCCAAAACCCATGTTAAAAATATAGGAGGTTGGACAAAGTATAAAAACGGTCTTCCATTAAGCCTTACCTTACCTATCTCTAAATTTAATTAAAACAAAGATTTTGTGAGATGTCATCGAAAATTTTAATATATTTAATGGCATATCGATGCCATTATGAATGAAATATAACATCGTACAAATATTTGCCTTGGCTTCGCTGGGTGTCGTGCATCCGAAATAGCCAATTTTTTATGCCGTGGCTCTGAGGGCTGCTGTGGTATGTGACTTATACTCATATACCTGCGACCTAAGAGATCCCCACAGAAAAAGGCTATCACTTTTAAAACACGCGATCGCAGTTACCAGTTCATATTATCACCACGTAAGATAACCATGCACTCAAATCAACGTGGCATGAGCTGTTTGCGGTGTCCTGTTGAAAGCCAAAAGAAGTTTGTCGTCATTGACGTATAGCACTCGCCGTTGATTGCCTGGCCAACGTCGTCTGTAAATAAATACCAAACAGTGACTTCTCGGAATGCTTTGGACATTCTAAAATCCGAATCCATTCATCCAAAAATGAGCATTGAGTTTTTAATTTATTAAATGGTAAATAAAAAAACAACATTTTATATTTTTTTTGGTAAGTGGACTTTGCCACTTCATATATATATTATACATACAGCATAAAACAAGTTTTGCAATACATTGAACCAGTGTTGCGATTTGTGGTACAATTGTACTAAATTTGGTACAATCGACAAATTAGTGGTACACAGGTACACTTCATGCTTTTTTGCTAAAGAAAAAAGTAATCATTTCAACCACACAAATCTGACAGAATTCTGTCCTGTCCTGCACAAAAAATCGTTTCAAAATAGCGGTGTAGGTTCCACACTATTATACAAAAAAAAAGATTCTGCAACTCTGATCGCAAAAATAAAAAATATTTTATGAATTTTTTCAAAAGATTATCAAATTGTACAGACCTGTCAGAAAGTCTGTCATACACATATAATTCTAATCCACACTATCATACTTTTTTAGCACACATGCTATTTTTGACAGATCGTACGACTAAGTATTATAGTAAATCATTAATGTCATTATAAAATCAAATCAAGGAATTTTGTGCAGTTGACAATATAAACCATACAATTAATTTATTATTGGTAGTTTTTTTAGGTTTTGGTAGATTTTAGGTATAACTTTGGTAGGAAAATATTTTTCTTTGTGGCAACGCTGACGCACACACCATTTTAGACCAGGCCCAAATTACCACATTTGTTATTAGTAAAATTTTGTATCGAATAAAATTTTATAGTTCACACATAGAAATTATTATAAAAACACTACAACACTTTTTTTTTCTATACCGCTGCAAATTAAAAAATGAAGAAGAATTGCGGCCCCAGTGCCTAAATATATAAGCTAGCGCCTTTGCACAGCTTCTATCTTAATTAAATAGCTTTTGCAGTACACAACACAAGGTGTACTAACACGACCCGAAATACGTGCAATCTTCAGTGCCAAGAGTTTCTCCCGATGAATAGATGTGTATTCGCATTTTCTCTTCTCCGTAAAAAGTTTCTAAATAATCTACAGATGAAAATATAGATAGATCATCTGCCAGTTGTCAGCTTGATCTTTGACCATATTTGACAACTTGGACAGAACGAAGTCACCATTTTGTTGATACATTCAAATACGAGTACATATTTATGACTCTCAAGCCCTGATACTCAAACCATTTTGACATCATGTCATGTTGCCAAAGTAGTGTGAGTGATCGAATGCTAAATATTCTTAACATCTATCTTATAGCCAAACCTAAACAAGTGCGTTGAGCGAGAGCTAACTTTAAAAAATCCTCATGTACATACAAAATGTGTGAAACAAACCTAAATAGTGCGGCGGCAACTCTTAGTAATTGGAAAATCAAATTTTGACAGAGCGTTTGGTAGTGAAGTTGTATGCAAACGAGCTGTTATTGTTTTTTTTGTGTAGGAGTGGTGTCATTTTAGCTACTATCTGTTTATCTAGCGATTTTATCTCCATTTTGCGTTTAAATTTATTAGATTTTATTAAACAAAATAAGTATACATTACTAGCGTTGCGCTATTATTTAAGTTTGTTCAAAGCTAGGCGCTAAACAACGTTTCGGCTTGCACGCTTATATAGGTTAGTCAGTTAAAAGGGGACCTAATAGCTTCAAGACTGTCCGCATAGGTGAAGACCTATATTGCTTTTTCCTGTGTTATGGTTATCCCCGCTTGGTATATTCAAACTCCATGACAGCAGTCATATGCCTTCCAGTTTGATAATTTGACTTTTATTGTGTCCCGAAATCAAGAATCCGTATAAAATGGATTATTAATCTGGGAATCACATTTAAAGTGATACACAAACATATGTATTTGTTATTATTATTATTAATATTAATTTTTTGAGATGTATGCTTTAAACTAAATTATTGTTATAGTTCATAAAAATTTATCTTCCCATAACCCCCAAACAAATGTCCATTACTGTTTTGTGGGAGTTTAAGTTTGTATGGAAAAGGCCCTTTGTCTGACACTGTATTTTAATGCATTTTTTTATAATTTCTAGTTATTTATATGCTGTTGTTGTTTAATTTAAATGATAGTGTTCTAACTCTTTGTACGCGTACAAGCATAAGTGTGAACGCACGCTAATGTCTGCCTGTGTGTGTGCGTGTGTGTGTATGTTTACAATATGTTTGGGATTATATGAAAAAGTAGGTGTGTTTTGATTGAAATTAACCAAGTGTCAGAAAAATGTTTATTAATTTAGTATTTGGTTTTCTTAAAGGAATAATGTTCTTGATATTAAATTTAGAAAAAAAAACTTAAGAGAAAATCATAAGCAAGAGGTAATGAACTATAGAAACAAAATACATAAAATATAAATTTATATTTTTCTTATATATAACGATCAGTAATTAAAGATAATAATGTTTTTATAACAGTTATTAAATAACTTATTATAAACATTATTGACAGACATGTAGTTAGTATCCTTTTAACAACTCTTATTGCTTGTTGCATGTTGAAAAGGATTATGTGTTTTTATTTTTATACCCTTCACCACAGGTGGAAAGGGTATATACATATAAGTTTGTCATTCCGTGTGTAATTTCTACAGTATTCATTTCTGATCCCATAAAGTATATATGTATATTCTGGATCCTTTTACATAGAGAAGCTGATTAAGCGATGTCTGTCTCTCCGTGTTGAAATCTAATTTGCCAAGGCGCCAGACATGGTACATAAAATTTAAGCCCATTAATTTGCCAGGCATAGTTTCGAAAATTTTATGATTGCAACATCAGATTATCCCATTGGCTGCAGCGGGAAAAAAACCACGCCCACATATATTTGTTCAAGGTGTTTTCATATGAGGATTTTTTTTAAAGGATTTTGTTGCTTTAGTCTGAACATTCTAGATTACAAATTTTTTTTAATAATTAAAAAATTTTTATAAAAAATTTTTACGAAAAATGTTCAAACAAAATATTTACAAAAAAAAAAAAATTTAACAAATTTTCAAAGAAACACAATATCTAGCATTACTATGGTGAAGAGTATATAAGATCCGGCATGGCCGAATATAGAACTGTTACTTGGTTTATTTTTTTTTTGTAAAGTATTCCTACTTTTTAAATACATATATAACATTGTTCATTTATTTTATCTTTGCTAATTGTTTGATTGTATCGAGTGCCTAAAGTAATAAGGGGTGATTCATTTCGAGGTTCCCTACTTTTTTAAAGAAAAAAAAGATAAAAAATTCAAATTTAATGTTTATTATCATTTGAAAGAACATTCCGGTTTGTCCGCATACACTTTAGACTTTACATATACCCCATTGGTGGCCAATCGACCGCCCCAAACATGCAATTATGTGCTCACCGAAATGTTCTCTCAATAAATCTATTGATTGATGCGATGTGTGGGAAATGGCACTATCTTACTGAAGCCAAATGTCGCCGAGATCGACATTTGGTCGATAACGGTCGCCAATGACGGTTACGTTCGCACCGGCATCATTTTTAAAGAAATATGGACCGATGATTCCACCGGCCCACAAATCACACCAAACCGTTGTTTTTTCTCGATGAAGTGGCAGCTCTTGAATCTCTTCAGGTTGCTCTTCGTCCCAAATGCGGCAACTTTTTTTGTTTACATAGTGATTGAGCCAGAAATGGGCCTCATCGCTAAACAAAATTTGACTCGAAAACGTCGGATGTTCTTGGAAGTTTTCAAGAGCCCATAGAGCGAAGCGATTCTGGCGTAAGTCTTTCCATTATGAAATGCCAAACAATACTAAACAAAAAGAAAATGACATCATGACACGAATCATGGACCGATGATTCCACCGGCCTACAAACCACACCAAACCGTTGTTTTTTCTGGATGAAGTGGCAGCTCTTGAATTTCTTCAGGTTGCTCTCCGTCCCAAATGCGGCAACTTTTTTTGTTTACATAGTGATTGAGCCAGAAATGGGCCTCATCGCTAAACAAAATTTGACTCGAAAACGTCGGATGTTCTTGGAACTTTTCAAGAGCCCATAGAGCGAAGCGATTCTGGCGTAAGTCTTTCCATTATGAAATGCCAAACAATACTAAACAAAAAGAAAATGACAGCATGACACGAATCATGGACCGATGATTCCACCGGCCCACAAACCACACCACACCGTTGTTTTTTCTGGATGAAGTGGCAGCTCTTGAATCTCTTCAGGTTGCTCTTCGTCCCAAATGCGGCAATTTTGTTTGTTTACATACTGATTGAGCCAGAAATGGGCCTCATCGCTAAACAAAATTTGACTCGAAAACGTCGGATGTTCTTGGAACTTTTCAAGAGCCCATAGATCGAAGCGATTCAGGCGTAAGTCTTTCCATTATGAAATGCCTCGAAATGGATCACCCTTAGTTATTTTGATATCTTTAAGAAAATAAAGGCTAAGCTACGTAAGCTACTGCATAATGGGGAAAAGTGATCCTTATGAATTTAAGTTTCAGGTTATAATGTACTTTCGCGTGGAAATGCTTTCTTAGAAAAATTCATATTAATTAGCCCAATAGTACAAAATTACTAATAAGACTAATAAGATGTTAAAGAGTTAAATTTACAAAAATCTACTGTACAGAAAATATAATGTGAAATCTAATTGAAAACCAATTATAAAAAAAAATTCTAGCATCAAACAAGGTGAAAAAAGTCATTGGGAACCATAATACGAGTAAATTAAAAAAAAAAAATCAAAAAGAAGAGATCGAAGATTATTTGCCATATTTGCCACAGAAGTATGTATATGAGGCGAATTGATATTAGGTGGTATCGAAAACCCAGCTAATGTTTGCTTACGTTTTTTGGAGGGGATTTATATGTTAAAATAGAAAAATTTAAAATTGTATTTCACAATTTAATTTAGAGCTCTTTCATTTATATAATTTAAAAACTTTGTAAGAATATCTCGATCCTTTTAGATCTTGTGGCAATTCGATATTTTGACCTGATTTTTTCAGTTTTTAAATTAAATAAAATTTAAAAAATAGAGCTCAATCACATAGTGATTGAGCCAGAAATGGGCCTCATCGCTAAACAAAATTTGACTCGAAAACGTCGGATGTTCTTGGAAGTTTTCAAGAGCCCATAGAGCGAAGCGATTCTGGCGTAAGTCTTTCCATTATGAAATGCCAAACAATACTAAACAAAAAGAAAATGACAGCATGACACGAATCATGGACCGATGATTCCACCGGCCTACAAACCACACCAAACCGTTGTTTTTTCTGGATGAAGTGGCAGCTCTTGAATTTCTTCAGGTTGCTCTCCGTCCCAAATGCGGCAACTTTTTTTGTTTACATAGTGATTGAGCCAGAAATGGGCCTCATCGCTAAACAAAATTTGACTCGAAAACGTCGGATGTTCTTGGAACTTTTCAAGAGCCCATAGAGCGAAGCGATTCTGGCGTAAGTCTTTCCATTATGAAATGCCAAACAATACTAAACAAAAAGAAAATGACAGCATGACACGAATCATGGACCGATGATTCCACCGGCCCACAAACCACACCACACCGTTGTTTTTTCTGGATGAAGTGGCAGCTCTTGAATCTCTTCAGGTTGCTCTTCGTCCCAAATGCGGCAATTTTGTTTGTTTACATACTGATTGAGCCAGAAATGGGCCTCATCGCTAAACAAAATTTGACTCGAAAACGTCGGATGTTCTTGGAACTTTTCAAGAGCCCATAGATCGAAGCGATTCAGGCGTAAGTCTTTCCATTATGAAATGCCTCGAAATGGATCACCCTTAGTTATTTTGATATCTTTAAGAAAATAAAGGCTAAGCTACGTAAGCTACTGCATAATGGGGAAAAGTGATCCTTATGAATTTAAGTTTCAGGTTATAATGTACTTTCGCGTGGAAATGCTTTCTTAGAAAAATTCATATTAATTAGCCCAATAGTACAAAATTACTAATAAGACTAATAAGATGTTAAAGAGTTAAATTTACAAAAATCTACTGTACAGAAAATATAATGTGAAATCTAATTGAAAACCAATTATAAAAAAAAATTCTAGCATCAAACAAGGTGAAAAAAGTCATTGGGAACCATAATACGAGTAAATTAAAAAAAAAAAATCAAAAAGAAGAGATCGAAGATTATTTGCCATATTTGCCACAGAAGTATGTATATGAGGCGAATTGATATTAGGTGGTATCGAAAACCCAGCTAATGTTTGCTTACGTTTTTTGGAGGGGATTTATATGTTAAAATAGAAAAATTTAAAATTGTATTTCACAATTTAATTTAGAGCTCTTTCATTTATATAATTTAAAAACTTTGTAAGAATATCTCGATCCTTTTAGATCTTGTGGCAATTCGATATTTTGACCTGATTTTTTCAGTTTTTAAATTAAATAAAATTTAAAAAATAGAGCTCAATCACATAGTGATTGAGCCAGAAATGGGCCTCATCGCTAAACAAAATTTGACTCGAAAACGTCGGATGTTCTTGGAAGTTTTCAAGAGCCCATAGAGCGAAGCGATTCTGGCGTAAGTCTTTCCATTATGAAATGCCAAACAATACTAAACAAAAAGAAAATGACAGCATGACACGAATCATGGACCGATGATTCCACCGGCCTACAAACCACACCAAACCGTTGTTTTTTCTGGATGAAGTGGCAGCTCTTGAATTTCTTCAGGTTGCTCTCCGTCCCAAATGCGGCAACTTTTTTTGTTTACATAGTGATTGAGCCAGAAATGGGCCTCATCGCTAAACAAAATTTGACTCGAAAACGTCGGATGTTCTTGGAACTTTTCAAGAGCCCATAGAGCGAAGCGATTCTGGCGTAAGTCTTTCCATTATGAAATGCCAAACAATACTAAACAAAAAGAAAATGACAGCATGACACGAATCATGGACCGATGATTCCACCGGCCCACAAACCACACCACACCGTTGTTTTTTCTGGATGAAGTGGCAGCTCTTGAATCTCTTCAGGTTGCTCTTCGTCCCAAATGCGGCAATTTTGTTTGTTTACATACTGATTGAGCCAGAAATGGGCCTCATCGCTAAACAAAATTTGACTCGAAAACGTCGGATGTTCTTGGAACTTTTCAAGAGCCCATAGATCGAAGCGATTCAGGCGTAAGTCTTTCCATTATGAAATGCCTCGAAATGGATCACCCTTAGTTATTTTGATATCTTTAAGAAAATAAAGGCTAAGCTACGTAAGCTACTGCATAATGGGGAAAAGTGATCCTTATGAATTTAAGTTTCAGGTTATAATGTACTTTCGCGTGGAAATGCTTTCTTAGAAAAATTCATATTAATTAGCCCAATAGTACAAAATTACTAATAAGACTAATAAGATGTTATAGAGTTAAATTTACAAAAATCTACTGTACAGAAAATATAATGTGAAATCTAATTGAAAACCAATTATAAAAAAAAATTCTAGCATCAAACAAGGTAAAAAAAGTCATTGGGAACCATAATACGAGTAAATTAAAAAAAAAAAATCAAAAAGAAGAGATCGAAGATTATTTGCCATATTTGCCACAGAAGTATGTATATGAGGCGAATTGATATTAGGTGGTATCGAAAACCCAGCTAATGTTTGCTTACGTTTTTTGGAGGGGATTTATATGTTAAAATAGAAAAATTTAAAATTGTATTTCACAATTTAATTTAGAGCTCTTTCATTTATATAATTTAAAAACTTTGTAAGAATATCTCGATCCTTTTAGATCTTGTGGCAATTCGATATTTTGACCTGATTTTTTCAGTTTTTAAATTAAATAAAATTTAAAAAATAGAGCTCGAAAAAATTATATTATTGTTAATCTAGAAGTCAAGAGGTCTCCTCTGATACCCCTTACATGTATATCGAGCATATATTTAAGCTACAGGAGCTTACTAAGCCTGAGTATTCCTGAGTATTAAGATTTCCATTGGATTTTGTAAGATAGATATCAAATGAGAATTGTGTGATTGTCAAAAAATCTAACGTATCATAACATATCGTTTTCATACTATCACACTTCAAATAAAATGAAAAATATCAGCAAAGGAACAAGCCGAACAAAGAAAAAATATCATCGACGGCGGCGACTGTCGCCTGCGACTCACTCAGCTTGGTTCTTTGCTTAAAAGAAACACAACCCTGATAAAATGAAAAATGTTATCGCTTAGAAAATTTTCTAAAAATGGTTTGGTATATTGGGATGTCAAATTTCTTTTCGTATTATTTCACATTTTGATAACATATTGCTTTCACACTATCACACTTTTTCATTGGATTTAAGTTTTTGACAAGCCTTAATACTCAGTATAATAGTGTGAAAATGGCTTAAACAACAGTTGATTCGAACATCGGTTTTATTTCAATTCGAAGATAACAAAACCGACTTGGTTTTATGACACCAAATGAAACCAATATTGGTTTGCAAAACCGATAATAATCAAAACCGACTTGGATTCTGTGACAGCCCTAAATATAACCCTTTTATTAATAGTGCTTTAAATCGTGCTTTTTTTGTGTTTTGTTCCATAATTAGAACAACAAGGAGGATATTAAGAATTTAATTGACTTAATTACAATAGGTATAGACAATGTTGCTGGCAATATAATTTAAAAAAACACAGCAATATTATTATATATTGAGTTTCGTGTTAGAACTTTAAATAAAAAATCTACTTTTATGAATATGGTTTTTCAGGTTGAAATGTAGGCAAACACCATTTTTTTTTGAACTCGTTTAAAATTTGTATTCGAAAACAGGTTATAAGCTAGAAAAGAAATTCTTTTATCGCAATAAACCACTCGTAAACCTGTTTTTGACTTAGATGTTAATGGTCTACAAGAGCTGCCAGAACAAATGTTTCGTAAATGGCCATTAAAAAATTTATATTTTGGTAAATAGACAATTGAGAAAATAGTTTTTTGTTCCACAAAAATAGAAGCAATCAAAAAAACCTTTTATTTTTGGCTAAAAAAGGTTTAGGTAAAAAATTGCTTTTGTCTGACAATTATGGAAAAAGTCATAACTGTTACGATTAATGGTTGAGGTTGATATAATATTCTTTTGTGCTTTATTACACACTTTTTATCTTCTGCATGTTACTTTTTTTAAGCTTATTATCTTTGTGTTTTTGCGTTTCTTTTCGTTGCTGTTGGTTGGTTTCTTTGTAAAAAAATTTCAATGTCAAATTTAATATTACTTTTCTGTTATGGGTATATTAATACATTCATATGTATGTATTTATTTATATATATATATGTATGTATATATATGTATAAATATGTAAGTATTTTTTTAGGTTTCTTTAAATTTCGTTTTCATTGGCTAAACAATGATTATATTGTTGTTATTTTTTCTATTGCACGGTAGTTTGCAATTTAAAAGATTTGGAAAAAACAAAATTAAAGAAATGTGTTACCACTAGATTCAAAATTATAGAATTTTATCAGGATAATATAATTTCTATAGGATATGATAAAAAATGATGATTATATTGTTAAAAGGTTACGGTTTTTTTTAAATTCCTAATATATTTAAGATATTGAGAGACTCTGTGAATTCTCTACAGTGCAGAGTAAAGTTTAGTGACAGGACATACTGAAAGTAAGATAATCAGTTATTAATTAATATTCGGGTACCAGAAATCATTCAGCATCGAAGAAGGCTAAAAAGGGACCCCGAATATACATATACAAAATATACATATACAAAAAGATAAATTCGACCCCTTTTTCGAAGTTATCGTTGTGAATGCTTTATTTCTAAAAAACCGAATATTAACAATGAAATAAAAAGGAAATAACTAAATTTCCCAAAAAATGGACACGTTATTAAAGTCATGTTTTCACAATTATTGCACTGTAAATCTGATTTTTTCCTAAAATTAACATTTAAAAAAATAAAACAAAACACTAAACAAGAAAAAAGGTATATTTAATATTAACCAAAAAATAGAACCAACAATTAAATATTTCAATAATAAATTATATGAAATTTATTTGAACTATTTTTGAATTAATAAATTAATTATTTAGGCTTATGTTCTTAATTATAAAGAGATAAAGAAAAATTAGATACCAGCAAAGCAGAATGCATTTTCTAGACAGCTACGTCCGTCATCAGTACTCTTCGTATCGATCTACCCGGTAGTTTAAATTGTTATTTATTTTCTGTTTAAACAAACTTATCAAAGAAATAGAATATGAGAAATTTTTATTTTACATTTATTACATAGGAGATAGAGCTTTTTGAAATCATTTTACACTTGTAAACTCTATTTTCTTTTTATATTATACTACCAAGTAAACATTTTTCTTTATTTTTATTCTCTATATATTTTCTTTTATTTGAAAATGGTATATATCTGCCTTGCTATTAGCTAACCTTTGGTTAGCAATTAACAACAATTAGATATTTTTTATTTCACAAATGTATATTTTTGATTAATTAACACAATAGTGTTGAAGTTAACAATGTCAAAGCCGTGCCCGCTCTGTGAAATTATATGAATATTATTTGAACTATTTTTGAATTAATAAATTAATTATTTAGGCTTAAGTTCTTAATTATAAAGAGATAAAGAAAAATTAGATACCAGCAAGGCAGAATGCATTTTCTAGACAGCTACGTCCTATGAAATAAATGTAAAATAAAAATTTCTCATATTCTATTTCTTTGATAAGTTTGTTTAAACAGAAAATAAATAACAATTTAAACTACCGGGTAGATCGATACGAAGAGTACTGATGACGGACGTAGCTGTCTAGAAAATGCATTCTGCTTTGCTGGTATCTAATTTTTCTTTATCTCTTATAATTAAGAACTTAAGCCTAAACAATTAATTTATTATTTTTATAATATTTTATATCTCAAAAAATTTTAATTTCAGAAAAAAGAAAAATAAATAAAACTGGAGTGGTCTGCACCCAGCTTTACCATATCCAATTAAAACAGATTTTTTTATGGATATATTACATAAAGAATATAAGTTCAAAGTATATTCGAATCGAAAAATTAATTATTTTCGGTTTGCCCCTTCCCGATTTATACATCTCTTCATCTCCATAAACCAAAGGCACATACTGTATTATATTTTGATATGTCATACGGTATGACCTGTATAGCGTTTTCCCAAAATTTACATAACTCTTCATCTATGTATACCAAAGGCACATACCTACTAAATTTCGTTTTAATATGTCATACGATATGAGCTTTATTTAGAGCGTTCACAAAATTTGGTGAGAAAACTATCCCTTGAACCCCTTCCGATTATGCCCAAAAACTATACAGCTCTTCATCTCCACATACCAAAGGCACCTACTAAATTTCATTTTGATATGTCAAACGGTATGACCTCGCAAATGTATTATGTAACATCGATTTTAATATAGATTTAAAAAAAATATTCTAATTTCTTAAACAATCGAGTATCAAAATATTAAATAAAATAAAAATATTAGCATAAAATAGAAATGTCACTAAATAAAATAAAATTTATGCAAAAAATCAATATTACACAAAAGCAATAAAAAGAAAAACGATTTTATCAATAAATAAAAATAAAATTGAAAAACAAACAGTCTTAACTTTTTATGAATAATATGTTATCATAAGATTTACTTTATAGGTATTAAAAAAACCAACAAAAGATAAAAAAGTACTCAACGTCCCAGTCCTATGTACATATATTTAATGCCTACATAATGTGAATAGTAAAAATAATTCTTAGGAAAAATAACTACACCCAATTCTGTTTTTACATGGTATTTTTTACACGATATTTTTTACACGGTTTTAATTGTTAAATCTAACACTGTTTGAAAATAAAAAAATTATTTTTTACACGATTTTATTCAATTTAGCACGATTCAAAATCTGTTGATCTTAGATTGTATTTGTAAAATTTAAGTTTTGCGAAATATTTTCATATCAAAAATTAAGAGGAATTCTCTTTTTGTGCATAGAAGCATTTTTACTTGTTACAGCAATTGAAATGTGTTAATATTTCGTGAACTATCAATGCAACTCCAATAGAAGACGTCGAAAACTACAAATAAAAACTACAACGTAAAGCCATTTCTTTAAAAAACAAATTGAATTTTTAGATCGCATTCGAAGTGGAGAAGACTCAACATTTCTTGGCAATATGTTCGGTTTAAACGAAGTCACAGTAAGAACTATAAAAAAATTTAAATTCAATTAGGCAATCGTTGATTTCTGGAACGAAACTATCTGTTAAGTCTTCATCATACACTAAAGATGTAAATAAACGGTGCAAATACACATTATATGTACATATGTATATGCATATACTCGTATGTGTAAAAATAAACATGATTTCTTGTTCTTAAAAAAATTCTAGTTTTTCACTAATTTTCAAAGGTTTTAGAGATAAGGAACCAATAATCACCTATTTTTGTATATGATCAATGTATTTTTTTACATGGTTTTTTTACACGGATTTTTCTGGAACCAATCTTCCGTGTAAAAACAGAATTAGGTGTATTTACTATAATAAAGTTAGAAAACACTTAATGTTGTTGGCAAATTTTTAAAATTGATTTATTAGTTAAAATAAAAATTAAAAACAATTTCTAAGAATTATTAGTTATTTTAAAAAAGCAACAAGTAACAGTGTTATACTCAGCGATGCCAACTTGGTACTTTTATCACTAATTTTAGTGTTTTTTAATGCCTCAAAACGCCAATTTTTCAGCTTTAGTACCAAACTGAGAAAAAACACTAAGGCCCATAATTATAACTTACCAATAGCTCAAGTTAGGATTTTGTTGAAGCGATAAGTAGTTTTTCGTTATAAATGAATAAATTGATGATTTCTTAATTTTAACAAGTTCTATATAACCTATTAGGTCTTGACACTATATTTAGTATTAGAAATAAAAATAATATTTGAACACTCACAGAGCCAAAATTGCCTTATAGAATTTAGAAGATTTTCCAGCAGAAAAAAGCGAAGATTTTTCCGAAGAGATTTCTTATTATTTTCATGTGGTAAGTCTTTTTATTTTTCTCAAGAAGAAAACTCAATACATAAATCGATATTCTTCTTGATTGTTATTCATAATTTTTTTAATTAGGATATCTTTGTGATCTAAATTAACATAGAGACTTTGTTAAAACATAAAATGTATCTTTGCTTCTTATTTTCAATATTTTATAAAACTATAAAATAGTTTTTGAGTTTATAACTTTCATTCATTGAAAACGTTAATAAGATTATTATTTTTATAAAATTAGAAAAAGTTGTTTAAATATAATTTTAAACAACAAAACGGTTATATCGTCATATGATTTCAGAAAAGCCCTAAGTTACAGGCGGAAAATGTCAAAGCAGATGCCAAAAAAGTTTTATAAACATATTAAGGATTGTGACTGGAAAAATAAAAATAAATCACAGACGTCTTTTGAATAGAAGTCAAAGGATTTAGAGACTCAATAGAAGAAAATCCATTTTTAGATTTCTCAAATTTTTAACTACAAATTTTTAACTACAAATTACTCAACTTTCTAGGGCTTATAGAACTGGAATTAGAATATATTTAATCCTCGAGCGCATATGCAAAAAAGCGATATTTTCCGACTTTAATGGCTGTATAGCTAAAAAATAATAAGAGATAAAAATTTTTTAGAATTATATTTAGATTCAGAGAGTCAAGGAATATAAAAAAGTTTCAGTAAAATCTGAAGTAGTCATTTTGAGTGCCTTGTTGATTTGACGTGGAATTACCCACATACTTCTTTTATTCCATTTTTCAGTTAAATAACAAAAGCCAGATTAGTGTTTTTTGCGTTTTTTTTGGCTCAAAATTAACCCTAATTTGCTGCCTTTTTTGTTTTATGATGTGCTTTTTACTGCAAAAAAGTCGACATCAATAGTTATACTCAGTCGATCCGAATTTTTATGTGGATATGTACATATATTCTTTACTCCTTGTGTGTTGCAATTTCATTTGTAGAATTATAAAATAAAAAATGGCTCAACAATGATTACTTTTAATACAAATTTACATTTTTTTTGGTAAATTTTCGATTTTTACGAATTTTCGCTTTTTTGGTGTAATTTCGATTTTTTTTTAATTAAAAAGTTTGCAGATTTTTAAGTTTTAAGTAAGTAATTTTTAAAAGCGACCTTTCTTTCAATAAGGATCTAAAATATAGCTATGCAAAATTCTTATGTACCCATTTATTTACTTTATGGGATTAAAAATTAATATTTTTAAATTTACAATCGGAGTGACAAACACACATATGTATGTATGTATGTACATATGTATGTACATATGTATATACCCATTATACCTACGTTGAAGGATATAAAAAGTCATAAAATATATTGAAGAAATAAACTAAAATTCACTTGAATCCGATAGAATTATTAATAAAAACGTAAATTTTTTTAAACAGTATTTTAAGAGTCATTGCGATCTATTACTTTAAACACCCCACTCTTAAAAATATATATTAAATTATTCTCTTTGTAATTTATTTAAGAGTGTTAGGAAGTAGTATTGCCAGATAAAATAATTTTTTCCAGCTGAAACCTGTGAAATTTTAATCCTTAAATAAATAATATTAATAAAAATATCTGTTTTATATAAACAATAATAATTTGAATATAAAAAAATATGAATATAAAAAAAACTGAAGTACTGTCGATATATAGATATAGGAGTCAGATTCGTCTCTAATTACAAGTTTATTCTAAACACTAATGACATCTTTTTGGAAAAGGGGATCTGCTCTGAATTTCTGTGGAACAAAACTCATAGTAGCGGTGGCTAATGGCATAATACGAGCTAAGGTTCTACAATGGGTGAACTAATTAAACCTGAAAAGGTGGAGGGAGGATGCCATGGGGGACGTGAGCCTTGAACAATTACCAGAAACTGCGTGAAGAGAAAGAAGGTCGACAGTCTGAAATCACTAAAGTAAAGATTAAATGCTGGTTGTAGCGTGTGATGTAATGAAAGTAAAGTTGCCGTAAATTATGTATATAAAACTATATTTTTGTAGATACATATGTACATAAAACTACTTTTTATATACATATGTATTTATGTATCTACATATGAAGTTTCGACATTTCTAGCGACTGCTCGCTTTGTCATTAATTTAAAAGCGAAATATGTAAAATTGAGTATTAAATTAAAAAAGAATTCAATAATTAAAATATTCCTAATTTTAGGCAAAACCTCGTCAAATAATTAGAGGATTATTTTTGGCCTCAAATCTGGTAACACTAGCTGATTGATGGTTCTCTCTTTTTCTTGCCTAAAAGTTAGTTTTTTTTTTGTTTTTTTAAACGCGCCTTCATTTTCATTCATACTTTTTTATAAATCTGCGATTTAAGAAGTGAAATGAAAACGAATGTATATACAAAAATAAAGAAATAAATAAAACAAAAAATATATACAAGAACGAAGAACGAAGTCATTTATGGCATCGAATAATATATCATGACTCTTTGTTTCTTTTTTTGATTTGTAAATAGTACCAGTGTTGGTATCTGACAATGTTTAAATTGTACCACCGCAAATATAAAGTTGACCAAAATTTGGCACTAAATTTAAAAAAAATAAATAAAACATACATAAAGCAGCCCGATATTAAAATAGGACAAATCAAAACTTTTATATGTACTTTATTTTCCACCAAGAAATCCGCCAAAGTCACCGAATCTTAATCCGAAAGAATCTTAATGCCTGAAGTAATTTGGAAGAATAATTAAAGAGTCAAAGAGTCTAATGACTTAAGAAGACTTTGCGATTTCTCACTAGAAAAAATGGAAATATATATCAGCCGAATACTGCCGGAATCTAATTGATTCAATGCAAAAACGTTCACACCCTGTAGTTCACCAAAAAGGCATTGTAACTTAATTACCTTTTACTTATAGGTACATAAAGGGTTATTACAGTAAATAATAAAAAAATCCTGCAAAATGAAATTTGCAATTTAGTTAGTTTTAGACAGGGTGGGACAATTATACACTTATTAAGTTTATTATTATAAAAAAGTAAAAAAAATATTGACTGAACAAATTTTATGAGAAACTAGCTATCTCCGGTGCGCTTCGCTACACCCACTCACAAAAAATACAATAAAAACTTGGAAGAAAAGTATGGCCAACCTTCAACTTGAAAACGCACGCTATTCTCACATCGAAAATATTTTAGTTTATATGTTTTAGTTTATATGACGCCTACTTTCTTCATCCAATCTGTTTTTTGCTAGACTAGCAAAGTTTCAAGACTCTACCTATTGAAGTTCTCCAGGTACACGATAATAATTTTTCACTTTTTATAGGAGGTACCACTCCCACTGCCCTAATCCAGTTTCTATTTTAGTAGACAATGCGCATTAGCATAGGGGTTACTCGAGGTATCGAGTTACCACGGCCACTATCCCAATTCAGCCTGTGTTTAGCTTGACTATGTCCGATATTTCAAGGTGCTAATTTTAGTTCTCTAGATACACGATGATATTTTTTTAGTTTGTATGGGGGGTACCACGATCACTGTCTCCAACCTGTTTTTCTAGAGAATTCCCATGGGTATGAGGGTTAGTTTTACTTACTTTTAAGACTATACCTATTATATCTAGTACTCTATGTAAACGATAATAATTATTCTCTTTGTACGGGAGGTACCATGCCCACTTTCCCAATTCATTTTGTATTTTGGTAGATTTTACGCATTTGCACAGGGATTATTCATGCAAAGTTTCAAGGCGCTATATATTGTAGTTCGCCAGGAACACGATGATTTTTGACTTTGTATGGTAGTTACCACGCCCACTATTCCAATTCAGTCTGCGTTTAGGTAAACTATGTACGTTAATATGATGGTTACTGGTGCGCAATTTCAAGGCGCTACCTATCGCAGTTCCCAAGATACAAGATAATAATTTTTCACTTTGTATGGGAGGTACCACACCCACTATCCTAATCAATTTTGTATTTTGGTAGACCATGGGCATTAGCATAGGAGTTACTCGTGCAAAGTTTTAAGGCTTTATCTATTTTAGTTTGCCAGGAACACGATAATAATTTTTCACGTTGTAAGGGAGATACCAGGTCTACTATTCCAATTCAGCTTGTGTGTAGCTTGACTATGAATGTTAATATGGGGGTTACTGGTGCGAAATTCCAAGGTGCTACCTAATTCAGTTGTCTAGATACAGCATTTTTTCACTTCGTATGGGAGGTACTACGCCCACTTTTTCAATCCAGTCTACCTTTTTCATTTCAAGACGCTATATATTACTGTTACCAAGCTACACGATGATAAATATTTACTTTGTATGGGAGATGCCATGCCCACGTCGAATATCAAAAAAATAAGTACCCTATTTTACCAACCGTATATCTAATAACAAACTGTGAATTGGTGTAGGCTTTCCGACAAACAAACAAAAATACAAAGAAACACATTTTGTGCTTTATATACATATATTGAGTGTACAAAAAAGAATAAAGATTACGATTGTACCACTGATGTGTCGATTGTACCAAACTTGCTACAATTGTACCACAAATCCCAACACTAAATAGTACTCGTATCTAGATACATGCATACGTGAGTTCAGTGCATGTGTTTGGTTGAAAATGTATGAATGATTTTCTCTGTGATGTTTTTGGGATCTATGGAGAAGATGAATGAGTAAATTGAATGTATGAGGATGAATGGAAGATTGGGCTAAACGTAAATGTGTGTTTGCATGTTGGATACCTTTACGATATTTTTCGTTGTTTTTTTGTATACATCTGACGATTGTCATTCGATTCATTCATTATTTTGTTTTTGCTGATGTTGTACCTATTATTCTTTTTCTTTTAATTCGTTAAACATTCAAGTTTGTTGTTGTCTTTTAAGTTTTAAATTCAGTTTTTGTTGTTTGCTTATTTGAATGTATTTTTAGCAATAAAATAAAAAAGGGAGAAGAAAACCCAATGCAAAAAATATCACTTTGACTTTTTTACAATCGATCACTTTAATTTAGCCGTTGTTTTTGTTTTTATTGTTGTTGATTTCGTTCTTGTTGTAGTTCTATAACGACAATTGCAATTTGTTTCAGTTGTTTACTTAGGTATATTAAAGAGAAAAAAAAGCAAATGAAATGATAGAATAAGACTACCAAGGGGGGGGACATTGGATTTTATAATGCGTTTATTGTCGTTTTTTAAACCGGCTTTGTTGTTTTTATTTATGTGATTTTGTGCTGCACTTTTTGCTGTTTTCATACCACATACGAGTACATATTAACCTAGGGCTAAACATTTAAAAAGCATGTTCTTCTCATACAACAAAATTTTATTTTCGTTATAAAATATTCATACATAAGTGCCTACATACATATGTATACAAAATAGCGAGTCAGTGAAAGGTTGCATGAATGAATGAACTAGCCAGGCCTATAAGTAACACATACATTTATGCCAACTTATGTCTGCACATAAGCGTATGTGCTTAATAGTGCGCATGCTCCCCTCACACATCTTTACAATTAAAAAATTATATGGATTTTGTTGCTGTTTTTGACAGTGGGCGCTTTATTGCTTTTGAATCGAAAACGAAAAAAAAAAACCTAATACCTACTACTTGTTTCTGTTTTTGTTTTCGTTTTTATTATAATTTTTCCCTACAGTCGATAGATTTTAAATTTTGTTATTAATAAAGTCTTTGTTACTGCACATAAAGTGTGGTTATTTAATAGTAATAAACAAATCACAATTATCGATTTTAGAAAGATATCCACAGATTAAATATAAACTCTTGGACAATGAATGAATTATCTGCTTTCATTTACTGTTAACTTCGTCAAGGGCTTAAAATTCCCCTCAGTTGATATTATAATTCCTTACATTTTACTGTGTTTGAAATATGAGCCGTTTATTTTGAAAGTGGCATAAGTGACTTTATTAGAGTATATATGAGTCCTGATTTTAAAAGTGGTATAAGTCAAAAATTTAAAAATCTATTGTATTAGCTATTTCATATAAAATCCTAATAAAATAACGTATCTGAAGTATGCCATGAAAATTAAGTTTATAAATTGAGTTTATTTTTTGGCTGGTAAACAAAAATACATTTACTGTATATTTGAATAGTGGTACAAGTCAGTCTGTTTTCAAAGTTTGGCAAAATAATTATTAGTAATTTTGTCATGTCGTCAGATAGCGGTTCAGGTATGATCAGGTAATCCTCTTAATGTAAAAATGCACAATCTATAGTTAATTGTAAAAAAAATTAAAAATTAAAAAATATCCCTGAGCATTATTATCATTTATTAGAATTATGTAAAAAGAGAAAAACATTTTTGGTTAAACAAATGGCTCAGAAAGATTTCATTTCGCCGAAACATCACGGACTAATATAAAGAGAAACAGGAATGCAAAAACTGTGTCTTGGCTAAAAATACAATGGATCACTATTCTAAAAAAATGCTCCATATACGATGTTTTATAAAACTTCTTTCGATTAAACCGTTAGACCTTACACCTCAAGGAGAAAGGCCAAGAATATACGAAATTATTTATTTGCTTCTATTATACACAACCAATAGACCAATAACAGAAGAAAAACGTAAAGATATAATGGCTTTACTACCCTATATCCCACCAATTTATTCTACTAAATACTAAAAAATAAATTATTTAGTGACAATGTAATGAGTTTGAATAATCGTTAATTTCTAATAAAAATGTTTCCTTGATGGTATAAGTCATTTATAAAGTCATGCAGTTGATTTTGAAAATGGTATGTCATTTCAACTTTTCAAAACCACATATCCTTTAAAAAATTGATCATAAAATTTACAATCATAATAAATACTTATTTATTGGCACTATTTAATTGTCAAAATATTTTATTCCATAATATAAAAATATGTTTTAATCCTTTGTAATGTAAACCTCTTAATATCTCGAAACTAGAAATATATGGCTTATACCAATTTCATAATCAAGGGTTCATATGTACATACATATGTATATATTTTGCTTGTCCTAAAGCCATTTCTATTACACCAAATTCATGATCATTGGGTAAGTGGCGCTTAACATTTGATTGCAAATTTTTGTAGAAATTAAGAAATAACGTTAAATTTTAATCAATGTTATCACTTTCAAAATAAACGGCTCACATAGCGAGAATTGAAAAATTGATTTATAAAATGTCAAACATATCTCTGACCATCCGAAGAAACGCAATTGACTCAGTTTGATCGCTATAAAGCACATGTTTCCTTTGATCTGAACTCCCATTTTATTGAGACTTTGAAAAATCTAGGCTGTGTTTCCTTTAATTCTGCTTAGAAGAGGCTTCTTCCGTGTTGCTTCTACTAAAAGTCCTGAAATATGTAGTTCGCTTGGATATGGTTATATTCCATTTTTCTTAAATATCACACGCGTCAGTGATGACGTTTCTTCATTGACCTTGGAAATTTTTCTAATGACTTTTTAAAACGGGCTCTTGTTTAAATTTAAAAATTTTAATTAGTTAAAAGT